>OZ020119.1:17287706-17887706 GCA_963971155.1 Anthrax anthrax
GAACAGGTTCATCTCTAGCATTTAATTTTGCATTTTTTTTTTTTAATGTCAATAAAAACTGAATTTTTATTAGATCACCGTAGAATTTAGAAATCACGAAAAACTTTTTTCAATCATTAAAAATATGTACATGTCAATTAAAAGACGCTTTAAAATGTCATTTCAAATGGTACATTTGTCTTTTTATTGAACAGGAAGAAAAAAATAAACCATTTAAAATGCAAAAAATCTTAGATTATAGTGACGGCAAAAATTGATCATAATAATTTTAAAATGGCTAAAAAATTATTAATTGATGCAATGAAATTTATATTGAGTACTAAGTGCTATTTTAATTTTATGAATACATAGGTATGTATTGTACCATATACGTATACATCATACACGTAGGTACAAAGCGCATTTGTAACGAACATCTATATATACTACATACAATGTGAACTTACTGCTTAAATGAATAAATGGAATAGAATGCAATTTACGTGTAATATCAAAATTATATATAGCGCACCTTCTCAATTAAATTTAAATAAAATTTAATTAATTCACTTTGCACGTCATTATATAAAAAATTTTTTTTCTTTTTTATATGCACATATGTACATACATATATTTATGAAATGAACTCTTGTATGCTTGTATCGAACGATATAACGTATACACGGAAAAAAGCAATTAAAGTGAAATTCTTATTTTTATCATCATAAGACGAAGAAATAATTTTTGTAAAAATTACAAAAAATTTTTTCTTTTTTTCATGGTCTACAAAATTTGAAGATTTTGATATTTTGAAAAAGAAAAATAAATACATAAATAAAAATATAAAAAAATTAATGTGCGTAACTTACATGAAGATGGGAAATTTGCTTTTGTTTCTTGAGAATACATTATATAATACGTTATATCAAGATTTCTTTGGTAAACATAAAGATGAGCTTAGTGCCTTTTTGAAAACGTCAATTTTTACCTTAGTTTGATTGCAGTAAAACTGTTGGCTGAGTAGACTTGTTGTCATATGTTCGTGAACGTCACTGACTTCGATCTATATGCAATGGTGCTGCCGAAATATCTTTATCATTTTCAAATGACGTTTTTGAACATTTTATTGACACATTAAAATTAACAAGCGAACTCAGTTAGTGAACTATAAAAAAAGCCATGGAAAAATTTGCATTTACCGGGCGATTCTAGGTAAGAGTCTTAATTCTCTTAACTTTTTTTCATAAGAGGTTTATTAACAGAAATTGCTATTCTGCGTAGCAGGCTGAGGTGAAAATTATATATAAGAGAATTAGGAGATTTTAAATTCACCAAATCAGCTGATTATCATTTGACACATAAATTGACCTGCGCGTGAGTTCGAATGTGTCAATTTATAGGCTAGTGCCAACTGCACACTGAAGTGAATTATTTTTAAAGCTATGCTTTGAGAGACACGAAAATTCCAAATGCATATGGCGAATGCAACATGAGATCTTGTAAAATCATACGACTTTGTGCAATTTTTTAGATAAGGGTAGGGGATGTGAAGTGTCGTATGAGTCAACGTAATGGAATTGTCTCATAAAATTCGTACTAAAGTCTTATGGTGCAAAATAGGTAATTGATGGATAGACATCATTATCATCATCTCTGAGATTAACAAGAGATAAAAAAGATAATCTATGAAAACTACAAAAAAAAAAAAAAAAAAAACAATAACATGAAATAGAAAGGTGAAAATAGTAAAATAATAATTAAATATAAAATTATTATTTTTATTTTATTACGTGAATAAGAATTTGGGAAAAAAAAAAAAAAAAATCAAATGATATTATTAAGTTTATACAAAAACAGCAGAAGGATAAATAAAAATGAAAACTATTTTGAAATAATTTTAAAATATGATGATGATACATTTTATAGTCATTTTAGAATGATAAAATCTACATTTGATGTATTTCACTAAATATATTACTAATTCAAATGTGTATATTTTCTATAAATAATTTCAAATACTATTGTTTTAGAAGTTAAAGGAATATTTGTCCCGAATCCACTATTCAAGAAGCACCAATTTTTTCACTGCACTGATTGCTTTTTTTTTTTTTGCTTAAAAATGACGGTTGTGGTGACGTTTCCGTGATTTTCACCAGCATTGCCAGATATTTTCAAATACTGCGCTAACTAAACGTTTACGAACACGAAAAATGCTAGTATTGTGATCAAATTACCTTTCCGAAAAGTTACTTGGTTTTCTCAACTGCGTTCATATTTTCTAGTTTTTTTCATACTTGTGTATTTTTAAAAAAATTACAAAAAATATGGAAAAATTAAAATACGTGTACTGAAAAGAAGTCATTTAAACTTCCAATGATAACTATTGAATGCATTGTAGAAAATCTTTTCATTTCCGACTGGGATATTATATACATACCTAGTGTTCAATACAGTATGAACGAGTACATGAAAATATACTAAAAAAATAAAGGATTTTTAATACATTTTTCTAATATAACGTACGTGTATAATTTTGTTTTTAATTTATGAGCCAACAACGTTCTATCCCACAGCTTATTTTGATGCGCATAGAGCTATGCATTTTTGTTTTTTTTTCTTATTTATTTTTTTCGGTGTACAATTTATTCATATTTTTAGCTCGTATGCATTCTACACATGTATGTATGAAAATAAAGCTATAAAATTACAAAGTCAATTTCTGAATATCGTATACAAAAACGTTAAAGAAAAGCATCATTTTTTTAATGTGTTTTATTAACATATAGGTAGTCCCTGTGTTACGCTAAAATAATTCTTCACAAAACTTCTGCCTTTTGGTGAAGCTCATATCAGCTTTCATGATTCAGTCAGAAATCGCATCTTGAAGGACAATATTAATGAAGACAATTCGCCATAAGTTGTACGATCGAGTTATATATCGAAACTAAATTGTATTACAAAAACACCGCATTATACGAGAATTACCGGTATTGCATCGGCAATGCGTATGTGTGCACGCATATATATTATATTATTTAAAAATAAAACCATAGACATTTTTTTTTATACATACATTTGATATTCATCGTATTTTATGAATGCCTATATGAATATGATACAAACCCCGTAATTTAATTTCCATACAATACAGATTAAACTCATATGATAAAGGTTAAATACCAATTATGACCTTTTACTTTTCTTAGATCTCGTTAAATTTTCTGTTTTGTTTGTGTATAATTATGGTAATTTGATTATAATATTATGGAACAATTTCTCATGCTTCTAAAATTTCAAAGCTTACACAATTTTAGCAATTTATATTTATTTCTCAACTTAAAAATCTTTGGTAAAAGGAAATTTGTAATTTTAAATTTCCGTTAGAAATGTGTAATGTCTTAAATTTAAACTTGAATTTTTTTTTTTTTAAATAGAAAAATTTAATTAAAATTATTAAAATATCTAAAAAAAAAAATTTCTCTGGCAGTTCATCAACATAGAAAATATTTGTCTCTGTTAATATCCAGATGTAATCGATAACTTTTGACAAGAATTTGTTCAAAAAAAAAAAACAAAATTCGTTCTGTTGTTCACATATTAAAAGATTTTTGTTTTTTTTTTGTTTTAACATAATTAAATGTTACACTTTTTCAAAAAAAAAAAAAAAAACAAGCTCTTAAAAGTGACTTTTGTGAATGAATGTGTAATGAATGATTTTTTTTAAATACACAACACATATCGTGTTCATTTTTATATATGTATTTGTTGATTTTATTCAACCAACTTATAATACATGTCGTCGTTACTGTATATCTGTACTACAAACAAATACATACTGAAACAACATACATATGATACATACATATGTATGTATGTACATACATATATAATATATAAGTACACATAATAGCGTGTAATGTGCAATAATAATAATCATACAGAGAGAATATTTTAATCATTTTGTATTTTACGATCATATGTAAATGATGAAGGCATGTATGTAAAAATCATAGGCAGAAACAGAATCCAGGCAAGAAGGTTTGATTGTTTTTTGGGTCACGTTTTTTAGGCTTCCCTCCTCTTCCTCTTCATTTTGGGAATCGTATCTACCTACTGGTATTGTTATAATTAAATGCAATACACAACGACAACAACAACAGCAGCAATAGCAAAATATGTACATACACTGTTGTTTATCTCAGTATTTTCAAAACAAAAATAACAAAACATAACAAACAAATAAACATTTTTTTTTTTGTTATCCCTACAGCAAAATTGTTTTATAAAAAAAGAAAATACAAAGAAAATTCTTTCAGTTTTTTTTATTTTCAATTTTTATTTCATTTTTTCTTTTTGTTGATATGTGCATAATTCGTAGCACACTCACACACACATGTAGTACATGCGATGACAAAAATAGAACTTTTATTGTATATTTTCTGTAATAATATTTATAATAATAATAATAATAATAATAATAAAATATGTACGCTGCAATGCCTTATTTTCCATTTGTTTTCTTTTCTTGTTTTTTTTTTTTTTGTTTTTTGTATGCCTCTTATACAGTTATATCTAACATACATACATACATATACATATGACAGAAAAATACAACGTCTTCATTTACACAATTTTTTTTTTTTAAATAAATTTTACTCGCTTAAAAATTAATTTTTCCACAGCTTTTTTTCTTATTTCTTTTCATTTTTTATTATTTACACATTATTTTACGAAATCTGACATTTACATACATACAACATACTGTGTGCACCCATTTTTATACATTTTATATGCGGGCGTATACGTATCAAACACAAATGTATGTATGTAAGTATGTGCATTATGTTTCATTGAAGGTGTCAAATTTTATAAAATAAACGTTTTTATTTCACATAACAGTATAAATGAAAATAATGTAAAAAAATTCAGATTAAGAAAGAAAATGAAGTACAAAATATAATTATGAAAATGTTTACGGTTATATCACGCTTTAATAATTTGGTGAAGCTTTCATATGCAAATAACAACACAATTTTTTTTTTTTGTAACAATTAAAAGAAAAAAAAACAGTAACAGGAAGAAAAATAAAATAAAAGGATTTAATGAAGAGAACATAAAGAAATTTTTAATTATATTCAAAAAATTAATATTATTTTTAAGGAAAGAAAACAAAAAAGCTTAGGGTCAATCAAACCCTTCGTATATGAGTACAATAATGAGGGAGTATTCAAGATCTTTCTCACGGATTTGCTCAGAACATAGAACTGAGTTATTTTAAGTTCAATCAGAGATTAGTATACACAATTAAATTCATTTGCAGACCTATGATGACTATCGGGTTTCTAAACAAGTGCTGCAATATTTGACGAACACTCGAGAATTCTATGTTAAAATCAACTGTCATCATCAAACACCATCAGTTTGATATGACCCAGGAGGGCCTAACCATTGTAATGATTTTTCAAGGCAATTTTATAATACGTCCAGCTATACGTTCAACGCAAACCACCGAATTTAGAGTCCAGAGAGACTAAACTCAATTTTTGTTAGTATTGTTAGGGATAATTATTGTCGGCAAGACAAGATCAATATTACTAAGCAAGCACTTGAACTCATAAACAGAAAATTTATGGTATTTATTCAAAACTGAGTGAGTTTGGAGGCGACAAGATAATTAATGTTTAAATTCTATATTTTTCAAGAAGTACGTGATCAAGAATTAAACTTGTACAAGAATATGTATATTTGCAGCTAAATTTGTTAGATATGTTTAATGTCATAACTACAGAACAGTTCCCCCCCCCCCCTTTTTTTTTTTTTTTTTCAATATTGAAGACTTTTTTAATAATGAGAAAACTTTGATAAATGACTTTCTAAAAAAGCAACACCACTGAACTGAAGTGGAAATTGTAATTCAAACAGTTGTGTGAAGAGGTCATTATTAACTTTGTGTATGAAAATTAATTTTGAATCTTCAACAAAATGATACTGAACAAAAATAAAATAAGTGCCAAATGATGCACATAGTATATGTACACATGCGTAACTAGTAGTAAACTAATATAATAAAATTGCCATTTTTTTTTTTTTTTTTTTTTTTTTTTTTAATAAAATGTATGAATTCAGAATTACAATTTTATTAACATTTACATATGTACGCATACATACAAACATACTTTTACGCTAAATAAAAACAAAAAAGAAAAACGTTTGTTTTGTAAGTGGTCTACAGAGAAAAAGTTTTTGTAAAATATATATCTTTAAACCCTATAGCTATACGCATATAAAACACTTGACTACATGAATGATAATGATATAAACAATGTTGAATGCATGTAGAATGATGAAAACATGTGTACAATAAAATATTTGAAGATTACATTTTCAATTTTTTCAACTAATTTTTTTTTTAATTTTTATATTAAAGATGTTTATTTAATATAAAATGAATATACAATAAAATTTAAAAACAAAAAGAATGAAAATTTAACTAAATATTCAATGCAAAAATATATTTTATCACTCAAATTTTAATTTGAAATTTACGAACGTACATACTTACAGGCGGGTGTATTAGAATAAAAGTCACGAAGTTGGACCAAATTGTTTGTACAATGTACAGTTCCAAAATTATATATTTTTTTAAGACATCGTGAATTGGAAGCTTTTGGACAAATAAAGTAAATGAAGTCTTTTAATTGACATTATCACTTGACACTCTATATGTGCACGTTTAGATCGTATATTTTGATATAATCATAACTGACGACTTAAAGGAAAATTTGATCCCAAAAAGGAAAATTTGGTTTAATTCAAAAGAGAAAGATATATGAGTCATATGACACTTGTGAAAAAGAAATACCTATAAGGAAGAAAAGAAAATTAAAATACCTACATTACATATAGGTACATAAATGGAAAAAAATTATTTTTCAAATATTTCACAAAATAGGTATATCACAAATAATTTTCAATTACTCATTCATTTCCATTTAAACTGGTATTTTATTCTAAAAAAAAAATAAATTAGAAATATCACTCGATTGTATATTTTCTACAGTAAATGGAAATCTTGAGAAAAATTTTAAAAGAAATAATATCAAACCGCATAATAAAAGCAACGTAATATGTATCTATGTACATATATAATTTTTTTACGAAATATGATACTGGTAAATGAGGGAAATAAAAAGCCATTTTGATTTATGGGTGTTTTATTTCAATTTAGAAAAAAAAAAAAAAAAACAAATTTTACGTCATTCAAATTATACTATACAGATACTATTCGAATCATACGAAGATGACAAAGTTTTTTCGTAAATTCTGACTCAGGTAAATTGCAACACCCCAAAGATAATGTCACGAACTGTACATATATACATATGTTGTTTATTTTTTTTTTAAATACGCAAAGATGGGCAAATTTAAAAAAAAAATTTTTTCAATAAAAATTACGGTCATTATGATTGTCATCTGAAATTTTAGAATCCACTGAATTGAAGAGCTGTAAAGTTTTTGATATTGAAGTATATCAAAATCACGTTGTACGAGGCTTGCCCATAACTGCATATACATATCATTTACGTTTTAACACTATTTACAAATTACAATACTCATTCGTTTTTTGCATGAGAAAATATTTCAGTTATTATTTTGAATGTAACAACAAAAGAAAAAAATGAACCGTATCATTAGCACAATTTACATAACAAAGAAAATAAAGAATAAGAAAGAAAAATTGAATAACTGATATTTGTGATATTTAAAGTTAATGAAGTGTTTTAATAAAAACACAAGAAATTCACAAACATACATACATGTATGTATGTATGTACATTCGAAATTGAGAAGTTATAATTTCAGTTATTTGTGATAAAACTTTAAATGTGCATTAAACTTTCTTGATGATTGAAAATCAAGGTCAAATAGACGACGACAACAAGAAAATAGTTTTCTTTTCTATTTGGAAATTATATTTTCCTCGTCATATATAGGTATGTACATATGTATATAACTTCTTGTACCTTTTTTTTCTTCATCATTTACCTGTTACTTCTTGGTGATTTTCTTTTTTTATATTTCTTTTGGAAAATAAAAAAAATTGCATATAATATAGTAAAGATATCAACTGGTATAATATAAATTCCACGTAATATTTCCTGTTTACAACCGTTATATTGACCGATTGTACAACGGTATTTTAAAGAAAAAATTATTTATTTTTTTATTTCTTTCTTTTCTTTCAAATAAAAAATAATTTTTTTTGCTTTTTTTCTTTCTCTTTACATTAAAAAAAAAAGACATAAAAAGTCGCAAAGATTTGTTAGTTTTTTTGTTTTTCTTTAAGAGAAGAAAAATAAAATGAATTTTTTTTTTTTAAATCTTTTTTCTCAAGTAAACGTGAAGTTGAAAAGTTGGTTAAATTATTTTTAAATAACAACAACACGTAAATTTTGTATACGTTACGTACACACAAAAAAAAAGGAAGGTGATTGACTTTATAAAAATGGAACATTATAAAATAAATAAAATAAAATGAAAAAAAGAAAGAGGAAAATACAGAGACTGTTTTTAACTGATTTTTTGTATCTGCTGTATTTATGTTTTGTGTCGCTTTTATGTTTTCCGTATATTGATAGCAGGCAACACAGTGCTGGTAAATAGTGGTAGTAGTCAGTCACACTTACTTTTAACTTTATAACCAGTGACTTGTTAACTTGGTAGTTTATTAAAAATATAAAAAAAATTTGTAATTTTATATACATATGTAAAGGTATGAAAATGTTGGTAGGTATAGTAACTATATATAGTAAGTACATACATATGTATGTATATACAAACACAAACTGCATGCAAATGCGGTCATTCAAAAAAACAAATACCTACACATATTGTGTTTTATACGCGGTAAACAAAATATAATAAAACAGAAGGTATTACACAGACATTTGATTATTATTATCGTTATTGTTATTCTTTCTGATGTTTTTCTACTTTTTTTTACCTTAAATGGGACACCAACAACAGTTTACTCTTTTGTAGAATTATAACAAATTGTAGCCACAAAAAAACAAAAATAAATAAAAAAAATGTTAATAAATAAATAAAAAAAATGAAAAATCTGATACAGGTAACTCTCGTATTAGGCAGAAATTTTTGAATTAAGTATGTGCAAGGGCAGAAACACAGTTGGAGCTTTTCAGCTAGCTTGAGCTTTAAACACGTGTATATAAATGCATTATAACCAAATTAAAACCGAAAATTTTTAGCTGGCATGAGACTCAGCTTTAGTATTCCATAGAGGATCCTTGTCTCTTACAGAATTCGCTGTCATAACCATTTCAACCACTTTGTTTTCCCTCAAGTTTCTAAGTTTCTAGTTGTAAACAGCCAGAACTTTGCCATATTTTTTCAAAAACGGTACATTAAATCCGTGTTACTTAGAGGATTGCCTGTATTTCTCTTTTTCTTTTCATAATGCAAAATATTTTTTAAATATTTTTAACATGTTTTATTGTAAATAATAAATCTATTTCACAATCCCACATTAAATATTTATAGATTCATAAAAAAAAAAAAAATCAAATTATTGCATAAAATTATTAGGAGTAAAATGAAATGTCATCATGTTAAAAATTTAATGCAGAAAAAGAAATCGTTTGATATTTTTTTTACGTAATTTTTAATTTAAATAAAACAAATATTTACGCATATAAATGATAAACATACATATACATATTTTTTATGGATTGATAAAACATCGTAAAGTAAATCTGGAAAAGTGTTACATGTACACAAGTGTTGCGCTACTTTGAAAAAAAGAAAAAAGAAAATCCAGAATAATAAGTGGATAATTTCCTAACAGTGAATTAGGTATTTGTCATTGACTCTATTTGCAGTTAATTCATTTAACCTTTCTTCTATTTATATTCTTGTGTCAGTGTGTATGTAGGTATGTCAGAAAATTTTAAAATATGCGTTACGTTTTATTTATATATATTATGTGTATATGAGGTTTGCATTAAATTTGCATATATAATTAAAATATATTTGTAACTGTTATTCACAGTCTTAACCATCGCAATTTATCTCTTCGTTTTTTATTACATTCATCAATAAAAAGAAATTACCAAGTACAACAAAGGTAATCAATAAAAAAAAAGACATTAAATGTAAACAGCGTAAAGTAATTTTCATATGAAATAACAATTTTATTCTGAAATGCCTGAAATTTTTGTTTTTCATGTGCATGATTTTTTTTTCGTAGGAAAATAAAGTGGCATAGAAAATACTGATAAAGTGGAAAATTCTTACATAATTTCTTACAAAAGATTTTCAATGACTAAATGAAAATTGTTACCTATGATGCTTCACCTTTCATGTTATTTATAATATGTTTTCTTATTTTCTCTTTGTTATTAGTAGCGCAGTTTTGTAAGTTTAAATGGAACAAAAAAAAAAAAATAATAAAAAACTCCATTTCTTTACATAAAATGTAAAGTAGGTGAGAAAGATACCAATTACTTGTTAATGTCCTTTACCCGCCTTGTTTGATTTTCACATTTCCATTAAAAAACAAAAAAGTTGAGAGTGCATTTTATCAAGTTTTCTTCTTTTTTTTAATCATTTTGGAAGAACTACTTTCAAGGTACAACCACCCGAGGCAGTATATAAGATCGATCATGAAATTTTCTCCAATTTCAACAACAAAACAGAATGGAACTAAATTTGCAAAACTGGTAAAACCATGTAAAGAAAGGTAAACATTTTTCTTTTCTTTTTTAGTTGTTGTTTGTCTTGTTTGTTTACATTCCAAAGTTCAGTGCGTTAAATTTTATAAGAAATCATCGTCAATAATTATTAACGTTTTTAAGAAGAGATCAGTTATTTTATTTGAATTTATCTTACAATAAATTGATGGCCTAGTTTCTTTCAATATTTCGTGTTTTATTTATAATTTTCCAAAACATACTATCCAGAGATTCTTAACAATTTAAGGCTATTGTGTAAACAATTTTGTAATATTATACGTATTATAAATGAATTTCTTGATATTTTGTATTTACCACCTCTTAGACTAGGTACCTATTTAACGTGGGATTTTATTGTAAATTTATATATTTAAGTACTACCTATACTTTGTACATGTATACAGTAGAATAATAGAATAAAAAAAAATTAATTCAAGAATTCAACTTCTATTAACGCCTACATTTGAATGAAATATTTAAACAAGAATTCTAGATATAACAAATTGTACAGGTAACTTTCGAATAATGCGTAAAATTATCTGTACATTTTATTAGAACGAACTAAGAGAGTACTACAGGGCCAATAAGTCATACTTTAATTTAAGAAACAAGAAAGACGTTATCTTAGAGTAAATATATATTTGCTATAAGCATCAAAACATCGGGAAATTTGGGGGGGTTGGGAAATCGTTAAAATTCGTAATATTAATCAAGAACTTTCACTATTTGTAAATTATTCTATATCAAAAACTATGTTTTACAAGAATTGCCTGTACATAAAATTAAACAAATTAAAGTAGAAAAGTTTACTTAGTTAGTAGGTACATTTGACCTTGTGCGTGTACATATTTGTCGTACAATAAAATTAAAAAACTAAACAAACAAAAAATTTAATTTTTTTATTTTCTTGAATTTGCCATCAAATTGAAAGAAAATTTTGAATTTATTATAAAGGAAATCATTTTAAATAGATTTTGAGCATTTTCCTATTTTTTATACACAAAAAAAAGAGAGAACTTACAATTTGCTCTTTAATATCCTTAGAACGTAATGGTCCCAACCATTGATGTAATCCAATATAACGTTTTTGTACCATTTTTAATGCTGGTGCTCCCTGAGCGTACGGACCGCCCAGTAGAGATGTACCAAATGTGGCTGCTTCTAATACCACCATTTTTGTTTTTTTTTGTTATGTTTAAATTTTCTTATTTTCTTGAAAATTTGTTTTTATTTATTTTTTTCAGTTTATTGGATTTAAATTTATTTTTAATGAAAATTTAAATCTTCCTAACCAATAATAGTTTCTTTATTTTTTATTTTTTAATAATATCGAAATGTAATCATATAATATAATTTTTGCACAAAATGACAAAAAAGAGAAACAAATAGACGAAAAATTTTCTATTAGAAACCATTAGCACTTTATTATCAGCATTTTTTATTTTTTTTTTTTTATTTATATCACAGAGTATTAATAACACTTAAATGTAATGATAACCTCTTTTTTATTAATTTTTAGTTTTTTGATGGTATGTGTATTTGTGTGGATATTTTGTTTTGTTTAATATTTGCTACAATTTAGGATTAACTATTGAGTTCCCTTTTATTCATTATTTAATGTGAGTTAGCTGAGTACATTTAAATATAACGTGTAGCAAAAGTACACTATGAATAATTATTAAATATTTGTTTTTCTTTTTATTTAAGAAGTTTTTATAGAATTTTATATAAAAAAATAATTTGCATATGTATTTTAATTCAATTGAATTTTTAAGCAATTTTTTTTTTTTTTGTAAGTATAGAAATATACGTTAGATTAATAATTTAAAATATATACGACACTACTACACACAATATTATAATAGATATATCCTTATTTGACTTTACTTTTTTTTTTTTTTTGATTAAGATACAAATAAATTTACGAATTTCTATGCAGTTGTGTATAATTTTATGTGTATAACATTTTAAATTTATTTATTTTTTTTTTAAATTTTTATTTTAGCACTTTCTGGTGAAATATTTTTATAAATTCATTTTTTAATAATTATGAGTCCTTGTACAGGACATCTTTAATTTTTTTTTTTGATTTCTTATTTATTTTATAATATTTTTAAACTTTTGATTTTCAATAAATTTTCTTGTTATCACAATTTTTATTTTTATTTTTTTTTCTATAGTAATAAATTCATCATTAATAATCTAATAAAGTTTTGTTTTTTCTGTTACGTTTTTATAAATAAATTTCCTGTAATTGAATTTAAGATAAGCTCAGTATTTACAAATAAAAAGCAAAATTCGACGCGATTTTGCACATACATATCATATTTTAACCGTTTATATGTACATTCCTTGCATACCTATTATGAATTATGATGCTCAAAGTAATCAGACACTATGTGTACTATTTAGAATAATGTAAAATATGTAAATGGGGCATCGCATATACAAGCAACACGTATTTTTGTGTTCGCCATATAACGATTTTATAACAACCATTAAAAGAAAACAAGAATATGCAGCATCTAATATGAAAATATTAATAATGTTTTGAATATTAAATCATTTTAATCATTTCTATAATTATTACTGACAATTTAAAATAAAATAAAATAAAAATAAAAAATCTTACACTATATAAATAAAGTGTTTACGGTAGTGACATTGCGTGGACATAAAACAAGGAAATATTTGATGTGCTTGATATGATTTAATAAAATTATTTTTTAATTTTTTTGTTTTCAAATACTTCATTATAAAGAAAATTCATAATAAAATATTTTTGAAAAAATTCATACAATGAACAAATCACATTCATACACTCTTCATGTGTGTGAAATATTTATTTTTTTTTAAACAATTTTAAAATTTATTAATTTTATAGTGAAACAGAGGAAAAACGTATCAAATTACATTTAAAAATATTGCAGTAATCAAGAAAATGTTTGTATATCGTGTTTTTTATTCTCAAAATACAAAAAAAATTAAAAAAAAGCAAAAATGCTTGATATCAAAGCGCCCACTTTATCCACTTCTGGTACAAATATCACCATATTATATATATTTTTTTTCTATTCATATCAGTGCGTATACGTACGTGTGATTACTACTACATTTTTTTATTATTTTTTTTTATTTTGTTCTTTTTTAATGATGCGATGTGAATGCAAAATACTCTTCTACTATCATAAAAAAAAAACAATAATAATAATAATAATAATTTGTTTCTTTCCCTTGTATGTTTCTGTGTATATTTAGACCACTTGATGTGTGTTTGATATTTTCCTTGATTTTTTTTTTTTTTTAATTTATACAAATTACAAATTTCCCGTATGATAAAAAATCGGTTGTAAATTTTTGTTATTTATTTTCTCTTTTTTCTTTTTTTTTTTAAATATAAAATTTAAATCAAATGTCAAGTAAAGAAATGACAAAAAAATATCGAAAAAATAATAAACATAAAAAACGAATTTTGTACAATTACAGAAAACAAAAATGAGGAAATTTACTTAATTCATCCGTTTTCTTTTACTTGATACCTAGCGATGCTTTTTAATTTTTTATTTTTATTTTGTTTGATTGCAAGCTGTTGCAACAAATCACAAATTTGATTTTCTTTTTATCTTTCACAAAAAATTTTTTGATTTAATAAACAAAAAAAAAAAAAAAAATTTTTTTTTTTTTAAATTTAAAATAACGATTGCAAAAATTACTTATGAAAATTTCTTTTGTTTTTTATATTTATTTTTAATTAAATTCACATATATTCACATATTCACATTTGTTAAATACCATATTACTACAATGATTATGGTTTATACATAAATATAAATATAAAATATCCGAGTAGTACTAAGTTTGAAATACCATCGCGGACTGATGACGTACGTTTTTATTTAATATGAAATGAAGTTGAATTCACTTATTTTTATTTACAGTACTGTATTAAATGCTATACTCTATACTATGTATATATTAATGTAATATATGTATACTCGATGTATCTTTGCATGTACGTTTATAGTATTTTTATAATAAATATAGTAAATATGTAATCGTTAAGTTAATATGAAAAAAAAAAAAAATATATATATATACATATGTACATGCATACATATGTACATACGTTATTTTATAAGGAGAAGTGAGAATCTACATAATAGCACAACTAATTTGGTTTGGTTTGGTTTAGTTTTTTAAGGTTGTTTGTATATTTTTTTTCTACACTGTACTGTACGATATTTTATAATATATATAGGTAGTATATGGTTTGGGCTTTGGGTTGGGGAGTTGGGGACCCGTTTGAAAGAGAGAAACATTGAATTTTTACTGATTATTGAACTGAACTGAACTGAGCTCTGATTGTAATGTTTGTAACTTTGTAAAATTATTGTAAATACGTACATACATATGTATGTATGTATGCAATGCATAAAAGTTGGTTAATGTAAAGTTAAAATGTCAGTGTTAGATGAGGGGATCACTGAGGTGTAAAAAATATTCCTCTTTTCTTTTTTTTTTTTTTTTTTGTTTTGAAATCGTTATTGCATCTTCATTGCCTTCATTTAGCTTTTTTTTTCTTTAAATTTCTGCCTCTCTGGCATAATAATCACAAATGATACAAACAAACACGATAAATCTAAAATGTCATAAAACTTATACTCAACAATTTTACGTGTTATCTCACATGTAATACGCACAGTTTTCTTTATTTATTTAATTTAAACTCGCTAAAATCGAGGCTTTACACGTCAATTTCCATTAACTAGAAAAATTTCAATCTATTATGTAGCTATATTCTGTCCACTAATATTATGGACTTAAGGTCTTATGGAGATTACTTAAAGTGGTACCATTTTACATCATTGTGTATTGATATTCAAAAAATTCATCTGATATAAGACAAAAGTTTTGAGGATTGTGGTAATACTGCTCGTGAAACTCTAATTAGAAATTATGAAAGAAGAAAAAAGACATATGTATTACTCCCATAAGATCTTAAGTGCATTATATTAGTAGACAGAGTATAAACAGATAACAGATATAAGTAGCTTATTTTGTTGTTATGCTTTAATAATGGTTCAAAGTTAATAGTTTATGTATCTGAATTATGTAAAATACGTATCACATGTAAGATACTACAATATTAATTTTACAAACAATGAAAAAAATAAAAGAAAAGGTAATAAAATATGTAGTTAAAAATTTTCAAATTTTTATAATGTACAATACCGGATTGTGTTATTATATGATTATACACATGTATGTATGTATTACCTGTATAAAAGTGTACACATACATGTATCACAAAAATCCACACATAGCCAATAAAATATCATCATGCTTACACATCAAAAATTATAAATTCATTTACAGATACAAACGAATGAATAAACAAAAACCATTATCATCATCATTATACAGCGCGGACTGTGTAAAAATTATGATTACGTATTCTTTTATGTTATTAAAAAAAACAAAAAAGAAAAGAAGTCAATGCCTTCAATTGTCAGCAGGTAAAGTACTGTTAGATATTTTTATTTTTAAAAAACAACAACAACAAAAGAATTAAAAACAAGAATTAAATAAGAGAAATGAGAAATATTATGTTTGTGTATAAAGTATAAACAAAAAGGTGAGGTGAGAGATATAGTAATAAAATTATATTTGTACAATATTATGTACAATAAAACAAACTGAAATATTTTCGACTTTTACATATCAAACGCACAGGTACATATGTATACATATATTTTACAAAAATCACATATCAGTAGAACATATACAACACACATTGAAGTATATGTAAAGTGGTTCATCAAAACGAATAGAATACGTTCATATCTGTGCTGAGCTGATATATTATGCTTGTTGATATAAATATAAACTCTAAATTGACATGGAACAGAAGAAAAACGAAAAAAAAAATAAAAAAACGATGATGAAGAAGCATATAAGGAATATTATAAAAGAATAATTTAAATAGTACAGATCAAGTTAACACAACGAACATATGTGAATATGTTGCTTACATTTGTACGTATCACATACGTACTCTAATGTATGTACATATCAATATGTACACGCAGTATACATATCTATCTATCTATAAAGAAAATGTGTACGGATGACAACGAGTTCACCTGTATCGAGTTATCGAAAAAAAAAAACAACAACAGACAAAAAACACTTCAGGAAGTTTTGATCCGAAGTATTCGATGTTAAATAATACAATGTTAGTGTCACTTTATTGTTGTCAACATACGAGTAGAAACATAAATGACAAAAGACTTTGTTTAGTAGAGACGAAGATGGCTAATCGAAGACGAAGAAATAATGGCTATCTTCAAAAACGCATTATTGCTTTGTTGATGCGGTATCGCCGTCGTTAACTGTTCAAAAATACATCATAAGTCGCATCACTGATTGAGTCAAAAATTCAATAATGCATCATTATGTCATATGATGCGTCAAAGTTAAGCAAACATGGCATCATGAATTTTCATGATGCGGTGCATGTATAACCACAAACATTACATGTCAATTCAAAATTTTATTTTATTTTCGGCGTTCGCTTTGTTTGTACGTACATACGTAATAACTTTATTTATGTAAATATTTTATATTTTAATTAAATTAATTATTATATTTGAATTTAATTAAAATTTTTTCATTAACATTTAAAATCACATAACCGACCAAAATCATTCAAAAACGCCAAAAATTGTCATCAGCATCGTAATCATAATAGCATCGCATCAGTACGTATAAAACGTCATGATACTGTAGTGATACCGCATCCTAACAAACTAACGATGCGTTTTTCAAAATAGCCAATGTAATATCATTCAGTCAATATATTGCTTAAGTTGTAAAATCGTTTGTCTTTGATTCTTTATTTAAAATAGAAATTAAATAATTTCCATGGCTCAATTCATATGTACATAGGTATGTGTGCATGTGTATTAGAAAGCATTTAGATTAAAATTTTTCTAAAAGACAAAATACCGAATAAAAAAACAAAAGATTTTTCAAAATCAAAAAAAATTGTTGCCTTCATGCACGTCTGCTTGTGTTTTAAATGGCCTCTTATAAGACAATATCCTATTTCGAAATTTTCTTAAATATGTTGAAACATAAGTAGGGTATGTTTTTTGATGATTAAAAAGGTTTTACAAAATCTTTTACTCTGAATCAAAATAGTTTTCGAATTTAATTAGCATACAAACATATGTACAACGCTCTGATATTATTTTTAAAAATTTGAAAGTCTCATGCTGAAGAAATTTTAATTGCTGTTATATGTAATTTACTATGTACCTGCATGATTGTGTTGCTCTCAATTCATTTTCCAAAAAAAAAAAAAAATGATTTCTCATATTTTTCGTCGACAAAATATATTTTTTTTCGAAAATTTTTTAAAATCCAACAGATAATTTAGATGTAGATGAAGGTTGAAATATGTCCCAATTTTTACTTCAATCAAAATGTACAGAAAGATATAAACTGTATCCACAACATAAAATACAACATAATATTCATTCATCATATACTCAAGAGAATCTAATCTACGGTACGTAGTATACGGACGGACAGTTAAAACAGCGTACATATCAAAAATATACATAAATATAAAAATTTGTGATCCAATTAAGTAACGATCATAAATGCAATAAAATTATGTTCGTATGCATGCATCTGTATATGATTATGCACACGATATATGAAAATATAATGATGTAGGTATTTAAAATATTATTTTCAAAATAGCAGATATTTAAACTTTTTTAATTTATTTCGTGTAAAATTTTCTTGTATTTTCTCATCGTTTTAAGACGTGTGTGTTCTACATCTATACATACATACATATAAAGATATCTGGACATTAACGAAAATTTTTAAAAATACATAATTTATTAGTGTGTGTTTTAAATGGGCAAAAAGGAGGAGTAGAGGGTAGGAGGTGGTGTAATAATAAGTTCTAAAATGAAATGAACCAAATTTTATGGTATTTTTTTTTGTTTATCGGAACGTAAACAACACACGTCGTGTTACAAACGTTGAAAAAAATTGAAAATATCTTTTTTCTTTTATTTTTGTTTTTTTTTTCTTTTTTTTGGTTTTTCATTAAATATCTTTTTTTTTTAAATTAAAAATTAAAATGAAATAAAAATTTGTATAAAAATTAAAATTACAACAATTTAAAATAACATATTTAAAGTCAATTTTCAGCAGAAACAAACGAATAAAAAAAAAACGTATATATAACAAGGAAAAAAGACAAAACAAATTTACGATTAGCGAGGTAAATACTAAGTATTTATCTAAAATGAAAAAAAAAATCGTTCATTATTAGTAACACCTAAATAGAGGTGTGTATAATATGTGATCATGTACATACTGTGAATCTAAATAATATACAAAAAATCCGTGTGTAACCTGACGTCTATTCGTCTGGTATTACCAGCAATTTTATTTTATTACTATAAAATGGAATAAGATTCAATAGGAATCGAACTCTGAAACTGGAAAATACTAAACCAACTAAATAACACGAGAGTTACCTGTACACGCAATCATTTTGTATAGTACAATGTGATTATTTTGCTTCATATGTATGTTTTTTTTTAAGTATCGTCTTTATTAGAATATTTTGTTTTTAATATGCTTTGGAATTTAAATTTTAAATTGGAATAAGACCAACAACTTTTAAGATTATTTTCTATTTATTTTAATTTTTCTTTTTGTCGTTGTGTATGTTTATTTGTTTTTTATTTATTTTTTTTTTGATTTTGACTATATTTTGTCATTGTTCTTTTTTTAGATTTATTTCTTTTTATTTAGTTTAGTATTTACCTTGAACAGGTGGAATAGTATCTTTTTTTTTTTTTTTTTTTTTTTTGTAAAGAAAAAATAAATGACATTTTCTGCTGTCATGATGCATAAAAAACAAAACGAATACTTCATTCTTTTTATAATTACAACAGTAATAGTAGGTAATAACAATAAGAGTACAAACTAACAGATGACTAAATGTCAGAGTAAAATCTTAGTTTATTCATTGCTGATAATTTGGTACAAAATTCAGATATGAAATTTTGAATATTGGTTTGATGCTCATATATTGTTCGTAATCTTTGTATGTGTTCACTTTGATGGTGTATTCAATATTACGAAAAACAAATCCGTTCTTACGTAGTTTTTCAATGTTAATTTACACATTCGGAAAACATTCAAAAATTTTTAAATAGTAAACAAAAAAATATTATCCAACTTTAATCATGTGATGGAGACTTTATTCTTTTTATTCTTTTAAATTTTCCTTTCTGGTACATATATGATTGTTTAAAAACAACAATTTTCCGTTTTTTGTATTTTCAATTCTTTGCTCTCGTAGTTTAATTTTTACTACAGATATTTTTATATAATATGTAAATATAAAAATAAAACTGATGTTGATATGGATTTTCTTCAACTTGTAAAAGAACTTGAATTTTTTTAATACAAAAATTCATTAGATTTTCTCATAATTCGTCTTAGTTTTATCATAAATAGGAAAAACAAAAAAAACTGAAAATTCCTTGATCATTCTACATGTCTGTACGTGTATGGTAGGGTAATTGGTAAAACATAAAAAATGAATTACTTAATTCAAAAAAAAAAAAAAAATAATAAAATAAATAAATTAAATAAAATAAAAGATTATTGTCACAAATATACATACATAAAATCTTTACTAGGAAAATTTTCTTTTTAATTACTTCGATTCTAACAGTTTTAATTAATATCCAAAATTCTAGAAAAAGAAAATTACAATAGCAAAGACACCCTATTTAATGTTCAAATGTATCATCAAATTTAGATACAAATATGTATATTGTAGATACAAATGTTGTGTTGTGTTTTAAGACTAGTAACTATGTATTTGAAAATATTATATATATGAAAAACCGGCTTTTATACATGTCAAGAGTTTTATCTATTTATTTCACATTATTATTACTTTTTTTCTTTTTTTTTACTTCTTGTAGATGCTGCTGCTGGGCCAAGAGTTCATCGAACTTTATGGTTTGTTGCTCAAACTTATGTACATACATATGTATTTATATATGTTGTTATATAGTTTTATGTATTTTGCGTACTGTATCATATACATACATATGTAGATACATTATATACTCTATCATTTAGAAAATATAGAAAGATCTTGTCATGGTTTCATACCAATTTCTAGGTATGTATTTTCATTTTTACATCGTTATATACATACATATATTATGGTGAGCATAACATGAAATTGTGCAGTAATAGCAAGCGGCAAGCAGCAAAATATTTCAGTATTTCTTGCTTCAATGATTTTATTTAAACTAAAAAAGAGGTAAAATGAACAAAATTTTTTTATTAAATTGAGAATGAAATCTTAGAAAATAAAACAAGATAATAGCATTTTACTCATTAAATCAAAAAAGAAGGAAATTAAATAAGCGTGTATGTATACATTTAATCCAGTATGTGTGCATACGCGGCATATATGCGTATATGAAATTAAGATCGTCATCGTATTCATGAACTTCATATATGTATAGTATAATATCATCGTTTTTTTTATTTTTAAATTCTTTAAAAAGATATAATAATTCAACGGTGAGAAAGAAAATTACCACCACACATCACACATTTATCCATCATCGCATCTACTAGCACTCACACATTTGCATGCACTATTCTGTTGAATAGGTACAGAGAACATGTAATTTAAAAAAAAGCAACAGAAAAGAAAAACAGAAAAAAAACAACTGAATTTCGATATGATGTTGTTATCCGGTTTCCTTTACACATATCCGGGTAAGCGTAACAATATGTGAAAATACCTAGAACACAGCATACGTTATTAATAACCGGTTGCATTAAATAAAATAACAAGTAAAGAAGAAAAAAACGCAATGCAATGAACTTGTTACGATTTTTCTCTACTTTAGCTTTATTTTAAAAAAATGATTTTTTTTTTTGTTTTTTTTTTCTCTTTTCCATGTTGCCTGTTATTTGTTTCTAATTCCTTGCAGCAATCACATTTTATTATTGGATAATAGACGAAAAAGAAAAACAAAGATTTGATTAAGTAAAGGTCATATTCGATATCATTTTATCTGTTTGAAATGATAGATTTTAAACACGACAATTGTATGTATGTAATTATAGTTGATGAATTAATGATATTATCTTGAAAACTGAATTTGAACTTGTCCTTCATCATGATTGAAGGAATAATTATTTTCATACATTTGATATTTTCTTATTTTCCTCTTGACATATTCATTACGGACTCTAGTTTTCTTTTTTGGTTTTGGAAAATTCGTGTCTTCTTTTTAATATCTTTAGAATTTATTTTAAAATCAGAAATGAAGTCATTGTCATAAAATTATGTACATGCATACACACATGAGTCAAAAATAAGATCCTTTTTTATTTATGTATATTTTCGCCCATGCCCACGTTTATAACAAATTACATAACAAAATATTTATGCAATAATGAATTTTTGGTTTCGCGTACACACCCTTCACCCCCTTTTTTTCAACATATTTTATTGTCTCAAAATTTCACATTGAAGCTCCTACACTTTGGAATAGAAAGTCAAATCAATTTTTTTCTTCCACTTATGAATTTTTTTTTTTTTTTTTTTTTTTTTCAGATTAGGCCAAGGCTACGATTTAATTTGTATTTGTAATAAATTTACGACAATAAAACAAAAAATGCGAAATAAAAAACAAAAAGACCTTTCGAAAGAAGTGTATTGTTGTATTAAGGAGTAGAAAAAATAAGGCTATCATTTCTTTTAATAAGCCAAGAGAAATAAAATAATGTAATACGAATATGTATTTTTATTTGTATAAATAATTGTCATCGGAATCATCATCATAGCCATTGTATAGTTTAAGAAGTGTATCTCATTAAATATTTATACATATTATAAAAATTCTAAATGTCATAATTATGAGTGTATACGTCGTATACTTATATGAATACTAATGGTACGATAGGTTTGTATACAACATACGGGAAGAAACTTTACAATTTCTCTAATCAAAATTAGTTTTTCTTTTCATTTTATTCAAAGTGACACGTACAGTGTATGATTCAAAAATTTATGTGATACGCTGATGATGATGATAGGCTGTATTCAAAAATTCTATTTGAACTGAATTTTTAGTAACAGTTATGCCAACAATTTTCAGATCATCATACTGATTCTGATTTTTATTATGCAACTGACGTTTTTGATTTTGGTCATGGTCTAACCGTTAAAAGCCGTTTAGTTGAGCTATTGATCTTCTAAATACAAAAACTGACAATCAATAGAAGTTCCCAAACATGGCCATATAATTATAATACTGCTTTAATCATACATGATACATGTGTATCATGTATGTATGTACACATTTATATGTGTGCTTAAAAAAGTTAAGAGCAAAAATTTAAAATCAATTATAACAAATTTTAATTGTATATGCAAAAATTGTAAAAAAAAGAAACCAAAAAAAAATTTTTAAATAGTCACAATAATATGAGTGGGCATATAATAATGATAATTTGTTTCAATTTTTTCCCTTCAAATGAAAATAAAGGGGAGGAAAATGAAAGCATAAACTTTGTTCGCATATTATGATTAAATTGCATTCTAATGCCAAATATACAAATATATGTACAGTATACATGAATAATTTTAAAAATATATGTATACTATATATGTATGTCATCTTTTCTATGATAAATCTTTGGCAACAAAATTCATATAAAATATATGAAAAATTGCCAAAAAAATATATATTAACTATATGAGAACATACACATTACAAACAAACGTTATACACATATTTAAGCATACATATGCATGTGTACGTAAGTGCATATACTTTTTGAATCATAATTTTTAAGCTGTTAAAACTATAAAGTCTATAATATAATGTTTGAAAAAAAAAATATTGTTCCTACGTTTTTGTTCTATACAAGCACGAGTACTAAACTATACATGTACTGTTGTACGTGTACTATTACCATAGTGTCATTGTCAACTTTAATTTTTTTCTTCTCTTCTTTTTTATGCTCCTGTTTTTGTTGGATTTCTTTTGAAAATGAAGATCTATCATCTAAAGTGAAATTAATAGGAATTTTGTTGCTGCCTTCTTTTTTTCATTATTTTAAGGATTATGAAATGTATTATGTTCATGTATAACAAATTTTCATATTATAAACATTATCATATCATAATATTTATGGTTTAAAATAAAGGACATTCAGTAGCGTATTCTTATCCATTGTCATCATACATACATTTGTTTTCCTTAGTCGCTCTTTATTTTCTCTATTCTATTTTTTTAAGAATGAAATTTGATATTTTGTCATACATATTTGAAATAGAGTTAAAGAAAAACAAGGCAATACTATGAAAAGAGAAATACAAATAGAATCAATATATGTATGTACATACATATGTATGTATGTAGGTAGAATGTAGAAAAGAAAATGATGAAAAATTTCTTTTGTTTTCTTCTTTTTCTATTTCAATAGAATAAAGGTTTGGCTTTTAACTACTTAAATGTACAAATATTGTACATAAATATACATATATATTATATACATAAGTATCTATGCGTTCTGTATGACACAAGGTGTCATTGAAAAATTTTTCAATTAAAAAACAAAGAGAGTTTCATTTATCATTTCAAACAAAATGATAGAATTAGCAAAATGAATTAAAATTAAAGGTAAATACCAATGTACGAGTGTATACATACATACATATGTAATCCCAATATAATTCGAATTTTAGATACTCCCGAATTAAAACTGGGATATACACAGATACATAATTCGAATTTTGGCTTAAGGCTCAACCAAAATCAGCATAGAAATAAGTAACGTAAAGTGCGATAAATAGTTAATACATAGTAATAACCAAAACACACGTAAGTGTACGTTCATTAATTTTCGGTCAGTTTGAAATGTCTATTTTACGTAACTTAAGGTGCCGTAAGCATCGTACATTTTACGTAAATTTAAGTTTAAATGACAGAACTGTCATTTTTAAAAAGTTGTTTACATTTTTACATACTTTTTTATTTTGGTTCACTTATGTAAAAATGACATTCGTAAGCACACGTTCGCTTGATTTCTTACGTTATTTTGGTTGAGCCTTTAAAGTTTAAACCGAACTAATTTGGGCTTAATCCCAATTTTTTGAGAATAAATACATACATGTGTGGCGAATAATGAAAAATATCATCATTACAAAATACCGAACGACAAGTAAATGTATACAAACACAATTGAAGTGAAGTAGTGAAAATTGATTTGGATATATTAACACTTTGTAGTCTATCATATCAATGTTGACGGCTATCGAACTCATTAATGGTGCATGATGTCCTGGAATTGGTAGATAATTAGACAATGTTGAAGAATCTTCGTTAACATCAGCAAGAACTTGTATGGATGCAACGAGGAGATAGAGAAGAATAAGGAAGAGATAGGGAATGAAAAGGAGATTGATTCTGTAAATCATAATGATGTGGGAAGTAGAAAGAAACTAAGATAATTAATTTATACATTTTTTGGACTCACATCACCAGCCAACTATAAATGATAGTAATGTTAACGTATCGAATTCGATTTTTCTGATTGATACATACATACATATGTAGTATGTATTAATTTTTGTAACATCCTGCGAAATTTTATTCTATTCGTGATATAACTTTGCGTGTTTTTAATCAGGTATTTTTCTTCACTATATTTCCATTTTTTTTTTTAATTTCACTCATTTCTGTTAAAATTATGTATTACATTAGAAATAGAAGCTCACAGCTGATAAACGTTTTGTTATTAATAAAATGAATAAAATATTATGTTGTATGTAAACAACAGAATATGAAGGCAAAATTCTAAAAAGAAATATAAAAGAAGTACGTATGAATTTTTATAATTTTTTTTTTCAGGTGAGTAAAAATATGACTCATTCATATGTGTACTATATTAAAAAAATTAAGAGAAAAAATTTATAAAATTGAAATAAAAGCCAAAAAACCAAAAATAGATATTATTACATATTATACAAAAAATGAAGAAAGCCAATTACCTGTAATTTTCAAGTATACATATGTAGGTATATAAAAAAGCATTCAATTAAAATAAAAACATTATACTCATACACAAGTTAATAAACACTTGTACGTCTTATATGTACGAATGTGAATATGATAACAAATTGTTTTTAATATGAGTAATTGCATTTGGTGTTTTTTTTCTTATTTTTGTTCTGTTTAAATAATATTTGAAATTCCCTTAGAAATGAAATTATCAAGGTAAAATAAAATATAGTTTCTCAGGTTTGGTATTATAAGGTGATTTTGTTAATTAAATATAAACTGTAACACTTTTTTAATGCATATTAATAAAACAATGAAATAAATTTAGAAGAAAAACAATTTCATTTTTATAAACATTTTAAATTAATTACGAATGTAATGAAATAATAATGAAAATAATTGAATTAACGGGAGCACCCTTTTAAAAAATTTTTAAGTATGAATATGTTTTGCTAGCCTATATATACAAATGTATGTGTTCGACCAATTTAAATATAATGAATTATTTTTTGACTCTATGTTGAAGTGAGAACATTATACCGACATCATAGCACTTTTCAAATAATAAACAAAAATACAATAGCAAATTAAAACATGAAAATAATATTAAATGTTTTGCAAAAAAAAAAAAAAACAAAATTGTCTCTACAATTTTTGTGTCTAACTCCTCACTACATCTACAGATAATCCTCGTATGACATCGTTCAGATCATACAAAATATAAATAATAACAATATGGTTTTAATTTCCGAGCATCTTTTTATTCAGAACACAGTTTGTTGTTAGTATAGGTATATGTAACTCTAATTTACTAAGTCTATTTTACGGAGTTTTAATTTGTATGATACGAGATGATACGAGAGTTATCTGTATATTACTAAAAACATAAAATATATACAACAAGAAACAAAGAACACATAAATAAAATAAAAAAAAGATTAAATGTAATTAAATTAACTAATTAATTAAACTATTATTGAAACACCAAAAAAACAAAAAAGACAACAACTAATAAACAAGGAAAAAACTTGGCAAAATCCCTAGAGTTTTTAAAACAATGAAACAAAATTTTTGTAACATGAAGAGATGATATACACACCACAAACCAACGACAACGTTGCTCCTTTCTTTGCTATTCATTAATTCAAAATTAAAAAAAAAAAAATTAATTCTTTTTTCGATGATATTTTCTCTCTTTTAAATTTTTTGTCTAGATTATTTTTGTCTTAGGGCTAATTAATTTTTAACTATTTGAATTTTATTCGTTTTTAATTACATTCAATTAAAATTTGAATAAAAAGATGCGTACATAGGTATATTTTTTTAAAATTGTCATTAACGACTTTTTTTTGAATTGTTTTTATTGAGAAACAATTAATGAAAAAATAATTTCATGTTGTCTTAAAGTAATTGCTTTCTTTTTTCTTTTTTTTCATTTAACTGTGACCACCCAATCACCCCTAGTTCCCTCTTTTTTAATAACATTTTTTATGGATTATATTGGGGAAAATAATATAATGTATACTATATATGTACATATTAAGGTTTCACTAAAATTCAATTAGAATTGATACCATTTATGATGGTGGTTCTTTAGACCCAACAGACACAAGGAAACCTTTCAAGGTTATGTTTAAAATTTGTGCTTTATTGATTTTAAGAGGGAAAAACAACCACATCAAATATTTGTTCTGTAAAAAAAAAAGAAAAAAATGAAAATCGAATTTCTTGCTTAGTATCTCACAGTCATAATTTACTTTTATGTACCAAATAGTCTAAACCTACTCTAATATGATTAAGAATTTGAACGAATTTTTTAAAATAACGTACAAAACAGAATCTATAGAAGTTTTTTTTTAAAAACAATAATATCAATTCAACAATCAATTACGTAAATTAAAACAATAAAAAAAAACAAAATATTTAAGAACAAAAAATTAAAATAAATGTCAAGGTATTGTATATATTATGTATTTCCTTGAAACAAAGCATAATAAACGCACGAATTTAAATCTGTATACGATGCGCATTCCTACGCACGTCTAGTATTTGAGTTGGCGTTGAATATTTTTATTTCTTGTTGTTATTGAAATTTTATTAACAAAAATTATTTTAAAAAAATTGTTTAATAAATCCATATTTGTACAATAATGGAATAAAACAATAGTAAACATACATATAAATAATGATAATTATTCATTGCTGTTACACATCTACGACAGTGCCCGTACAATTTTTAACTTCTAGTTCTACCATGAAATCTTGCTTGAAATTGTTTACCAGAAAAACGATTTTTTTCTATTACATTTAAAAATTTAATGACAACACACCAAATTAAGGAAAACTTTCAAAGTTTGATTGACTTTACAAAATTCAATCAAACACAGTTTTAAATATTCAATTTCATGTTTACAATACGAACATCAAATTCGTTATTTAAGTTTGAATTCTATCATATACATACATACATATGTATGTATGTACATAGTATGTATTAAAATCTTATTGCAACATAATGGAACTGCATCAAAATTTTTCACTTGACTTTTTGAAAATCAACCTTTGTGGATTGTGCACAAAAAAAATATTTTATTTTGTCAAAACAGCATGAAATTTTTATGTTTACTTTATAAAAGTGTTTCATTTTCATTTTTATTCCTAAAAAATGGTATAAATCAGTCGAAATCAGTAAATACTGTATATTTATTAATATTTAAAATAAAATTTCATCTTTATTGACAATTATTTTTGCTTCAATGAACCATCACAAATCGATAAGTCAAATACATATTATCAAAATATTACAAAAACATAAAAAAAAATTTCTTCCAATACATAATAAATTTAATTAAATAATTTTTTCATCTTTATCCCAAAATATTTTCCCAACAATAAAAAAAGGAAAATCTAGTGCTAAAATCCGTCTATCATAGACAAAAATTTGTAAATCTTCAAAAAATATTGTACACTTTTTGTTTTTTTGGTATACTAGACACATATGTATGTACACATGTTTAGATATGTGCACATATTCATTTATATAATATTATAGATATTAATTTGAAAAAAGGGTTAGTAAATTCATCATTTTTTGGATTATTTGAAGGACCTTTTTGAAAATAGTACATATTACAATTATGTTCAAAAATCAGTCTTGAGTTTTTTTTGAGGACTTTTGATTTCTGCTTATGTTATGCCTACCGTCATTGTTATAAATTAAATTAAAAAAAAAAGATCTTCAATTTCTAAGATTTTCAAAGTTATAAGTAAATATTTTGAACAAAATTATAAATTTTATCAAATTTAAATCATCAAATGTATGTAGGTATATTACGTAAGTAAAATTATATACTTGTATGTACAGTGAAATTATGTATGTAAAATTTATATAATCAAAATATGTAACATAAGTTCGAGTACAAAAACAAAACAATTTCAATTTTTTAATGATACATATTATATTGATTATTTGTCATATACAATATTCGTTAGAATTTTATGAACTGTATAAATAAGACAGCAGAATTATTATGATTTTGTATTCAAGATTACGTATTTATCCTTATAAATTTGTTAGATATGTATTCGCGTTATAAAAATATGTTATAATTGTACGTAATAGGCGACAAGCGTATGTACAACAAATACTGTCATGTTAACATTCTTGTATATGTGCACATGACGTCGTATCAATTTTCTGTAGTCCTTTTATTTTTCTATAAACATTTACAACTTGCTAATGGCAATGTGTCAATCTATCAATCCGATTTAAAAAAAAAAAATTTTTTTATTTTCAATTTAAACTAGACCATTGATATTTAAAAAAAATAAAATACAAAATACAGAACATAAAAATGTATTTTTCTGTCATAAATTTATTGCACATGAAAATGTCATACATATATGTACATACGAAATACCCAATAATAAAATAAAAATTCAAAAAAAAAAAAAAAAAAAAAAAAAAAAAAAAAAAAAAAAAAAAAAAAAAAAAAAACCGTTTAAAAATATCGAGGAATGCTTTTGATATGAGTTCATAAAAATTAATGCACAAAAAACAAAACATTGGCAGTAATAAAATAAATGAAATACAGGTGACTTTCGTATTGTGCAGGAATTGTAAGTTCCGTTTGGTTTCACAAAATCCTCTTTGTTTTCTTATTCTTAAAAAAATTTCTATGCGATGATGCTTAAATTCAAGTATACAAGCAGTTTCCATATTATGCGATTTTAAATTATTATGGGTTACAGGATACAAATCCGTGGTAATCAAAAATTTGTTTTAAATTTGTACAAATCCTACTGTATCGAATTCATGTCGTGAAAGTACCTATATATCGCATTCCACGAATATTGTCTGTGTGTGTAGGTTTCTGTTTATATATTTTATTTCAATTTCATTTTAAGGTGTGTTGCACCTGATTAAAAATAATAAGGTATCAAGTTTCGGCCTTACAGAAAAATCCAAAAAAACTTCATTTACATTAGAATTTTTTTGAAATTTTTTTAAAATTTTTACAAAAATTCCACTCTAGTCTGTCATCATATTTGTTTTTCTAAAATCAACCGGTAGTGGAATTAAAACACCCTGCATCAAGGAAAAACAAATTACAATAAATAAATATAAAAAAAAGAAATTATTAAAATATTATCTCTTTTATATAAATACTAAAATGTGAATACATGGTGTTGGTTATTCGTGACCGTCTAAATAATGGACAGATTAGAAACGAAATATAACAACACTTTAGTTGAGCGCATGAGTTCAACATAAAAATCGATTTATTTTCTTCATCATCATACCGCTTCTATATCAAATGTCAACATTAAAACTTTTCATTATATCAATTTTTTTTTTCTTTTTTTTGTTAATCATTACTTTTCATTTTACTATTAAAAATGTAATAAAATACGCATTTTAGTTCGTTTTATTAAAATTCAGTTGAAAACTGCGATGAACAAGATTTTTTTTTTTTCAACGAAAAAGGATATTCGAGATAAGGATCATCTAAATTTTATTTAATTTTGTGTTTGGTCATCATTGTAAACTATTCAAAAGTTTTATACATAATTAAATTGAAAGAGAAATGAAAAAAAGAAAAATATAAAAACCATAAAGATATTTAATTTGAAGGTTCAATGCTCTCGTCTATTAGATAATCATAGTTTTTTTTAATGTTGCAATTTATTTTAATATCAGCCGCTTAGAAACACTCATCATTTTATTTCACAAACTTCGTATACACACACACATACATACATATGTATGTATGTACATGCAAGGATGCATGTACGTTGCATCTATAGAGAGACTGGGCTAACATTAAAGAAAAAGAAAATGAATTCTATTTTGAAGCAAACAGGTGTATAATAATTTAAAGTGAATCTAAATTACTTAACTTCGTTTTTATATCTCAAATGAAATATAATTGAAATCGTATGTAAGAACATTGAAGAAATGGTAAAATCCATTCACTATAACACAATACTTGACAGTACATACGGATTTGGATTTTCATTCTCCTTAATCAGTCCCTTATTACAGGCGTTATATTTCTGCTTATTTTTAATGCACTCATGTATATATCCTTCAGGATTGGACTACAATGTTAGGGTGACTATGATAATGATAATGATGATGATGATGATATGTTAATTAAAAGGAAAATCAATTTAAGAAACGAATAAATGAAACATTCAGAATTTAATATTCGAATAGATAAAATAATTTTTACATTCCAGAAATTTGATTAAAAAAAAGACATAAATAAATAATAAAATAAAATAAAAAATAAATTTTGAATCCTAATCATATTCTCGTGATTATGAAATTAAAAAAAAAAAAAAAGATGAATTTATTTTTCTCATTTCGAATTTGAACGTAGTCATAGATATCATGAAATCGAAATTATTTGATTGGAAGATTTGAAACTACTGATAAACTTTTAGATTTCAGTAATTCATGAAATGTGGCTACGTTACTTTAATTATATTGCCGGTTTGTTTTTCGATTGAAATATATTATTTTTCTTATTTACTTTAAAATGTATATAGCAATTGGCACAACAACAAACCATATGATCTAAACTGAACATATCGAGGCTTAGCTACTTTTAATGTTATGCCTTCTATAAACTCATCATTTTCTTGTCTGAAAAGACCTCCCTTCCCTTACAACATTATCTAAATTTTATTGAAATCCTTAATCATTTTACAGAATTTCATATATCATTCGGTTTTTAGCAATGAAATCATAACAATTTTACAAAATTTTGAAATGAATCTGAAAAGTCATGAAGTTTTTAGGGATTGCACCAAAATCTTTTTCTTCTTCTTCAAAAATATCTGCAAATTTTTTTTTTTTTTTGAATGATTCTGTTACAGAGCTGAAGCTCATATATCGAATCAGAGCTTATTCTTCTGTTGTACTAAAATTTTTTATTTAAATTCGTTTTTTATTTTACTTAAAATTTAATTCAAAATTGAGTTCAAATTTCGTCATATTTGATATTATAGGTATATATGTATTATAATTTTTAATCTGTCATACATAAGGAGTATCCTTTTCTGTATGTGACTGAAAAAAAAAGGAAAAGCACAAAGATAAATTGTGTGAATACACAAAAAAGACATCGCCAGACTCTCAGACACATATACCACACTGTTTTCTTTTGATCAGATACAATCATCCATGAAATTCGCAACCTGTTAGAAGTTTTCTACAATTAGATGACACACTTAAATTTTTTTTTTACTTTTAGTTTACTATTTAACTTTGTAAATTTTGTATAATTTATTTTAAAAAGTTTTTCACACAAACACAAGTAAATGCAGGAAAAAACTTTCACATCTGTTGAAATTGAAAATGTTCCAAAAAAAATTTTTTTTTTTTATTTACGATAAATCGTGAGTTAATCGAGCACAGAAAAAAAAATATCACACATTTTTATACCTTTTTGTTTTTGGTTTCGAGTTTTTTTAAGCACTTGTCTAAATTGGTCCCTTAGATAATTCACTACAAAACTACAAGAAAAAAATTAAAAAATAAAAACAAAACACTTCAGGATAATTACGAGTACACTAGAATATGTGAGAATTTAAAAACGACACAACAGCAAAAAAAAACCAGTTGATAACTTTACGCGATACTAAGCCAAATTTTATTTTGATTTGAAAGTAAAATTAAAAAATAAAAACAGTAACGATCTTATTATCTTCAATTACAACACGCATATAAAAAAAATGTAAAAAAACAAATAGAAAAAAAAATCAAAATGAAAAAAAAAACGGCTATTATATCTTTTTCGTGGTTTTTCTTTTATTTTTAAGCACTTTTAGTTTTTCTTCTTTTTTTGTTGTGTAATTTTTTTGATTCATTCACATCAACAGTCGAAAAGAGACTGCTCAAAAAACATTTTCTAAACTAAAAAACAAAAGGAGAAACAACAACAACAACAACAACAAAAACTGAAAATGAGGCAAAAGGAATAAAAAACGAAGAACATAAAAAAAAGCCATGAAAATATTTCCTTTTATTTTTGATTGCAATGAAAAAGGATGTAAGACCATTTATATTAAACGTGCATGTTTTATATTCATGTATGTATATTGTACATACAGCTATATGGGATGAGATTCCCATATACTAATTCCGACTCCCCTTAATGCCTTTCCGCCCTATCTCCCCACAACTCTCCCGGTTAAAGCATTCCATATAGGAATAGTTCACTTGTAGTTTTGTTCTATGACGATATGTATACATAATTTGACTTAATAAACCACCTGATGTTATTTTGTTTCTGTTTTTTTTTTTTGTATCTATTTTTTAAAAGGAAAACTCTTAAAAGGGAAATAAAAATACAAAATTGATGAATATGCATTAAATTCAAAGCTACATACATACACAATATTTTTTTTCCTTTTTTGTTTTATTTTATTAAATTTGAAGACAAATATTATCTGTGTATTCACAATATGCAAATTTTTATTAAATGAATTTTTAAAAACAGAATATTGTAACAAGAAAAAGAAAGGAAATAAAGGAATTTTTTGTTTTTTAAGTGAACTACTCTACTCTCTATGTTTATTATCGTGAACATCATCATCATCATCGGTTAAAAAAAAAATTAATTCAAACTGGGCATGTCCTTTAAAAAAAAAGAAAAAAAAAAAAAAAAAAAACATTGGTTTGGAAAGAGAGTTTATTGAACATGAGGATGACGATCGTATGTAATACAAAATATGATTTTTTATTTTTTTTATTTTGAATAATAAAATTCAAGTGTTTCAGTAAAACACAAAATGAAACAAAAATGTATTGAATATCCAGTAATATTACACAATATCAAGCAGGATAAAAAATAAAAATTCTATTTTGTATATTTTCTTCATTGCATGTATTCTTTGCTTTTATTTTAAAATATTCCAACTGAAACTAGGTTCTATTTTAATGAAAATTTTTATGAAAAGCAAAATTAATTGAATTGATTGGAAATTTTAATGGTTCTGTTTTTTCTTTCTTTTTTTTTTCAAAACATACTGTATGTATCTTGTATACATGTCATTATTGTGTGTACAACACATCATTATAAATAGCCTTCTTCACATTTTCTTTTTTTTTGTATTTATATGTTCAAATATCCCCACATAATTTGAAGAGCATGCTGTCATTTTCAACAGGTAATTGAATTGAATCAATGAGTGTGTAAAAACTTTTTATATATAAATTTTTTTTTCTATAGATATTTTCTTTTTTTTCAACAGATGAGTAATCAGACTTTTGCATGTGTATATATCACATTTGAAATGAAAATGTGTATGTACATATGTATATTATATGAAAAAAAGGGAAAAAATAAGTGATTTTGTCTAACATAATTACACACAATTTTCTATGTTCGTGCGCAGAATCAGTTTTCCACACCCCTTTTTAATTTTACAAAAAACCGAAATAATCTTAAAAAAAAAATTTAAAAAAAAAAGGATTATTTACTATCATCCACAAAATATCTTAAATATTTAAAAGAATTGACTACAAATTAATTACAAAAAAAAAAAAAAATTACGTGTACAAGAAAAAATTTTAATTAAATTAATTTTGGTCTTTTCTCTCTCTCTCTCTCTCTTATTCTTGTTTAGTCTGACTATCCTGAGAAGATCCTTTGTCTTTAAATAAATTAATTTAGTAGATTTAATGAAATTAGAAAAATAACAGCTTACAAAAATTGTTTTTTAAAAAAATAAATAAAAAATTCCTTGGATAGAAAATCGGGATGTAAAATAGCAATCATCATAAATTTGATTATAAACATTACACAAAATTTTCATGAATTTCAATATTCCTCTCATATACTAACATGTGACTTATTCTTTTTTTTTTTGTAAATAGTTACCACCCACTAGGAAAAAAAAGAATATGTATAATAGTGTACACATGTAAATTCTGATAACGAGTCATCTGACAATATTAACCGGATGACATGAATATAAAATCGATTGAATCATAATAAAAACAAACAGACAAATTATTTTTACATATTATTGATAATGATGATATTGTGTCGTTATGTACGAGAACATTTTGGACGGAAAATTACCATTTTATAATGTAAACATGTCAATTTGTATTAAATATCTATAATTATGTTTTTTCTCCTTTTTGTAATTTGTTTAAATATCCAAAGAGGGAGTACGGGTGTTATAATAAGGAAATATTTTTTTGATTCATCTAAACCCCCAAAAGATATTGCTGGGACAAGATTACGAAGGCACGTTATCTATTTTAAGGATATCTTTAAATAGTTTGTGTAGTCTTATATGTATGTAGTTTAGTTTCTGACTTCTAATTTAAGAGTATAAGGTCAAACCTCATCGAAGACAGGATAAAATTATATCCTATCACACACATTCACAAGTTTGAAACAGTTTAGATAAAACAGATCAAGTCTACAACTACAATAATACAACTCGATCAAAGAAACTTAAAAACATGATTGGTATCTAAACTCTCCCACTTAAAATTGAGTTTTATTCTAAGTACCAGACCAGGCCAGCCCAGTGGTTGGCAATCCAAGAAGAACTATGGATGTATAAGTGCGTATATGATAGAATCTCTCATTATATATGTATATAAAAAAGTTTTCAGTGATCGTGCTATATTTTATTTTATATTTGTATATATTTAAGAAATTTAAGAATAAATGTTGTCCTTCTATTATATAAAAACTTTGTGATCACCGTGATATATTTTATTTTATATTTGCACATATATATGTATGTACATATGTATTTAGGAAATTCAAGAATAAACTTTGTGTCTCTATTACATGTTTTTACCTATGTTCCTATGTATGTTGCCATGTTTTGCAATGAAATATCGTTTATAAATTAAAATAAAATAATTATATCAGAAAAGTAGTGATACCGCATCAATACAGGAATTTTGAGCAACGAGCAGTGCAATTAAATGAACAATTGTATAATTTATTAAATGAGGGTTGGTCCGCCGTTAGTAGGACAGGGGGTACCCCCTAGTTATCATGAAAAAACTATATCTATGATATACAGTGGATCTTAATGCCAAGTAGAGTCCTATAACTCAATAAGAGCTAGTTGATGTTCGTAATAAAAAACAAAATGCAAATAATAATTAAAATGAAAATTTGCAAATACGTAATTAACCGATTCAAGTACGTTAAGAAAAACATTATAGCTTCAAAAAAATTTTAAGATTAAAAAAAAACCTGTATAAACTATTGACAGATATTACGTAAAACTTCTGTTTATTTGAAATTTTGGAAAAAAAATGAAATTTGAAATCATTATAAAAAATCAGGTCACAGAATCATAAAATTGCAGTGATAATGATGATATCTGGGTTAATGTATAGAGAGAAAAATGAAAGACGGTTCTCTATTGAAGGAAAATTTTTTTCATTACATACGAGTATATAGGTACAAATGAAATTGTATAAATCAACAAGTATTTTTATTTTACAAGGAATTTTTTATTATTATTATTATTATTTGAAATACAATATCTAGAAAATTTCACACACACAAAAGAAAAGTATTATTCCTGTTTCTGTTTTCATTTCAAATATTTCGATAATTTTATAGGAGTACATTACAAACTGTTTTCCGTTTGCTTTTTTGTTTTCTTTTTTTTTTTTTTTTCTTGGAATAAATTAATAGTAAAAAAAATTTTTTATTGTATTTTTCATTTTATGGGGTTTTTTCTTTCCTGTCCATTGACCAATGTTTTGTTATAAACTTGACATAAATAAACATATTTAGTTTTTTTTTTTAGTATTTTCTAAAGCATTTAACAATTTTCCTTTTAATTTTTACCATGAAAAATATCATTGTGAAAATATTTTCTTTTCCAAATGCAAAAAAGAGCAAAAAAAATGTTTCCATTAATTCAAAATGTAATGAGTTGTAATGAAAATGTAAAATGTAATAAAGTAATTGAGCCTCTCATTTTCAAACATAGATTTAATTGTAATTCTGTATCAGTTAGTTTTTCTATCTTTTAATGTTTCAATAGTTCAAATATGTACGTTGCAAACTAAATGGAAATACAGTTAATTACAAGTATGTACTTATGATAAATAAACTACATGTAATCCTAACATGAGCATGAACGAACCATAACATGAGAAGCGTGCACCTGACATGGATGTCCTCTGTACACACTGATGAAAACTGCAAGGAAATTTTCCGTTTTCAGAGAAATCGATGCTTTGAAAGGGAAAAGGGAAATAAGACCGAAATTAGGCGAAAATAAAGGAACAATCGCTTTTTTGAAATATTTACTAATACATAGTACTTTACATGTAAAAAAAATATTCAAAGATGCTAACTCTTTTGATTTAAAGGTAAAACAAAGTCAAATCAAAAAACTCAATCAGTTTATGTACATACATATAAATACATGAGTTATAAAATGTATTGTACTTTCAATCAGTTCGATTTTGATTTATATAAATTTTTTAAAAAATTTTCTTTATTGTTATCTATGTTTACTTTATATTTGTTTATTTATTTTCAAGCGCTGTTTTCTGTTTTTTTTTTTTTTTTTTTTTTTTTTTTTTTTTTTTTTTTTTTTTTTTTTTTGTTATTTCATTTATATTACTTTTTATTTTAATTGACAAGAATTCATTATAAATAATAAAATAAAAATATATAGTATATATTTGGCATAATAAACCTTCTGAACTTTTAAATCATTTTTATAGCATTAAATTTGAATCAAAAAACTATAATAAGGGAAATTGACTATGAAAAAGGCACTGTCTGTACAGGCAAATGTGCAAAAATAAAATTTGAATAAAGAGAAACGAGTAAGGGCCAGAAAAATGGAGATTTGAAATAAGACGAGATGACCCCAACTAAATGAGATATCGAACGTAGAAGTATACAAGTATACATAGATAACACAGAATTTGATGTGAATATCGAATAAAAAAATTTGTTGAATAAAAAATTTTTGTAGAAACTTTTGTGAAGTCTACCTATAACAAAATTTTTAGAACTGTAATTGTTCAAATTAAATTGTTTTCCTTAAATAGTACTTTAATTAATCATATTATTTTTTAACTGTTCCTTATAGAGTAAGAATTTTTGAATACAAATTTAAAGTGACGATATATCCTTTGTAACAAATAAAAATTATCTTATCATAATTTATCCGCAAGTTATTAATTTTCAAAATCAAGTATTTCTTATTTTTTTCAAATGTAGAAAATTTTTTATTTTTCCCTTAATTATTATCTTTTTTAATTCAACTTTTGACAATTTTAAAAATTTGATTCGATTAATTAAAAAAGAAAAAAATTACTGGAAATTTTCTAATACTTCGTTGATACACACAATGTTTAAGTTGATGTTTAAGTATATATACGATAAAAAATAATTCGTATTAAATGACGTACTGTCAATTTGCTCCCAATAATTGGGATTATAGTATATATACACCAAAATTGCGATTTTGGATTTTACTTACACATACATATACATTTTTCAACTTCATACATAACATATCTATATATATGTATCCAAATCAACTCACACTACTTTACTTCACTTGTATTTGTATATATATTCACTGTTATTCAATACTAATTGTAATGATATTTTTAATTTTTCCCCATATTCGAAATTTGCCACACATACATATGTACATTCTCAAAAAATTGGGATTAAGCCCAAATAATTTCAGTTTAAGCCAAAATTCGAATTATGCCCGTTTATACAAGTATTAAATTGGGAGTATCTAAAATTCGAATTAAAATGGGATTAGGGATAAACATATAGAATATAAGTCACTCAATTTCAATAAATTTTTATCCTTTTAAAAATGCAAAATTTTAAAATGTGATATTTAATAACTACCTTCAGAAGGTTTATGATGCCAAATATGTATATTTTTATTTTTTCTAATTTAATTATTTATAATGATAGTGATACCTCGTTAATCCGAATAATTGATTGCACAGCCTGTTTCGAATAAGCAGAATATTCGGAATACTGGAATTAAGTTTTACAAGTAATAACAACAAAAAATAGAAAGAAAATGAAATTGTACTTTTCCATCTAATTCGTATATACATATGTATGTACATACATACATCTAACAAAATGCAAAAATAAGTTAAATATTACATATTTGGTTTAAAAATGTTTTTAATTATTGTCTATTCAACTAGTTGAATTGACAAGTTAAATGTTTGTTCTCTTATGTCCTTCAATAATGTGAACTTTATAAATGAATATCGAAATTGAATAGTAACGATCGGTTCGCAAAAAATTGAAAAATATCTAGACAGAATGACTGTTATACATAAAAAAACAGTAAAAAATTAATAAAATCCATATTCTTCGAATTTGAATATAGAAATCTTAAAACTGGCTTTTAATACGGATTATAAAATACATTATGAAACGTATGAAAATGCTCGCATTATTGGAAATTCAGTTTATAAGGTACTCGGATTATTGGGATATCACTGTATATTGAATTAATCGATATTAAATGAATTATTATTAATATATTTTTTAATTCAATAATCATAAAGGGTTTTTCTTCCTTTATTTTCCACTGAATATATCATTGTCAGTTAAAACCAATTCTTTCTAACACACATATAATTGAAATAATTTATTTAATTAGTAAATTTCATGAAAATTAACTTTTAATTGAATTAAAATTTTTTGTAAGTTACGATTGTATTTTTTTAGAACATATATACATATGCATGTGTGTTATGAAAATATAACAATTTATAATCTAACATAATACCATATTTTGTTTAAATTCTCATTTACTATGAATGCAAAGTTTAACTTATGTATATATAACATGTATGAATGTACATAAAAATTCCCATTTTTTAACACACCCAATATATTAACCCCATTTCGTTTTGTATATATTTTTAATTTACTAAATGCGCATTCTTAACACCTCGCTTAAGCACTCATTTCAAATACTCTAACCATGTATTTATAATAATGAATTATAAAACAAAAAAAGTATTATATTCAGTACACAAGGGTAATATTGTAGGTTAATTTAAAATATACATAATTTACATTTAACGTTTTTGTTTGACTTTGAAAGAAAACAATACACAAATTTCACACAAGTGTACGTATATACAATTATACATGTGTGTTGTTTTTTTTTTTCTTCAAATGTGTAACAAAATTAAAATTTTAATTTTAACATATGTAATTTTTAATAAATGGTAGAAAAAAAACATATAGAACTTTTGATGAAATGCTCAATTTTCAATGTAAATTTTTTCAATATTTTTGTTACAAAATTTAAATAAAAGATTTAAGAATTTTTAAAATTTCTTCAGTATAAAAATTTAATTACTTACCTGTACATCAAAATTTGGAGGCTGTTGTAAAAGATTAGCTGGTGATTCGACTTGATTTGGTCCTTGCGTTTGATTAACCATAGCATTCTATAAATAAATTTAAAACAATATAAATTTAATTATTAGAGTCACGTAAAAATCTTCATCAAATTAAATTCAGTTTTATTTTTACTTGTGTTACTTGAATTCCTCCAACACCATTCAATACTTGTGGTTGCAATTGATTCATTGGTAGCTGATGATGATGATATGAATTTAATTGTGGTGCTGAACCCTGATGTTCCATAGATGATCCTAACATATGATGTAATGGATGATGTTGTGGAAATGCTGAACCAACATGTGATTGAGCATCTAATAAATTTGGTGGTCGAGATAGTGATTCTTCGGCTGGTGATGGTTGTCTGGAACCAGGTGTTCGACTAAAAATATTTTATTTTTATTTTAATATCAGGATATAATCGTTTTTTATTTCCTTGTATTTTTTATGAGGATTTTTAATTAACCGATTAATTATTGCAAATATAATTCATATCAAATTTTAATACCTATTTGAAAGGCAATACTTTAACGAAAAAAACGATGAAAGAAAATTTCTTAAATCGACACTTGAAAAAACTAATATTTTTAGAAAATTTTGAATTTTTTGATTTGCCTTGGGAATAAACTTTTTATTCATTGATTTTTGCCTCATTTAATTGCATTGCCTCGCAAATTAATTTTTATGAATGAAACCGACTTAATCGATTGAGATGCATGATATTAAGCCATAAGTAAATGAAGTACAATACATATTATGCGCACATTTTACATTTCAAAAGAAATTGTGAAAAAGAAAAACTTCAAAAAACTGTCGAATGTCATGTAATAATAATAATAATAAAATAAAAAGTGATTTACTTAAAACTCTTGTCATCGTCAATGCCATTAACTACAACTCCATTTGGTGCATTAACTTGATCTTCCTTTTTTAATCCGTTGGCATCAAATGGTGAATTTGATTTTTCTTTATCATCGTGAGACTAAAACAAAAAAAAAGTGAGTAATGTAAAATTAAAAGCAAATTAATTTTTTCAAATAATACTTTGTCATTATCATCGAATTTTAATGCCCGTAATCTTGGTTCTAAACTTGATAGTGGACTTTCTTTATTTGTTGGAGAACCTCCTAATACATATTCGACCATTTTTACACCTAAACCACTTGTGGAATCTCTAGGACTGAAAATTATTTAACAAAATTTAATATCTCATTATATTTTTGGTGAACTTGGCATTTAAGTATTAAGGTATAGCAAAGACTACCTTAAAATGCCTGCACTTCCAGTTGGATTTGTATCTGGAACTTGTGGAAATATTCTTGGTCTTGGCGGTGCTAATATTGTTTCACCTTGAGTTGACCATGTTGAATCTTTCCATACTGCTCCCGGATCAGCTACTCCAGGTATATGAAGTGGATTAAGTGGGCCACTACTTGATACTGGTCCTTTAATATCATTTTTTTCCCATAGCTTTTTGGCAGTGGAAGTAGTTATCTAAAAATTTTACAAAATTAACAATTGTGTTGCATTTTTAAAGTACAATTCTTTAACACTCACGGCCGCTGAATTGCGATTAGCTGCAGTCATAAATTGATTTTGTGGGGCTAACATTCCAAATTGTGGTTGTCCACCTAAATATACAAGCTGTTCCTGTGGTCCAGGTGGTGGCTTCATACCAACACCGTTCATATTTACACTTGGATGCATATGATCGTATATATTTCCTTGTATTGTTGGCATGGGTACCGGTAATCCGGCTGCTGCAGCTGCAGCCGCAACTGGATTATTTAATGCATGATTTAAAACAGTTGAATTCATATGATTAGGAGCATTTAAATGGTTTGGTAACTGTTGATGAGATGGATGTGGATGATGATTAACAATTTGAGGAATTTGTTGTTTTGATGATGTTTGTTGCATTGACATTCCAACTGGGCCTGTAGCAGTTGCTCCACCACCACCACCCATTACATTCCCAACACCAACTCCAATTGTACCACCGGGATTAACATTTGTATTTATGGATACACCAAATTTCCATTTATCTTGGTTCTATAAAAAACAAAAAATTAATTGTCTAAAATGTTTTCTTTTTTTTCTTTACTTTTTTAAATAGCTTACATCTATTGTATCATCTCCTGATGCCCATCTTGGTTGCTTTTGTGGGAATTGTGGGAATTCGGTTTCATGTTGATGTGGACCTCGTTGAAATACATATCCAACAGCTGCATCATCTTGGGAACGTTGTTGTGTATCCCTTTCCCCTTTCCGTTCGTCGGTAGTACCACCGCCAAGAAACTTCATGTGTCGTGAATTATTTAATACTTCTATTTTGTTTTCTTATTTAGGAATATATCTTCTATTAGACAAATTTTATTTATTCGTTTTTTTTTTTTTTTTTAAATGCAATAATTCTTAACAATGTGGAAAAGATATTAAATGCTTTCGTTTTTGTCTTAATTTCTTATTTCTCTTATCCGGTGTAAAAAGAAATTAATTTTTTATATTTTTGTATTGATATTCTTATTACTCTTAAAATTTTGTTGCAGCAACTAAAAATATGAAAAGAAATAAGAATTAATTAATAAACGATTAAATTAAAATATAAATTTAATAAAAGGATAATAATTTTTGATAACACAAACTGAATAAACTTCAAATTTTTTAATTACTTAACTTAAATGGAATTCATAAAATATACTGGAATATTAATGATCATTTTTCATTCGTTTCATAGACATGTGTTTGGAACTTATTTCTCCGATGCTCACATCACATCATTACAAGTTACAACATTGGTAGTGTGAGTGATCTTATAAATTTATAATAAAACAATGAGAAAAGGATTTGTAGCCATGTTTTATTTATTTATTAAATTTCTCATTATTATCCACTTGACTGTGTATCTTAAAATTTGATCAGTCATAACTGTGTCTTCATAATATAAATGATTCGATAATAAATTTTAGGTTCATCAATAAAATTCTAATAACAACAATAAGGAAAATTTTCACCACCACCTTATCTACTGTGATGTGAATGTTGAAACCTGTATGTTCGTATTTTACGGTTCGCACAGGTTTTCTTATACTGCATCTTGTATATCATGAGAAGTGCAAAAATAAGTAAATTATGTAGAAAAGCAATTCATTATCCAGCTATTACGTTGGTTAAGGTGTTATTTTGGGATTGGGATTTATTTATTTATTTTTTATTAAAATAGAAACGGAAATTCATCATAATTTAACTCTATCTATATATTAGCTTAAAAAACCAAAGGATATTCATATTAGTAAAGAGATTTTAATGGGTATGATGACTGATGAGTATATTAACTGGCAAGTGGCGAATAAGCTGGCCAGGTTTTTAGTTCATAAATTCACAACATATCATGCATATTACATATCTGTATACACATAATTAAACCGCATCGCATATACCTATATGTATATGTATGTATATTTTTTAAAAACAAACACAATTTCGACACATATGTGTATATGTGTATAAAATAAAGTACATAAACTTGATATATAAATTGAATGGTGTTCGTGGTGTGTGCCCAAAACAAAACAAAAAATAAATGTTCTATTTCCTTATATTCCTTATTCTCTACTGTTGTATCGCTGTGAGCTGTCTACTACTACTGATTCCAATTCGAGTAAAATGTGATCAAACATCAGTTTTTTAGTACATATATTTTTAAATTTTGAACGAAATTCAACAAAAAATAAAAAAGAAAAAGAAGAAGGCTAACAACACCATACACAGCAGAATAGAATCAAAGATTCTGGAAAACGTTTTAAAATGGAGGAAGAGAATTTTATTTTATTTTATTTTTTTTTATAACAAAAACACACATTGAATTATTTTATGAAAATGTAAACAGAAATCAAACTAAAAAATGACAAAAGAGATTTCAAATTAATAACAGAAATAAAAATGAAAAATTGAAAGAAAAAATTGATTTTCATTACCTTCCTTGTATTTCTACGAAGAGTATTTAAAAATCCTTTTCTTTTTTTTGTAAGTTTTCCCTTTTTAAAGACGATGGAGGATGATGATGGCTGATCTGGCTGTCAACTTATAATCACTCATTAATTAATTATTAATTATAATTTTCTTTCTTTTTTTTTGTTTTGCACACAAACTTTTTATTATTTTTATTTGTTTATTTTTGCAAATCGGCGAAAAAACAAAAAAAAATTTTTTTTTTATTTTTCATTTAAATTGTATTTTATTACACTTTCAAACACATCTAAATTTTGTTGTTTTTCGGTTCTGTGTGTTTATTTGTTTATTTTCTTGTTTAATTTCTTATAAAATTATTATTATTATTATTATGTACCTACTTTATTTTTATCATTTACCGATTTAACGAAAAATACATTATCACTGTCTTTTTGTTGTTGTTGTTTTTGTACAATAATTGATTTTTATACAACTTTATACATGTATGTGTTTTTTGGACGTTCTTTTATTTATTTATTTTTTGTTTATATATCCGTCATATTGTGTGTATAATACATTACAAAATTACAAATTAAATAAATTAAAAAAAAATTTTTTTTTTTTTTTGTTGAAACAATATAACTTGTTATTTACATTGAATAGAACATCTGTATTATATTTACACTATATAGGTAGATTCGATTCTGTACAGTACATATACCTACTATGTAAGTATCTTTTTCTATATATTTTTTTTATTTATACTTTGTGTACAAATGCATATGTATGTAAACACGTTCGCTGCCGTAATAATGCTCTAGTATGCGTAATATACATATGTACATATATATAAGTATGTATATTTATATATATCTGATGTGCAGTGTGAATTATTTATACCTATATATTTATATATGGTCGTAATCACTATATAGATTTTATATATACAAAATCTCTATTTTTTTTTTGTTATTATTATTTATTATGTGTATATTATTTTGATGTACTCGCAATCAACAACACAAAGCAAAATTGAATGATAATAAATTGATAGAGTATAATAATATAAATATGTATAGTAAATGTGTGAAACACTGGCTTAAATAAAATGTTTTTAGTAGGTATACCTATATATGTATGTACATATAATGAAATTCAATAATAATTTAACACATTTTTTAAAAAGACAATGTGATATGAATTTTAATACCATTTTATACGAAGGTTGACTGTATACAAAAATAAAAAGGGAACAACTATGAACTAAGCCAAGGAGTTATTCTACCTATCTATTAAAAATCCAACAAATGCCCTTCTTTCATTCATACAGAATTTCATACATATATTATTCCAATTTAATATTAGACATTTTCAAAGCATAATAAAAAAAATCATTTTTTATTTACTTTAGAAGTATGTATTAAACAAATTTAATAAAATAATTTAATTTTTTTTATCTCTCTATTTCCTATCCACAGAAAATTTCTACTTTCTATGTTTTATTTTTTATCTGTGTTTTAGATTCGTTTATTTTTCCTTTCACGTTAATTTTTGGCCCGCGGATAGCATTAACTAGCGGATAACATCATCCATGCATGTATGCATGCATGTATTTTTGATAATATCAATTCAATATATTCTGTAGGCACCTAATTTAGAATTATTAATTTTGTTTTTATTTTATTTTATTTAAATTTTTATTAAATCAGTAACACGTTCTCTTTAGCTTTTGTCTTTGAGCTCAAAACTTAGAACGTACACGAAAAACGTGAACTTTGTGGGCAGGTCGTTAAGATCATCAAGAACATACTACATATAAAAGGAATAGCTTATGCTTATAGAGTTCCAGATTACTGATTAGCTTATAGCAGCATCAGCAACAATAGTAGCAAACATAAGTTATTTTGTCGGCTTAGCAATTTTTTTATATTTTTTGTTGTTTTTGTTTTACATTCATATTAGCTATATTGCGGACATTGGTGGAAAAAGAAAAATTCTTCTTTTTTTTTTTTTTTGAAATAAACGAAGGCCGAGAACACCTCTCGAAAGTTTTTTTTTTCTTTTCAAAGAACAAAAAAAAAACAGCAAGGAGAACACGATGGAGTCCTTTTATGTTTTGAGATTTTTCTTTTAATAGAAAAAAAAATTAAACTGTATAAAACAAAAGCCGAGAATTTAAAAAAATTAAAGGAAAATGAATGACACAAGAAGACTGGATGATAATTTTGTACAACAAACTAGAAAGCAAGCAATCAAAATTCAGGAATTCTGTTTGGGTTTTTTTTGTTATTTTCTGTCAAGAGTTTTATAAAATGGTAAAATTGTCCTTTTTAGAAAAGACCAGAATATCCGGAATTTTTTTTTCTTTTCACAAGAGTTCACGGTGTGTTGTTTTTGTTGTTGTTGTCGCTGCTGCTGCTGCTGCTGATAGCTTTATAAATTGTTCTTTTTGCTTTCTTTTTTTCTTTTCTGTTTCGTCGTTATTATTCCTATAAAATTCTGTATTCTTTTATTTTTATTTTGTATTAAACAAGAAAAATATAAATTATTTTTGTTTTGTAAAAAAAAAAAAAATTCATCCAATCCATCCACCATATCACTTCTTCACACACACGCACTGGATATTTTTATACGGTAATCGGTATGAATGAGTATAGGAAAGAGACACAAAATAGAAGTAAAGAAAAAACCAAAAAAAAAATTAAAATCTAGAGACGACTTTAAAAAAAAAACCAAGAAAAATTGAAAACTTCTTTTGTTTTTTTTTTAATTTTTCGAGTTCTTTTTCTTGGATTTAAAGCCTTAAAGAAATAAAGAACGCTTAGAAAATTAAAAAAAAAACATACTTTCTTGTTTTTTTTTATCGAGAACCGAAAATCTTTAACTTTTTTCTTTAATACACTATAAGGAAAATTCTTTTTCTTGTTTTACTTTTTCGGATTTTTCTTTTTGTAATTTTGTTGTTTAATTGAATTAAATAAAAAAAACAAAAATTAATCCTCGTTTATTATGATATAGAATTTTACTTTTTTTATCACTAACTGTACACAAAAAAGCTATTTACATTTTATTTTTTTATTTAATTTAATGAAAAACACATACACAAAAAAATTATGAAAAATGAAATGCTATTTTTTTTTAATATTAAAAATTTCACACAATCTTTTTTTTTGTTTAAAGGAAAAACTTTATATTATGTATGCATATTTATTTTAATTAAATTTTAAATAATATTTTTTTAATAAATTTATTAAGCCATTAAATAATCTATAATTTATATTATATACACAAATAAAAAAATTTATTGCAAAAAATTTTTTTTATGTTAAAGATATATATACGAAGAAAAATCCCAACTGAGACACCCGACATTACAATACACAGTCAGGTCAGCAGAAAAGAATATAAATACACCTCTCTATAGTCGCAGATTAACAGCATTAACAGACTAACAGATATACATATGTATGTATATATATGCATGTGTATTGTGTTCATATGGCGCTGTCGCTGCGGTCCATACACATACAATTTTTGTATTTAATATTTATACAGGGTAATTCGCGCAGCTAAGCATCTATATAAAAACAAAATTAGCAGAGTCAAAGCAAACAATCAAATAGCGAAGGGGGCGGTAAATATTTACCGTCTAGCCGCTAGAGGACATTGAAGATGCTTGTACCTCTTCTTATAAAATGCTCCAAAGCTCACGAACCATTAGGTCTATGTCATTGTTGTCTTAAGAAAAGTTATAGAAAACCGCTTGTACTTTCTATTAAGATATTGTTTAAGGACATATGTACATATGCCAAATGATTCAAGAATTATTCAAACTCAAAGTCAAAAGTTAGAGAAAATTTGACCAATTATGTTTTGATAATTTGGTGATTTTTAGAGACATTATTTGTATCATTAAAGAATCTACATTGGTATCTGTACCTATCATCACTCCCTTCTTTATATGTGTGCTTAATCGAATCACCCTGTATACTCTCCTCTTCAGCATAAATAGATGTGTCTACCTGTCTGTATAGGAAATATTGAATTTTGATGTGTAATGTGTACATAAAAAGATATACAGAATTTTCTGTGGTGAATAACAATAAATTCTTAAAATGAAAAAAAAGTGCTGCTGCTTTCTTCCACTAACTACTACATAGTACATACATGCCGTTTGCGTTTAAGTTTTAACGTCTGTCTGTACTCTGTATTGAGTATTCTCTGCTTCTTCCTTATTTTTATTTTATATGGCGGTGCGATGATCGATGGATTGAATTGAATATGTATAGAGTATAGAATAAAATAAAAAATTTTGTGCAATGGAACAATTCACATGGAAATACATGAAAAGAAACAAATAATACACTACTATATGAATATGTATGTAGGGAAGGCAAACAAAAAGTTTCGTGTTGTGCATGCATATTGCATGGTGAAAAATTTTTTATGTTGATCTCTCACGTACGAACGGATATTATTCTACTCAATTTTTAATTCTTGCGCGGTTAAAGAAGAAGAAAAAGAAAAGAAACGTAAAGAAAATAAATAAAAATTATTTTTGTTTTAATTATCGAAAAAGAGAAAAACAAAACGGCGAAACAATTCAACATATTTAACGAAACATCATCGCCACACTAGCACACTACTTCATATTTTCATAACCTGCAATTTTGTTACTTTGATTTGCCATGCCATGTACCATTGTCCATCCCCATATGTACATTGTATGTATATATTATACTGTTTTTGTGTACATACTATTCATGCGAAGTATACCCATGGACATGCGTCGAGTATATATACATATATGCTCTGTTCTGTGCTTATATGTATAGGTTATATAGGAAATGAAATTTCCTGTCTCATTTCGCTTATAAATGATATAGGATATAGGTGTTTGCCGGTAAATTTCTTTCTTTTTGTCGATGCTAGAGAGTAGAGAGAGAAATAAAAAAAAAAAAACAGAAGTTGTATTGTACTTTTACAGCTGTGTGCATACAATATGCATATACACCATATACACATTCGTGTGTAGAATTTGCTGTTTACATATTTATAATTTATATACGAATACGGCGTATATGGATATGTGTATATTGATTCTGTTGATTGAGTTGAGAGCGCAAATGAGCATATAAAATAATTAGAATGATGGGTGAGGTGAATAATTTTTGTCATTTATAAAATTGTAGTAAATCGTAAAATTGTAAATTCATAGTAGAAAAATCTGTCTGTTGTGCAGACTTTTTAAAAATATGTTTCATTTTTCATTACTTTGAAACGGAACACTTATTTGAAAATCTGTAATTTTTGAAAATTTTAATGTCTTATTCTTGTTTTGATTTTTTAGAATTCATTGAGGAAACCTCGAATATAGCATAGTTAGCATTTAGTACAAAAGAAATTAAAAAAAGAAAATATGTTCATAAATCAAAGTATCAAAATGTCCTATTACTACTCTGTGAAATTTGAAAAAAAAAAACGGTTACAATTTGTGATATATATTTTTTTTAAATGCTTTTTTTTTGTTGTATTTTTATTGTTTTTTAAATTGTCCCCTAAGAATGTAATCAAAAATAATCAAAGAAATGGATGAAGGCTCGTTGGTCTAGGGGTATGATTCTCGCTTCGGGTGCGAGAGGTCCCGGGTTCAATTCCCGGACGAGCCCGTTAAAATATTTTTTTTTCTGATTAATTTTTTCAATTTCTTTTTGTAATTAACGATTTTTTGTCCATTTACATACAACCCATTCATTTGTTATCTGTTCTCGATCTTATTTTATTAATACATTGTTTTACAATTTCTCTTCTTTTTCACGAATAAAATAATGTTTGTTCACATTTGGAAGCAATTTTTTAGTAAAATGTAAACAAAATAAAGTAAATAAATAATTTCTATATAATACATGTAACATGTGATCTCATTGCTTGCATTGAAAAAACCTTACAAAGGTTGAAAATAATATCAGATATTCATATTTAAGGGATCTATTTATCCAAAATCAGTTTAATTTTCCCTACAACAGTTTTAAAATAGATGTTCTATGTACAATAGAAATTGTATATGAGGACACTGCATATTACATATTACATATAAACTGAAATGTAATTGAAAACCGAATATCAAATTTGCATTTTGTTTTGTTAATTCTCATATTGCGAGCTCCAATGTAACTAAAATAGTGTATTTTATTTTTCAATTTGTACGTAACATTCACTTTTTTAAGAGCCTGAAACTTTTAATATGGACAATATGGTACAAAATCTGTGTCAACAACAAATGACATCGAAAAATTTTTCTTGGTACACTATCAATCCCATTTGGTCTATATACTATATTTAAAACAAATCATTCCCTGTCATTGACATAAATGCTATCACTAAATTTCATTAGATTAAAATCTCCATGTACGATTTCTACTACACACCAAAAAAAATAATAGAAAAATTAGTATATTGCCATGCATCTTATTTTTATTATTATTATTTTTTTATTTTTGTTAATCGAAACTTTTATTATGAACCAAAATAAATAAAAATATTTTCTATTTTTCTTTTTTTTTTAAATTTTTGATTTTATTTTAAAAACTTAAAATTTTTATTACAAAAATTGTTTTTTTTCTTTTATTTTTTATCATATTCATTAAATTTTTTGTTAAAAAATTTCAAAAAAAAAAAAATTAAATAAAAATAAAGCAACACATTGTATATAAGTAGTAAGAGTAAAAGTAAAGAAAAAAAAGAAAGGCAGAATAAAGAATTTACCAAAAATACATATCATTTTGTTCCTACTAAAAATACATAAATAATTAAAAAAAAAAAACATCGAAATATTTTAATTATACAAATACAATACAATACAGTTTAATTAATTAATAAAAACGTATATTTTTAATATTTATTATATATATATTGATTTTTTTTTAATTTTTTTTTTGTTTTTAGAAGAAAATACATGAAATTTATGTTTATATACATACCATATATATAATGTAAGAATAATATGTTTTATCTCTATTTATATTATCTTTCATTTTTTTTCTATGTATACAAGTAATGCGTTTACTCTTTTTATTATTATTTTTTGTTTTTCTTATCATCTTCCTTATTAATTTAAATAAGGTAAAAATAAAAAATTTGCTCATATACATACTACGTTACTATCATTACTATTTATGTTGTAAGTATATGGAAAAAAAGCATTAAATTATAATCATTATCAATTTTTAAATTGTAAATTTATGTATTTATTTATATTACACCTAAGATTCTTTTTTAAATCCTTTTTCATTCTTATAATTTTGTTTTTTGTCACTTTTTTAACTTAAAAATTATACAAAAAGTAACATGGAAAGAGAATCTTCCAGAGGATAATTCACTTTTTTTTATGTGGTTTTGATTTGATGTGAAATTGCAATAGAAAATTTAGAGCAATTTCATTTTTTTAAAATCACAAAGACAAGAAAATTAATACTCTGGATCTCATTCCATCATAATTAAGAGAAGCAAAATAAAAGTAAAACAGAAAAAATAATATTTAAAGTTTTTGAAACATAAAAGGAGAAAGGACTTTTTTTTAAATTATTTTTAAAATTTTCAATATATTAAATTTTTTTCTTTTTGCTTTGCTTTCTTTTGTTTTTTATATGTATATAAAGCGTTGCCGACTGACTATAATAAAACATAAAAAAATGTTGTTTTAAATACACGATAGATTTTATACAGACTAACAAATAATAAAATACATCATTATGTCATCATAAATTAAATAAAAGTTAATATACGAATTTTTTTTAGATAATTTAGATTTAAAATAAAATATTTAAAATAGAAAATATTGTGTACATATTAAAACAAGAATATAGAATAATAATTTAAAATTCTATGTTTATGTATACAAAATATTTTTTAAAAAATACAACAATACACAGATTATTCAGAAAAAAGAAATCGCTTTTCTCATTTAAGTTTTCTATCTCTTATTTGATTATTTTTCTCGTTTGAATTTGTTCTGCTCTTATAATTCTTTGTATCTTTTACATTATCATTCATCATCATCATCAATGTAAAAGGTTTCTTGTTTTTAAATTTTATTCTATATTAATTTTTGTTTTTGTTTAAAAAATTTACAACAAAATTTACAAATCTCTAAATATTCTTTAATTTTGTATATTTTTAAGAGATCACTTAAAGTCTTCTCAAAATTTAATTAAAAATTCATACAATTTTAAATCTCTTGCGGTTTGTTTGTTCAGATTTTTTTTTATTTACAAAATTTTTGTTTTTTTTTTTTAATTTTTAAAAAAATTGGATAAAATGAAAATTTTTTCAATATTATCAAGTAATCACCAATTGCACTTAGAATACTGAATGTTCAGAACTGATGATTATTTTAATCTTTATGATTTTTATTTAATTTTTTAGCCTAGGGATCAGCGATAGCGTCTGTGTCACCAACATCGATAGTGTGTAAAACACTTTTATTTGACTTACGCACTACTCCATACTATATAGGAGTATTAAAAATAAATTCATTGCTATCACTAACGTTGACGCAGGCTCTATTTATGGACCCAGCAGCTTCTTTTTGACTTTTTATTTATTTATTTGTTTTTTAATTTAAAAAAAAAAACAAAAGCCAGAATAAAAACATTACAAAATGGAATTTGTAAAAGCACAATTTTTTTTTTTGTATAATTTCCTTTTGTTTTGTTTTGTTTTTTTTTTTTTTTAGTATAATATAAATACTGGTAAAAATTTAAAAATATAGTTATTACGAAAGAAAACAGATTACCACTCAATAAATTAAAATAATAATAAAAAAATTAAAATAAAATAAAATTAATCAATTATAAAAATATAAAATATTCTCAATTAACTGTAAAAGAATTTGTTTTTTTTTATCAGTTTTTCTTTCTTATTCTTCTATTTACCGATCATAATGCGTTCATAACTTTTTTTATCAAGAACTTTTTAATTTATTTTTAATTTATTGGATATTTATTATTAAAACTTATTAATATAATAATTATAATTATTAATTGATAAATTGATTTTTTTTTAATTTACTTTATACATAATCTAATAATCTTAAGAAAAAAAGAATAAAGAAAAAAAAAATCAACAAATACATTAATTTCTTTTCTTTTGTTTTACATTAAAACTTAAACTAACAATCTCTTCTTTCATTTTTTTTATTTTTTAATTTTTTTTTTTAATTCAAGTATTTTCGACATTTTTTTGATCCACATGAGCATGGAATTTTAACATCTTCAAATGGGAATTTATAATCATATGTTAATTCCTCACCCTGAACAATACGTCTTAAGGCAAATATTATAATATGTTTATGTCCAAGTATATCAACTACTTTTGAATAGCAATTAGGCTATAAAATCCAATGAAAACAGAAAATACGGTCATCATAAATATTATCATAGTTTTATTGAGAAATTTATTTATTTAAATTTACCTCACAAGAATGATTTATAAAACGTGCAGCATTTCCTCTCATTGTTGCATCAACAACTAAATTTTCATCAATTTTAAACATATAGCAGCCGATACCTTTACTATCATAGTATCTTTCTCTTTTATCTGTTAATGTTGAACGGATTAATTCACCAGCATATTCAATAACCATTTCACCTGCAAAAGAAAACAAAATGGTGATTTTATGTAAATTTGATAAACAAAAAAAAAATGATTGAATTTACCAGCTTCTATGTCTTTTGTGCAATAAAGGCCTCTACCATGTATCTGTGATCTGAAAACTCCAACATAATCTTTGTACGTTTCTTTTAAAGTTCTATATTTCATAGCCATTGGAAGATTACTACCAGTACCTCTTCTAAAAAAAACAACAAAAACGAAACAAATAAAGAATTTGTAAAAAACTTCTTATGAATTTCAGTCTAAAACTCACCTTGGTATAAGTTCTATATCAGGTGGCTGAACAATTTGAATTGGCTGTTTACGATGTCTTGATGCTAACCAACTAAACATATCATATTCTGATCTTTTCACAAATGGTTCACAACGTGCTGCACCAAAGAAATTCTCCTTCAAATCATCTTGATCTGATGAATAACCACTTGAGCTTGGACTTGATTCTTTTTTATGATATTTTGGAACATATTTTTTACATTTCTCAACGCCTGGTAGCTGTTCAATTAAATATCTTAAAGCATTCGTTTTTAATCCTAACATTTGTATTCCACACATATCAGCTAATGGTCCTTCTGGTAATGGTGTTAGACCATGTGCTTTTCTTGCTACTTGTACAGCCTCAAAAACTTTTTCCCAAATTTCTGTAATCGATGTTGATTTATATGTAAAACCATCTTCACTTTGAATTTCATAAAATAATTTAGGGCCGGATACTTTTTGATTTTGATTACCACCACCAAAACCAGTAATATCAAATTTTGTTGGCATATTATTTGATTTGTTACGATTCAATGATTCTGGATCTGGATCAATGTTCTCTTTATGTTCAGTTAATCTCTCTTTATTTTCTAATTCTTCTTTTCCTTCATTTACATGTGAGCTACCGCTAACAATCTCACCAAAATTTCTATCTAATAATTGATTTTTATTATTGCAATCTTCATTTTCTAAATTTTCAAGAATTTTACATATTTTCTCTTTAACTTCTGGCGTTGTACTTTCTGATAAATCATCTTGTTCATCTGGTGTTTCATTTTGTTGTGAATCTCCGTCATTTTTCATTTCAAAATCATCGATAGCTATAGTTTGTGCATCATCATTGTTGGCATTAATTTCTTGATGATCAATAAAATTATTTTCTTCTTCGTTACAATCATCATCATCATCGTCATCATCATCAACGCAGTCATCAGCAATGCTAGTTTCTTTTAGGTGATTTTTCTCTTCAAACATTTGAGAATTTTGCACAATAGATTGTTGTTGCTGATGCTGTTGTTGATTATCAATGCAACAATCAATTGATACTGCTGCTGTTGTGACTGACGAGATATCTATAGGACGTAAGATCGATGATTCATTATTTTCAACAATATCAGATTTTTCAATCAATTCAAATACCGATGACATAACGTTTGAAACTGGTAATGACGATTGTTGTTGCTGTTGTTGTTGTTGTTTTAAATCCTCGTGTTCTTTATCAACTGTTTCTGTTTTATTTCTATACAATTTCGGTTCAGGCGGTGTAGGTGGTGACAATTTATGTTGTATGGTTTGCATTGGCAGAACACGATTTGTTGGACGTGATATTGGAGTCGCATTTATTTGCTGTTGTATTGGATTAACAATATTTGTTGGTATATTATTGCTATAAGGTGATAAAAATGGTGCAGATGGTAACTGAATACTTGAAGATGTAGGAAGATTTATAGATTGTATTGGATTATTAGATGATGTTAAAGCGTATTGATGATTATTTTGTTGTGGTTGCTGTTGCAGCTGTTGTTGTTGTTGCTGCTGTTGTTGTTGTTGTGCAAATATAGTCGACGTATTAGATACAGTTTCAAAAATCTGATGTTGATTTGATGATAAATTCATCATTGAGACATTATTACTGTTGTCTACAGATACTGTAGAAGATAAAAGATGTTCTTTAATTTTACAGCCGGAATTTGATAGCTCAACTTCGGTATCAGATGAATTCAAAGGAATCTCGAAATTTGTTCGTTTATTTTCTTTCAATTGTCGCTCTGTAACCGTCATTTCAGTGATTGTATGAGCTTTCAATTGATGATTTTGTGATTGACTGATTCTCTGGTATTGATGTCCAATCTCTTGAGGTTTTGGAGCTATCGATAGAGATGATGATTGAGTAGATAACTTAACATTCGATGAATTTCTTACTGTAACGGGCTTCGTTACTATTTTCGGTTTAATTGTAACCGTTGATACTTTATTTAAAGGACGAATCATGTTTGTTTTACGTTGTACTGGTTGTATAGGCATTAAGGCCGAATTATTCGTTGTTGATGTTGTTTTCGGTTTTAACGGATGATGAGTTGTTGTAATCATGGGAGTAGTAGAGGATTTCATCATTTTACCACTTACCAAATTATTCGATGACGACGATGGTGATGATATTGATGTGGCTGTTTGAACAATGATAGGATTCTGTTGTAATATGTTATCTGCCTGTTGGATTAATGTTTGACCTGTAGTTGATTGTTGTGATGCTTGAATTGTTGTCACACTGGGCATGACCTTTTTCATTATTTGCGGTTGAATTTTCGTTACAACTATAGGAGAAGATTTTGCTGTAGGTTTTACCGGTGATACTGCTCTTAGTTGCGATTGAATTTGATGTGTTTGTATCGGTTGTGAGACTGTCTGATGAATTTGATGTTGATGTTGACTTGGCTGAGCAATACTGTATAAAGATGGAATTTGTTGATGATGTTGAATTGTTTGAGTGGGTTGTGCTTGAATTTGTGAAATGGGCTGTTGTAAAACATTTGTCGATATAATATTTGTTTGAGCTGTTGTAGGCTGCTGCATTATGGTACCATCAACATTATTTAAAACAACATAACCAGCCGGAACTTCCATAATCGGTTCAATTTTGCTCGCTTGAAATACCTAAATAAAATGACATAACGAAATTAAACGTTCTTTCTTTGTTATAAAAATAACATCAAAGAATTACAAAAAGACTTGCCTGTGTTGTAGTAGCTGAAAAACTGGCATTTTGACTCAAAACTCCTTGCATGGCCGTAGATACAAATTGTTGTGACGACATTACTGTATTTTGAACGATTGTCTCAAGTCCATAATAAACTGGTTGGCTAGTAAGTAACATTGTTGGATTTGTAACAACTTCAAGTGTTGGTGCAGAACCCAAAACCATTTGTTCTGTTGATACTACACCACATTGAAGAGCCTGTGGCTGAATTAATGTTCCAATCACCTGAGGCTGGGCAGGTGTTGGTGCAGTAATTTGGATTGGTGCTGTAGAAATCATTTGAAGTCCTGATGATGCATTTGTCAATACCAAATTTCCACTGGAATCTGTTTGAAGAAACGTTCCTTGGACCAAAGGACTAGTCGTCAGGAATGGAGTTTGTGGCTGCTTAAAATCATTAGATGTTGTTGCTTGCGGAGGCATTGTCACATATTGCATTTGATTGCCATCAGCTGTTGTCAAATACTGTACAATGTTATTTTGTGGATTTCCAACTTGTTGGACGATTATCGAATGTGGATTTGAATTTTGTTGCAAAACAATGTTTTGAGTGTCAGCGGGCGAATTACGTATTACAGGTACTGCTGCTGTTGTTTGATTAATAATTTGTATAGATTGATTTGCTGCCGCTGCTGTATTCATATCTTGTTGTTGTTGCTGTTGTTGTTGTGCTAACGATTTTTTCAACTGAATTGGTTTAGCTGCACTCATTGGCTTCTGTTTATTATTCTTATTCGGTGATTGTTGAATTTTTGTTAAATGCTTGGGCTTACCTTGAACTTTATCTGCTTGTGATCGAATGGACTGAGATTTTGTATAAATAATTGAATTCTGTTGGGGCGCAATCTTCTTTTGTGGCGCAGCAAAAATTGATTGTGGTGTAATTGTCAAAAGTTGTTGATTTCCATCGGTAGTAGCAACTGCCACTAATTGTGGTTGAGTTTGTTGCTGTTGCTGCTGCTGCTGTTGTTGGTGATGGTGATGTTGAATACCATTCGATGGTTGAACTGTGATTGTTTGTGAATTATTCGATATTGCTTGAGTTGTTTGTACTGAACCAATTATTTGATTTAAATTTTGTGTTGGAGAAAAAAATGTTTGATGGTCATATCCATTTGATGTTATCGATGGATTTGATATTTGTGTTGTACTATTCTGTGATGTCAATAAAATATTCGATATACCTTGATTAATCTGATTTAAATGATTAACTGGTATACCACCACCACTTTGAAAATTTTGCATTTGAATATTTTGAATTTGACTGTTGTTACCATTTGTAAATGGGATTGAAGATTGTCCAAATGAATTTATTGTTTGTATACTACTCAAATTATTATGAGTTGTTGTTGTGCTGGGTGGTAAAGATGTAATGCTACTGTTGTTGAAATTTTGCATTACAGTTAATGGCTGTTGTAAGGATACTGTTGTCATGTTATTATTTGTTGTCATATTATTATGTGAATTAAGTTGATGATGATGATGTTGTTGTATATCGAGAACATCTGGTGATCGTGGTGCTGTTTCTGATTCACTTTCACTAGCCGATAATGGTTCACATGTTATTAAATGCCTTTCATATGAATCATGTGTCCGATAAGTACAATTGCATCGATCACATTTAACTGGAGATTCAATTGTATGTTGTTGCTGCTGATAATCTGTTAATTCGCTATCGCTTATTAAATCTTCCATACCATCTAGCTGTGAGATTCTTAGTTTTTCCGAAGAATTTTGAATTTCAATTTGTGTCGCATACTTTTTGGCTGCACTCCATGTAAATGGTTTATTTTTTATATCATCATTTTGTGATCCCCTACGACGTTCTAAAGCAGCTGCAGCAGCAACTGAAGATGGTAAATCATCCTTACGTCTACCGATTGAAAATACGACTCCACCATCAGATAGCCGAATATCTTGTAAACCTTTTGAGATTTTTCGTCTTTTAACTGATGATGTGTCCAATTTACAACTCCATGTTAAACTAGATGATCGTTGTTGACTTCGATTACCACTTATGCCTCTTGTAAAAATTTCCGATTTACTTCGCTTAATTTCTCTGCTACTGCTACTACCAAATGGTCGAACTGCTGATAATAAAGCATCTTCTACGTGCCCCACTATTCCACCAGTATTATTATTGTTAGGCCATCCATTACTCAATTCTAAATCTTTGTTGTGAGATGTTGCATCATTACATTCATCATCATTTGATTCATTGCCTTCCTTTGAATTTTCATTTGTTGAATAATAATTATCATTTTTCGAATCGATCGTTATCATATCCTCATAAATCATTAATTTCGGGAAAATATCTAACATTGAAATTCCATCAAGAATTTCATGCGGTAAATCTTCGAAGATTGCATCTTTAATTTCTGGTGGTAACAAATCAGCATTATTTTGTGGTTCTTCTTCTGTAGTACCTTCATCTGAATTTACAGTTTGACTAACTGCTTCTAATAATTGTTTAACGGAACGTTCTTGTCTAATAAATAATGGGTTATCTGAATCTTCACCAAATAATAGACTATTATGCCAACGTGCTATTTGTCCTAAACCAAATTGTACCATATTTAAATTATTTGAATGATCAACTGTAAAATTTCTACCAGCATCATTACCAAAATGTAATAAACTATTTTGAACGGATGTTTTAATTGTATACTCAATTATTTTCCATGGTTCTTTAATTGACCAATATAATCGTGTACATAAGAAATTCACAGGAATGATTGCTTCATTAGTATCTGATAATTTTGATATTATTTTACCCAATTGTTTAACTTCCAATGATCCAATATAAAATTTCACTTTGGACGGTTCAACCATTTTTTTTCTTTTACGGTCTAGCTCAACATAAACTGGTCGTAATATTTCAAAATTGTATTCAATTGTTGATTTCGCTTTGTCAACTTCATTTAAATGTTCTGTGCAAAATACAGTTTTATCCGACATAAAAACACAACCAGATTTTCTAGCACAAGGAAAATGATAATGTGATCCACAATTTTTAACATTGCAACCGACAGTAGCACCACGATTACCACATAAACTACATTTTATCATTCTACCACGTGCCATAGCACTATGTACATTTTGTAATGATCCATCAATTTCTTCGAATACTTCTGCTGACCATATAGCACAATTAATATGTACCCAAGAATTTTGTCCACAATACAGTAATCTTGATTCTTCAGTTGATTCACCTTCACCAATCCCCTTACACAACATACAGGTACGTATATCTTTTTCCTACGAAAAAAAGGAAAAATAATAAATCAAAAACAAACATTTTTCAAATTTTTGCATTTACCTTTAAATCTGAAGTATAAAAATACTCCTCTAAATCATCTGGTAAATCAATAACTGGGACTTGTTGATCACATTCAATACCTTCTGAATTTTGACTAAATAAACATGAATCAAACATATCTTCTTCCAACGCATCTGTACATGCTTTTGTTTCATTTTGGAACCATGGAAATGCTTCACTTAATATCTCTTTATATGCGATCATTAATTCATCACAATTTGCATTTGATATCACGTTATTCATATCGAAATTAAATTCAGCCAATGTTATATATTTACCATTGTTGATTTTACGTTTAACATCGACTAAACTCATGGTATTTATTTGCATTTGCTGTCTTTGTTGAGCACCACAAAAACATTTTAAATTATTATTATCAACTTTAGTTTCATATAATGTCGCATTATCTTCTTCCATTGTTGTATCTTCGCTGCTATTACGAGATTCTTCGTCTATTGTTTTCTCATCACTAGAAATCGATGAATATTCATTATAATCGAATCCTTTAAATTGAATCTTTTTCAATGTTGTTGGATTTTGTTGTAATTGTGGTTGGCATGTACATCCTACTGTTATTTTTCTTGGACTCAATTTTAATAAAGTACATGCTTGTCTTCGCTTACTAAGCAATTTTACAACACCAAGTAGACCAGATTTAAATTCTGATGCAACAGCCTCACGCCATAGATTTGCTTGAGGATTCAATTTTGAACATCGTTTACACACAAATTCAATATTTTCTGGTAATGTACTTAACAAATTGTATTGCTCATCTGATAGTCCTTCACATTTAGCATGTACCCAACGTTGACAATCTCCACATTCCATCATTTTTAAATCGAAATCATGATCTTCATAACATCGTTGACACATTGGACAATAATTACCCTTTTTACGTAGCTTAAAGCATTGTGAACACATTGGAAGATTACCAACGAATTTTGTAACTTTTGTTGTACCACAACTTTTACATTTCAAACAGTTCGCACAAATTAATGGTCTGTCGGCTCCAAGTAAGCGTTTACTAGTACCCAGACATGTTGTGTGATAATTTTTCTGACATTTTTGACATTTTACTTTTGATCCAGATGACATATTACATGTATAGCATACTGTACATCTTGGACATAGCCAATTTAATCGATTCGTTATCACACTTAAATTATCTCCCAAACCTAATGATGTATCAATCAGACTGTTCATAGTATCATCAAAAGATGAATGTTTCAGATTGTATTCATCCTCGACACAATATTGATGGTATGGTTCACAGCAGCAAGCACAAAACATGAGCGTATCCAATCCAGTACTGCCGCAAAGAAAGCACAATGCGCTTTTCTTAAACGATTCTGTCACAATTATACCAAAACCAGTTTGACTAACTTCAGCTGGATCATAGTTTTCCCAGAAATCAATAGAAATTTTTATTGGAACATTTTTTTGTGGTGGCGTCTGTTCCATCATTATTCTTTTATGAATATTACTGCCACTTAAATGCTTTGATGATGAGTTTATTCCTATATTATTGCTGCTATTAACACTTGCACTTAATGTTGGACGTGCAATCTTTCTAGTTAATGGTTTTTGATTATCATCAGATTTTTTAATATCTTTATCAATAATTCGTGTATCCTCGATGTTACTATTTAAACAACTTTCTTGTGTACTATCATCTTTTGTATCAGTTGGAGTTGCTGGTGGACTAAGACCTAAATCTGGTTCAGAACTTTGTCTTTGACTAGAGCAAGTCGAACAAGTTTGTACTTGCTCATTACCAATTATTGATGAAGTTAATGCAATTTCAGCATCATTTGGTGATTCTGGTCTAGGTGGTGTATCCATATTTTCAAGTATTGATGGTGAATCAGCTGAAAATGTTGCTATCGGTTGACCTAAAACAATTGATGCACTACGACATACATGTTTTACACGTGGTCCTTTCAAGTCGATTTTTTGTCGTTTTGGAATACCATCATTAAAACCAACAGATGATGATGATGATGTTACCGATGACGTTGATGTTAATATCGAATCTTTTTCTTTTTTTCGTAATTTATTTTTATTATCTTCAGATTCTCCAAATAAATTTTGTGATGACACTGTAGATTGAGAAGATTTTTGATTCTCTTGGATTTTATCATTTTCATTTGTTATTGATTGCTGTTTCTGCTGTTGTTGTTGTTGCTGTGATGTTGCTAATATTGTTGACATAAAAACTGATTTTTCTAAAATCGATGACTTTTTCATTAATAAACTGCTACTACCAAATGTTGTATTGTTTTCTGCAAGCGGATTTGATGGTATTATATTTGCTTTAGATGATGAATTACTATTATTACTATCTTTATTACTTTCTATAGTTTCTGATAATCCAAATAATTTGCTAGGTACATTGGCAAATAAATTTGTAGTTGCCGTTGTTGTTATATTTGAATTTTCTTGTTGTTGATTATGAGTTGTCTCTAATGATGATAACAATGATGTTGTTGTAGTATTTTTACTGAATGTATTAACGTTTGTTAATGTTTGTAATGATGATAATGATGTGATGTTTTCGTGATTATCTTCTCGTAGTGATGTTGGTATAACAGACGATAAACGCATTTTTAATCCAGTTGTAATATGAAATGTTTTTATACATTTTTTCAACCAACAAGCTGGACAACGTTCTTTATAAACCTTCTTAAATGTTTTCGCATTTGCTTTTAATAATGATGATGAAGTAATTATACATGTTCCTGTACAAATTTTCAAATAAAAACAAAATATATAGAAAATTTATCTTTAAATAAATGAACAATAAAAATATTACCATCTCCTTTTGTACATTGTAATGTATTATTTGATATGCTACTGGAAGCACTTGATGCTGCTAATTTTTTTATTATTTTTGATATAAATTTACGACATATTTCACATGAGAATATACCAAATTTTCGTGTTGCTTGGAATGTTTTTGTGTTTATAAATGTACCACATACTCCACAATGTATATTGTTGCCTTTTAATTAAAATAAATAAAATTTATTTTTACGTTCAAAAATTGAAATTCCCGGTTTTTTTGTTTTGTTTTTAATTTAAAAAACATAAACTTACCTGAAACACCTAATGCAGATGCTCCAATTGAATTTGAATTATTACGAATTAAAGAGAATGGTGATGATGAATTATTATTTAATTGACTACGTTGTTCATTTGTGTGGTCATTGATAATTTGAGATTCGTATTGTAAACGTGGTTGACGTAAAATAATTTTTCCAGACATTGTAGAATTTATATTGGACGACATTGATGCAAAACTAAATAAGCTATTACTGTTATTATTACTAAATGATTTCGAACTTTTTGTTTCATTATCATCATCGTCAGTCGTATCTTTAAAATACAAACATAAAAAATATTAAATATCTTGATACCTTGTTAAACCACATATATGCAAATTACCTGTATCATCTGTAGCTGCAAGAGATGTTTCTGATGTTCCATCATCATAATCCATACGAAAACCACCTCCTTGTGATGTATCTCCATCTTTATATTCATTACCAGTTACCTTTAATGATGATGATGACGATGTCATACTTCTGTTAAAATGCTCTCCATCATTATTATTATTATTATTATTATTATTATTACTGTTACTATTATTAGTGATGTTCATATTGAAATTATGATTTCTATTATTATCTTCTTGATTAGTTAATTGTTTTTTAGATTTTTTCTTTAAATACAACATTGATGGTGTATTTACAGTTTTCTTTAAATTTTGTGCAGAAATATCTGAATCATCTAGAAAACGTTTATTAGGTTTTATAACACGGCAAGAATGAACGCTTCTTTTTGGTAATATAAATCTTTTATCACCTACTGAAAGAAGACTGTCATGGCGTAATGGAATATCATTTGATTTTTTATTATTACTACTGTTATTACTATTGCTACCAGTAGCAATAGAAAAACATTTTAATTCTATAGAATGATTATTATTATTATTATTATTATTACTGCTGTCGTTGTTACTGTTGTTGCTGCCATTGCTACTTTTTAAAGCTGCTGCTGTCGCTGTTGCTGATGCTGCCATATTTGGGTTTGTTGATGTGTTTGATGATAATGATGTTGATGGCACATTAGGTGACAATAATGATGATGACGGTGATGTTGAACGAAATGTTAAAAAATTTAATTTATCAATATTATTTCCATTATTTTTAAGTATTTCAGTTAAACGTGATGGCCGAACAATACAATCGTTACGTGACAATCGTATCGATCTACTGTACGGTTTTTTAATTATTGGTACTAATGGAGCATTATCTGGATTATAGACTTTTTTCACTGTACATGCGTCATCACTGGTTTCTAAAATATTTTTAAATGTAACCGTTTTCTTTTTAGCTACTGTAGAATTTAATCTTTCTCGACCGCCGCTACCACCACCACTGCCATTAGTCCCACCATCGATCTCATTTGATAATGAGAATAATGACAAATTATCTTTTTTATTATTATCTAATTTACTTGATGAACTAAAACATAAACTAGAAGAATGTGATGTTGTTGTATAACGTGCTCTTGTTACTACCCTTGTAAAATGTAATTTGCGATGATGTCTTTCGTTATCATCAGCTGCCTCTGATAATTTTTCTTTCGAACGGGATAAAACAAGAAAGTCCTACAAATATACAAAAGTAAACAAAACAAAATTATAAAAATTTGTTTATTTTAATTTCAATGGGTGGACAATTCAAAAATACCACACGAATGAACTATTGAATGGTGTGCTATTGAATGATATACAAATATTAAAAATTTTAAATTTATTTATTTACTTTTTTTTGTATAATCATGAATGCTCACTACATAAATGTATTAGACATTAAGTAGTTGCACGCATGTCACACGTTACAAATAAAAGGGTTTAAAAAAATTTCTTCCTGTTTTTCTTTTGTATAACCACGAGACTAAAAACTTACTTTATTATTAAATTATATTTGAAACATATAAACTTTTATTAAGGAGAATATTTGATGAGATTTCCGCTCAATTTATTTTACAATCTTTAACTTGCAAATTTTTCTTTAGGGAAAACATTTATCTGTTTATATATTACAAATATTATTGAGAGATTATAAGCCGGAAATTTTTTGTATAAATTAAAACCCTTAGGTTACAGTGCACACAGAGTATGTAAGTAAGTTAGGGTACTGTAGACAAACCAATTTTATTTCTGATTTATTTATCTAAATAATGAAATAAAATCAACCTAACTCTGTAATTTTTTGGAAATTAAATTCAGTAAATCATTTCGTTATTTAATTAAGAATTTTTGTTTTTTGAAAAGTTATTAGAATTTAAATTGAAAATCAATTTAAACATTTTATAAGTTTATTAAAAACATGTAAATTAATTCATAAATTAAATTAATTAAATTTTGATGATTTTCTAATAAACAAGAATACAGACAAAAATATGTAAGTATTTTTTTTATTCATGTTGTTTAAGTGGACGCTACTCCTACATGATATCTGTTTGTACCTAGAAACAAAAAAAATGAAATAATTTTTACATTTCTATACATTTCATTTAAAATTAATTAAATGACAGACACATTGAAGTTTGAAGCTTCTGATTAATGAATATTATGAATTCATTAAAACAAAACATTACATAACACACGACGAATAAACAACACAACAACAAGAAGAACAGAATGAGATATGTATCATTTGCTGTGAATTTATAATAGAGGCATTTTGTTGTAAGACTACAAAACAGGCAAATTAATGAAATCAGTTGCAAGTAAAACATGATGATGACAAGAATGCATGCACATACATATGTATGTACATGCATTCTTGTATATATGTAAACATCATGACAAAAATTGACATTTTATATAGATTATACAGTGTACCTGTAATATGTATATCTGTATACACACATACGAAATTTCTTGCAAAAATATTTCTAGAAAACACTGTAAGTTTAAATGTAATTTAAGAATGATGTCGAAAATATAGATAAAGAAAAGACATTGAAAACAAGAATTTAATCTAAATGTAAAAAAAAGGATTCATTTTTAACTTCTTTTAATATACAATGAAAAGGATGACATAGAAAAAAATATTTTTTCTTATTTAATCACTATCATATTGAAAAAAATAAATAAACATTGAAAAGAATTAATGTTTACAACTGTAAACTTAATTGCGAACTCGCAATTTTTGTTTGACAACATTTCTCTCCGCCTTTTTTTTATGCTATGTGCCTCTTTTGAATTAATCGCTTGAGAAAATATTTTTTTTTTAAAGTATCAAGCTACAACATTTTTTGCTTGTTTTACACAACAACAAAACTTGTAATAAACTAATTTACTGGTTTCAAAAATATAGAAAATAAAATATAAAAAGAGACATACAACATAGCATATATAATAAACAAGTTTTTGAAATTTTTCAAATTTACATTTTTCAATTCCAATTTGAATTCAATTAAGAAAAAAAAAAAGAAGAAAAATTGCATCATTTCAACTTCAACTCATTCATATATAAAATGCATAATATTTTTTTTAAATTAAAATTTTATATGTAGTCTGTTTTTTTTTTTTTTTTTTTTAATTGTATTTTAATATTTTTTATGTACACGTTAAATTGCATTTAGCATGTATACCTGATTATCCCCATTATTTCTACGATGATTATTACTGCTACTAAATGCTGTTGTTCCATTTTCACCATCCCAAAATGAAATATGATGATGATGATCATCATTTGACATATAATCACCACCATAATCATCACCAACAAATAAATTATTTTCATATCCCTGTAAAACGCTAATACGTTTTTTATTCACTAATTTTGATGGTTTACCCGGAAATTTTGATTTTCCCATATTTTATTGTTGTCACACTATTATTATTATTGTTAATAATATTTTGAAAAAATATCACTTGATTACTTTTTAACGTAAACATCGGTAACAAATTTTTTTTTGATTTTTTTTTTACTTTTTCTTTTTTATTATTTTATTTTCTTTAGGTTATTACACAAAAAAGATAAGATGAAGCGGCGCTAATATAAAAATGAATACAATGACAAATTTGCATATTGAAACAAAATTGTATCAAACAAGAAAGAAAAAAAGGCCAAAGCTTTGTTTTTTTCTTATGATTCCATACATAACTTAGTTTTTTCTTTTACATTAATATCTTCAATGTATCAATACACACAGTCTATATAAATATATAGAGATATTGTAATATTATATACATGATGTATACACAGTCTGTATGATTATATTTTTGTGAATAATTTTATTATATGCGTATATATGTATATTTTCAAATGGCACACAACACAACACTATATACAGCTTAGCTATACGTATTTGTACACATCGCAACAACACAAGACAAAAATATATGAAAAAGAAAAAATAAAATAAAAAATGTTGCATATACACAAAGAATGGTTTCTTATATATATATATACATTATACATATATTCGCTATATATATACTCCACTGCTACACACTATTTTTCTATACCGTATACGTACACATATATAGTTTTTTAGTTACACATAAACGCAAAATTTTTCATTTTCAATTTACAATTTTTTTTTTTAATTTTTAATACAATAAAATTTTCATTTTATCACAATTTATTAATTTTTAATTTATTTATTTATTTTTAATTAACACTAATTAAATTAAATTATTTATTTTAAAATACGTGAAAAAAATTCTTATTTTTATATTTTTTAATTTTTCAAAACACACAGAAATTGTATAAATGTGATGAACGACCAAAATTCTTTTAAAAAAATTTCCTGATCAATATGAAGTTGTATACCATTTACCAAAAAAAAATTTATATAAAATAAAAAAAAAGAAGATAGAAAAAAACAGGTTTTTGCAGCAAAATTATTATTTTTTATTTCATATTCTCTGTAAACTATACTGTATAAATCTGTTTCATTCGTGTTCGAAATTACAATTGGTAACGGTGAATGCAGCATAACAAATTTTAAATGGCGGGCAGCGACAACAAAAATACAGCGAAACAAAACAAAAAGCACAAATAAATAAGAATGTAATACATTATAGATAAATATGAATTAACTAATTTTTTAAATATTATTTTTTGTCAAAATTATTTTTTAAATGCACGTCATAACATAATATCATTTATCAGAAGCAAATACGGCGAAATGAGTAATGACTACATTTAAGAAAACAAAAAAACGTCTATGCAAATTTATGCAAAAACAAAAACAAAACATTTATGAATTCGTATTGGATTTATTTTTCGAGCGCTATGCAGAAATTCGATCCGGTTTGAATTGAAGCGGATTGAACAAGTACAGAACAACATTACAAAATATCCAATAAGAAAAAGAACTGATAAACACGTAAACATAAATAAGAAGCGAAACAGTAAACAATTTTTTGCTGTTTGTTTTTGGCTGTATTTCTTTATTTATTCCGTACCCGAAATAGAACGTACAGAATACTGCCCGGAAAATTTGGAATAGTATTAATAAAGAAACAAAATAGAGTAAAAGGTTTATTAAAATGGCTGGAGAAAAAATAATTTAATTTTTTTAGTTATTGGAGAGATAGGTTGGAAATTTTTGTATTTAAAAAATAATAAAAAATCAAAAATAAAATAATATAATTTACTAGAGGGGTACCCCCTGTCTTACTAACGCGGACCATCCCCCATTTAACAAATATACAATTGTTCATTTAATTGTCCTACTCGTTGCTCAAAAATACTTTATTGATACGGTATCACTACTTTTCTAATATAATTGTGATATAATTTATTGATACATTGCATCTAATCTTTATACTTTTTTCTTTGACTTTTATAAACGAAATTTCACTAAAAACTAGCAACATAGGTAAAAACATGTAATAGGGAGGCAGCGTTTCCTAAATATATGCAAATACAAAATATAACATAGCACCAAGTAAACAAGCTTCTTATATAAATATAATAGAAGGACGAAATTTATTCTTGAATTTCCTTAATATATGCAAATATAAAATAAAATGTTGGATATACTATATAATAGAGAGATGAAATTTTTTTAATGACATAACCCTATTTTTCCTTTCATTATCGTATATTTGACAGATTACAAATTAAAAGTAGGGTTTATTCCATTTATTCCATCATCAGTCTAGGATTAAAAAGAATACGTTTCTTCCGAACGAATAAAGAAACACGGAAAAGAACATTCGGAATATCCTTTTTGAATGAAGAAATGCTTATGGAATATACCGAACTTTCGGTACGAATAAAGAAATACACTCTTTATTAACAGCGTATTGACGTTGTGTGTGTTGCGTGAATTGTATAAACTGTCAAGTCAACGTCAATCTCAAATTTTGCTTTTGTTCTCATGTTCTGCTACTACAACGTTTCAAATTAAATAAATACATCATCATCATACATAAAAATAAAATTAAAAATTAAACTTTGATATCTACTGACATGGCAAAGGATTCTAATAAGGAAACTGATGGGTGGGATGATTTTGATGATTGGGGTGAAGAAAATGATGAATTTGAGAGTTCATCATCTAAAGAAATCAAAAGTAAAATCAAAATATTACTTCATATTGTTCCTACTGATGCTAATTTCTAAAAATTGTTTCTAGATGGTTATGGCAAAAAGGAAACATCCAACGTAGAAAATAAAGCACAAAAAACCTCCAGTAGTGATGATGAAAAGCCACAACAACAATTGGCAAATCAACAAATTCAAAATTCTTGGGTATGGAAACCATGGGGTGGTGTTGTTTCTTTATTATCAACAGCAACTGAAGGTGTTACAACACTATCATCTCAAGTAAGTCAAAGTTTTTCATCAATTATGGAAAATAGTATTGGTATACCGAATCCAGAAGAAATGGCAAAATTGAATGCAACGCAACAACAAGAAACAAAGAATAAATCTGAAAATGAAGATAATGAGAACAGTTTACCAGGCTTTGGGAATATTTTAACAGGTATAAAAAAAAAGTGTTAAAAGTATCTCTTTACCATAATTTCTCTTAAAATTTTTTTCTTTTTCGAATAGGTGTCACAACAATTGGTAATAAAGTGATAACAGGCGGTTTAGATACACTCGAAGAAATTGGAAAGAAGACAATGAATATACTTCAAGAAAATGATCCTTTATTACTTAACAAAAGGAAATTATTAGGTTTAGAAAATGAGAAGCCCAATTTAAGTCAAGTAATATACTTTCTATACTCTGGTTTATTTCCATAAAATTTTACTATGTTTGTTTTTAGGTATTACGTGAAGCTAAAGAGAAATCTGAAGAAATTGAAAATAATTTAAAACAAATTCAAAAGCAATCATATAAAAAACAATTACATTTTGAAACATTATTCGATCATTACTATGGCTTAGTACATTTAGAAGCATTAGAAATGTTATCAAAACAATCAAATTTAAAATTGCAATCATTATTAGATCCATTAACTGGTAATGCTAGAATCGAAATGGAAGAAACATTAAATGAAGTTAAAGAATTATGTGAATTAAATGATATGGATAATGATGAAAATGATGGAAATTATGATAGTGATGAATTAAAAGAGAAATTATTAAAATCTGTTGAAGATCTTGATATAAAAATTGATTTTACTGATATATTGAAGTAAGTTAATGATGATTATATTTTTTGGTTCATCTAAACCAAATTTTTTAAATTTAAATTTTAAGATGTTGGAGCGAAAAAATTGAATGGCTAACAATTAATACTGATGTAAAACCAACAGAAGTGTATGAAAATGGTTTGAGATGTTTAGCAGAAACATGCGCATTAGCTATGCTAAAATTACATAAAATTGCTGAAATGTTATTGATTAAGGAAATTCATAGTACTGCCAGTGAAGCTGATGCTTTAGTTCAACTAACGAATTTATTTTGTTTTCATTTAAATGGTATTGCTAATCGTTTTGGCAGTAAATTAAATAGCTTTGAACAGAATGAAGAAGTTAGCTCAATGATAACGAGTCTATTTGTTGAAGTATTAAGAATTTAATAAGCCCAATGACAGAATTTGTGTCAACGACAGCAAGAATTTATAAAAAAAAATGAAATTTTCAATAATTTGTCGATATCAATAAATTTGTATATTATTCAATACATCGCATTCAAAAGATGCTGTCGTGTACACAGACGCTGCTATTGCAGATGCAATGTTATTTATTAGAAATGATTTTTAAATTCCTTTTTCTATTCCTAGGTTTATAATAGCACATCATATGTTCAAAGTGCATTTCAACTTTTTATCCCTATTTTACAAATTGGTGCTGCGTAATCGGTTTGTTTCACTTTTCAAAAGTTTTTTTGGATATTCAGAATTTTTTATTTAATATTTATAAGTATGTATGTACGTATAACAAAAATATAAAATTGTGTAAATACAAAATGTTATATTTATTCATTAAAAAAAATCTTCACAATTTAAAATCTGTTTAAATTTCATCCATACGAATTTGTTTATTAAATTCTTCTTCAGTGATTTTATTTTTCTTTAATTTTTTAAATAATTTTATATCTTCATGTAATTCTTTTAAATCCTCTTCTGTAAAAGCCTGTTTCCGTTTTTTATTCATTTGTTCATTATTTTTTAACTTTTCTGCTTTTAATTGTTTTCGTTTTTCTTTTTTCATTTTTTTTATTGTTTTTAAATTTTTTGTTTTTTCCCATGATTCATTGGATTTTTTAAATTTCTTTGAATTACAACTTGGCCAAATTCCAGTCTCTTCAAAAGTTTGAATTTTCTTTTCATACATTAATTTTTCTTGTTGATTCTTATATTTCAATTTCATTATATCAAATTCAAATTCAGGTCCAATAAAATCATCTAAATTAACGTTTTTCATTTCTGGCATTTTAGGTAATTGTAATAAACCATAACATGTTGCTATTTTAGATAAATTTAAATCTTTTAATCGTAATAATGCGTTACATTCTTGTTTTGTATATGCACGAATATATGATACAAATGCTTTCATAGCTCTATCATAAATTCCTTTATCTTTAATTTGTTCTTTATGAATTTTATTTATTATTGATTTTAAATTGTCATCGTTATAATCGATATCCATTGATTCTAACATAACTTTTTGATTTAATTTTAAAAAATTCACATAAGCATCTTCATTTGGAAGTAAAAATATTAATGCGCTACCAATATTTCCTTGACGTGCTGTTCTACCTACACGATGTACAAATGATGTTGCATCTGATGGTGGATCAAATTGTATTACCCAATCAACTTCAGGTATATCTAAACCTCTAGCCATTATATCCGTACATAAAAGTATACCAGAATCATTTTCACGGAATTTATCGACAATTTTTTTCCTTTTCTTTTTCATTTTTCCATGTAAAGCTAAAATTTGTGAATTTTTAATAAAAACTGGAAGTATATGACTCCAATATTCAACACATGCACAAGTTGAGAAAAAAATTATTGTCTTTTGTTGAGTCGTTTTAATGATAACTTGTTTTAAAAAATTCAATAATGCAAGAAATTTTAATTCTGGCTCTACCACTATGTAATAATTCTTAAGGCTTATTGGTGTATTAAGTGATTGTTTCTCTTTAACAGAAATAGATACTGGATTTCGTAGGCCAGCACGTATTAAATCTTTAACATCTACTGTTTGTGTTGCAGAAAATAAACCAGTACGCCTCTGCCGTGGTAAATAATTTAAAATGTTATTTATTGAATTTTTAAAGCCTAAATCTAATAGACGATCTGCTTCATCGAAAATCAAAATTTCCTAATTTGAAAGAAATATGAGAAAAATCAAAATTTTTTCGAATTTTTGTTTTTTAAATTTTGTTATCTACTTACTAAACTCTTTAAACGAGCTATCAAATTAATATCTCTCTTTTTTTCTAGTAAATCTTCAAAACGTCCAGGTGTACATACTAATATATGTGCTGAATTTGTTTTCATATATTTTAAATCATCTTCAATACTATTACCACCAATCAATAATTTTTGTTTAAGAAAATTCAATTTTTTATGATTTAAAAATTTTGATAATACATCAGATATTTGTTGAGCTAATTCACGTGTTGGTGATATTATAAGTGCACCAATTTCATTTTGTTTCCATATTGTATCATGATGTCTTTTTAACATAATCTCTAGTAATGGTATTAGAAATGCTAATGTTTTTCCTGAACCAGTTATAGCTTCAACACAAACATCTTTTTGTTCCATTAATAAAGGTATTGTAGCTGACTAAAAAAAAAAAAATAAATAATAAATAAATAAATTTTAGACATCGTAAAATAGAAAATAAATAATTTTAATTTACTTGAACTGTTGTCATTTTATAAAAATTCATATTTTTAATTGTTTCTAAAATTTCTGATGATAACGAAATTTTTAAATTTTCCCATTTTTGTTGTGACATTCTGATGATAAATTTTTTAGTAATTTACATAAATTTCTAATTTGTAGATTACATTCAATCAGTTCCAATGCTTGATTTATTAAATTAATTGAATGTACTTGAATTGATGGTTGATATCTTTCTTTTAATTTTTCAAAATATTCTTTATTTAAAAATTTTTCAACAGATTCAGATTTATTTAATTTTTGTAGAAACTCTTTTGTAGTTATAAATGATATATTTTCTAAATTTTTATCATGAAATCCAATTTCTCCTAAAATTTCTGATATTTCATTTAATTGTGGAGCACATTGATAACAACTAAAATCTAAATGAACTTTTAAAAAATTCTCTGGTAAAACGTATTCCCTGTAAAAAATTAATTGAAAAATTATTTTTGGTATTAAATTCTAAAACAGAAAATTATATAGTACATACTCTGGTAAAGATTCTAATTTTATATTTGTCAAATAATAATTATCATTTTCTAGAATTAATTTTCCAATAACAGCACAATTTCCGTAATGTAATTGTGAAAAATCTTGATAGAATATTAATTCTTCAATTAATAAATTTTTATAATAATCACAATAACTTGGAATAGGAATTTTATCCATAACCAAACTCATTTTTCGGGCATTGTCTCTATTGTCAATGTCAACATGTATGTCAACATTCAACATCGTTTTTTAAAAATTTTAATCAAGTGCGACGTATGTTACAAAACATTTATGACAATGTAACCAGACTTCAGACTTATAGGCTACCCAAAATAGAAACGCAACGTAACGCGCTGGTTCGTTGAATTTTACCTAACGTTACGTATTTTTGACATTTGAACCAAAATAGAAACGTATACATACGTATACACCTGTAAACAGCTGTTACAAATTACATTGACAACCTAAATATCTTGTTATAAACAATAATGAATGTAAACAATGAATGAATGAGCATATAGTTGATGAATTAAAAAAAAATGTTACTTGATAAATTCTTATTACTCTAACCACAAAATTTAAAATTAATTTCAGAAAAAATATTTCATTTTTCTTTTTATTTAACATTTCTCACATGATTTTAAAAAATTTTTTAAATAAAAATTTTTAAATGTTTAACTTTACACGTGCGTAATTTTAAACGTGCGTAACCTTAAACGTGCGTAACTTCAAATGTACGCATACCTTATTTTTAATGCTTCAAACTTAAATAGACGTATACTTACGTGAACCAACGTGAACTTACGCACGTATTATTCGATTCTTACCGAACTTATACGTACGTAAATTTGACATTTTGAAGCGAACGAAACTTGACGAACGTAAGTTAACGTCTATTTAAGTTAGCTTTATCCAAAATAGAAACGCAACGTAACGCGCTGGTTCGTTGAATTTTACCTAACGTTACGTATTTTTGACATGTGAACCAAAATAGAAACGTATACATACGTATACACCTGTAAACAGCTGTTACAAATTACATTGACAACCTAAATATTTTGTTATAAACAGAAATGAATGTAAACAATGAATGAATGTGCATATAGTTGATGAATTAAAAAAAAAATTTTCTTGGTAATTTCTTATTACTTTAACCACAAAATTTAAAATTAAATTCAGAAAAAATATTTCATTTTTCTTTTTATTTAACATTTCTCAAATGATTTTAAAAAATTTTTTAAATAAAAATTTTTAAATGTTTAACATTACACGTGCGTAATTTAAAACGTGCGTTACCTTAAACGTGCGTAACTTCAAATGTACGCATACCTTATTTTTAATGCTTCAAACTTAAATAGACGTATACGTACGTGAACTTACGCACGTATTATTCGATTCTTACCGAACTTATACGTACGTACATTTGACATTTTGAAGCGAACGAAACTTGACGAACGTAAGTTAACGTCTATTTAAGTTTGCCTTATGGGTTTCAATGTATTTGTTTGCAAAATGTTTTGTGCCATTTTCTTTTTTTCCTCTCCGTTTTATTTTCTTTCGCTGCCATGCAGTTAACATCGAATAAAATTGCATAAATATGTATGCATCAATTTAAATGTTGAAAAACTTACCATAAATATTTTAAAAATAAAAAAAATTCAATGTAAATAATAAATAATAAATTTGAGAGAATTTTTATCTTTTATTTATTTTACATTATTTCATAACATAACCAATGCGAAAATGAACTAAGGCCGTGTCCGATTTGAAAAATGTTCTTACTTTTCCCTTTGGTACTTTTTTTGGCGTACGAAATACATTTGTGCCAACTTTAAGTAGATAGCTGTCATTCACTTATTTGTTTACAAATATTTCTATTAATGGTTTCAGCGTAAAAATACTTTCACAATACGAATTATCGTAAAAGTATAATTTTTATATTATTATGTTTAAAGACGTGTGTTTCATTTATAATGTACGTGGAAAATGTTCTGAAAGTTCAGGATCATTATCTAAAATGAAGCCAGCAAATTTTACGAAAGATACATGTGTGTGTGTTATTTTGGATTGTGTGTGGATATGTTACCATGAAAATTACTTATCAAGCCAGCGAAATAAGCAACTGTCAAATACAAGTTTACTCTTTTTCTTACTTACGGCGAAGTAAGAAAATTGTGTAATCGGACACAGCCTAAAAAATAGACGATAATTTGACAACTGAATAAATTTTTAAATGGATTGAGTGAATAAAAGCGTATGACTTTAAAAAACGAAAAATAAGATGAAACGGAGAAGGCGATTAATTTGACAGTTCGTATACGAACTATACGAACGAAAACAATTTCGTGATTTTACTTATGAGTAAAATTTTTCATACGTGTAAATCTGCAGTGTAAAATCTGCCAATGTTTATTTAAAATTTATATCCGTTAAATTTCAATCGTATTTTAAATTCAAATCAATTTTTCTTCCAGTATAGTATATTTCAATTCAATTCTTATTAGAAAAATTGTGGATTGTATTATTAGCCATATATTTTTCATATTTCATTTTCTCACATCTTTGTCATAAAATCTGATATGTAGAAAAGAAACGAATAGAGAAAAAAAAGTTATTAAAAATTTTCTAAATTCGAACGATATATCCAGTGTATTAAAACTAAATTACTTGTTTTACTTTCATAATATACATTTAATTTCGATTAAATTTAATTTTGTGAAGAAATATTTGCATTTTCTTGGCTTTTTCAATTAAAATCAAAATTTATTAAAAACAAAAAAGAAAAAAATTTTTTTTCCACAAATCAAAATTTACGTGTAAATTCGTATTACACACATAAAAATTTCATAACATATTTTTTTTTTATCTTGTATTTGTCTTTCTTAATTTTATTTGTTGTGTAGACAAAAAAACAAAGTGCTTAAAAAAGCTAAGAAAATTTTTTGATATTGAAGGTAATAATTTATTTATTTTGATTTTTTTTAAAATATATTTTACAGTGTGTGTGTAGGTATGCAATATTGGCAAAATATTTTGTAGGTGCCATTTGTTGGATTTTTATTGTTTTTGACAGCTGATTAATTTTTTTTTGGTAAAAAAAAAAATAGTTTTCATTTTGCGTCCATAGATCACTAATTTATTTTATTAATTAAATTCTTCATTATTCTTACTAAAATGTTCAATAAACATTGAATTTTTCAATTAGTTACAAATCAAAGCTGAAATTTGATCTACATACGTATGTATGTAGATATGTGACAAGATTTTTAAATATCGTTTTTTTTTTTTTTTGTTTATTTACTTTACAGATTTAATCAACTTTATTGCAAACATCATGATAATGAAGATTTCATCGAATTCAAGTGAAAATGATTGTAATGAGTTATCATACGAAAGTGATGATAATAATTTAGAAATATCATCAGATGTTGAGAATGATAATGATTTCTCTGAATATTTATGGATGGAAAATCAAGATGAATTTGATAAATTGGTACATATCAGTTTTAAATGTAAAATATTTGTATATTTTTTTATTTAAAATTTTAAAATATAAATAAATAGGAAATGCAACGCCTAGAAGAGGAAGAGTTAATGAGGCAATGTATCGAAGCTATGTTAGAGGATGAACTTGAGGAGGAGTTGGAAAGATTGGAGGCAACTAGGTACCTATTATAAATGAAATTAATTTGAATCATGTGAATTCATTTATTTTTGTATAAATAATAATGTTTTTTTTTAATATATTTTTCCAATAAAAAGTAATGTGGAAGAATTATGTGATGCTCTATCATCATTAACTGTGCCGATTAAGAATATTGAAAATTCGACATTGAATCCTCTAGCAGCTGAATTTGTTCCAGCTGTATCAATAGTTTTTCCAACAACAACTTAAAAATTCGGTAAAAACAAACAAACAGGACAAAATGAAGGATTATAATTTTCAAGAAAATTTTTTAGTAATAGTAACTACCTACATAAAAATGTGTAAACTATATTGATTGATTCTCTTCTACTTAAGTTGATGTCAAACGTACATATATACTTATAAAATAAGATCTTTTATTTTTATTACTTATTTTTTGTGTTTATTTAAAAATGAGAGTATTATTAATTTTGAACATATTTTGTTTATATTTTATTAACTCGAATTTTTGAATTTTTCGTTTTTGTTTGTTTTGTGTAAAAAAAGTGAATATGTAAAAAAAACATGGGACGCTCTATATAAAAATAATAATTGTTGGTCAAAAGCATCAAGTCACTTTCAAACGACTACCTATAAAATGTAAAAATGATTAAAAAATTATAGAAAAAAAAGAAATATATTTTAAAAACTTGAGATTCTCAATTCAAAATTATTTACTTTTATCCAGTGTAAATTTTTTTTCCAATATGTATGTATGTAAAAATAAAATAATAAAATACGTAAATTGATGTCGTTTTATTGATGTGTCGTAAACAGGGAATTAGATTTTCTTAGCTTTTTAATAGCTTAGCTTTCTTAGCTTAGATTTTCAATAACAACTTGTTACTGTTGTTTCTAAATATGCAGATTAGAGGAATTTTAAAATGATCCTACATAGGTCAGATTTAGACTCCCTAAGGAATAAGCCAAAAGTAGCAATAGACAAACAAAAATTAAAACTTGATAATTAAAAGAATTAAGGATAGTACGCAAAGTCAAATGATTAAACTTTGAATTGAAATAAAAATGTAACATAGTACTTTCTTCACCAGGAACTCCATCAATTGTAAAAAACCACAAATTTGTCGACTACCCTTTGTATCAACTTTTTATTGATTTAATAAAATCTGAAAAAGGCTCTACAAAAACGTGACGACCGTAAGTTATAAATATGAATAAAATAACTAGTATATCTAGATTCAAGGACAAAAAATAGCGAATAATGTGTGAAATATTTTGCTTCTGAAATCTATTCAAGAAAACAAAAATATTTAATTTAGGTGAAAATTATAAATTTTATTTTGATATCATAATCATTAGGTAAATAATTTACAACTTTAGTTTGGTTCGTCTCCAGTGACGCCTCTTTGCGTTATATCTGAAATAAAAGAATTTGTTTACTTTTGTACACCCGAAAACAGGAAAACTTCACTATTTATAATTAATTTAAAAAAATAAAATAAAAATCATTTTTATTTACCTTATGGTGTTTCCTGTTCGTAGACGAATCCACTGGGGAACCGACCTATTTTGCTTGAGCTTCTTTGCCAACTTTTGTTTAATTCTGAACGATTTATGTGCAGCCTAATAATATTAGCATAAAATACAAAAACACATATTTAGAAAAATAATTTTAAATTTAATCAAAAATTATAGATGCTTGAGATTAATTCGAATTTTATTTTGTCTATTACCATTTTTAGCAGCTTATATCCTCCACTTTTTACAAAAAGAAAGAATTAGTGAATTGACAATTTTGACACACGACAAATTTAATTCAAATTCAAATATGACAAATCAAAATTATTCAATTGAATTCGCTTCGAGTCTCTACCTTTTAGACGTTCAGTGTGGCATATCATGTGGTGTGCCGTTTTTACTCCGATCGGAGTGTTTTACTCCTATTTCAACAAGAGTACTCCGCTACTCCGCTTGTTAAGATTATATTCCCTTTTCAGGGTGACTCACAAAAAGTCATTAAATTTGGTTTTTTACACTTTTTAATGGCTTAATAACATGTGACATTATATTTTTCATATATTAATACATGTTCGTATATTAATACATTGAAGAATTAGAAGAATGGACAAATTTACTAATGAAAATACTTCCGGATGTTTCAAATAATCAGAATTTAAAATTAGAAGAATTTTGGGGTAATATATTTTATATCAAAAATAGATTAGGCGAGAATAAGTATACTAATATTAAAAAATTTATTGGGTCTCTTCTGAGCTTACCTCATAACAATGCAACGGCAGAAACCTTTCAAATCTTTTCAAATTTGAATTTAATAAAAACGAAAAAAAGAAATGCCCTGAAAACAAAAACTGTGAATTCATTTATGGTGGTCAATGAATTATTAAATAAAAATGAGGCTTGGAATGAATGCCAACAAATGACTTATACTTCGTTTTTATAACACAAGATCTATAAAATATACATAAAAATATACATACATCTATATATATATTTTATAGATCTTGTTTATAACATAGGCACTTGTTGTTGTTAGTAGTTCTTCTTCTTATTCTTTTGCGTTCAATTTGTATAAATTCGTCTTTTTCTATCTTTACGACAGTTTTACCAGATTGATAGTTTACTGCGTTTTTTAAACAAAAACAACAACAACCACACGGAAGCAACATAAATCATAAACATAAGCTTTTATGTTGTATTATTAGGCCGTGCCTATGTTATAAAAACGAAGTATAATTTTGAATTATCCTAAAATGTGATTTTACGAAATTTACATACAGTGTCGCGCATAAATTTACGTACGACGATCATAATCATGTTTTAGCCTACATTTTCCAAATAAATTTCAAAAATCATCAACTTTTAATGATTTTAGAAATTACATGATTTTATAATTACAGAACGTAATTAACCCTTTACATGGTCAATTTTTATCTTAATTAGTAAAATATTCAAGAAAATTCTTAAGTACTACAATAATTCATACTGTAAAAACTAACGCACGGCAGTGAACATTATTTCTTAAAAATCTTCTAATATTTTATGGGGTATCCTATCGCATGGATAATAACTTTAAAACGTCGAGGCATAGATGAGACAAGATTTTCTGGGATTTCTGTAGATATTTGAACCCATTCTCTTGTAATTACTTCTTCAAGTTGGCTGTTTGATGTGATTTCATATTGTATAATTTTTTTTATTAATGTATTCCATTAATGCCCAATGGGCCTGACATCAGAAAATTAAGGTGGGGTTTTAAGGATATGTGAAATATTAAAAACGATCCAATAACGCATTTTATACATGGGTTTTTTTGTATCATTGTCTTTTTTGAAGTGAAAATTTAGATCTAAATCCATATTTTGGGCAATTTTCCGGGAAATATTTCTTAAAATATTTAACTGATTACCTTGATTCATAGTATTTTCCATGAATTGCAAATTTCCCATACCAGTTGCTGGCATAAAACCCCATAACATTACTTCATAACCCTAAGTTTTTTGATACTGTTTATAGTTTATTAGTAGCTGGTTACAAACCTATATAGCTATAAAAAACCGTATAAAATAAAAACCACAAGAGACTTTTTTTGCGCCAGAAGTTCATGTTTTTATTTACATATTGTTTAGCAAAAAAACGTATCTTTTTCCTATTTGTTTTTGATATGTATGGGTTTTTTATAGCTTATATAGCTTATATATTATATAAATGAAATAAATTTGATTTTTTAATTACACTCCGTAAATACTCCGCTCCAACCCATAATTCTACTCCTCTTTAAAATTTCAAAACGGCAGCGCTGGCGTGTGTTTTGTCTGGTGTCGTGTCATGTATTTTGTATTTCTGTAACAATACAAAATAATTTTAATTTTTAATTTCTCTAAATTCTAGCCTTAATCGAAGTGAATTTTTAAATGAAAAATGTTTTCGAATTCAAATAAATACAGTATAATATTACCAACTTATAATGAGAAGGACAATTTACCAATTATTATCTGGCTGGTAATGAAGGAAATGAATGCAAGGTATATTTTATTAATCCAAAGTTTAACATTAAAATTTTATATATAAGTATATACATAAGTATATGTATGAACATATGTATAAATTACAGCCGCTTCGACTTTGAAATTATAATCGTGGATGATGGTAGTCCAGATGGAACATTGGATATTGCAACCGATTTGCAAAAAATTTATGGTGATGATAAAATCATATTACGCCCAAGACCATCAAAACTCGGATTAGGTACAGCTTATATTCATGGTATAAAACATGCGACTGGTAATTTCATTATAATTATGGACGCTGATTTAAGTCATCATGTAAGATTGTTTCTCTTTTATCTTTGTAAAATATTTCATTTTATATAGTTTATATTATTTTCAGCCAAAATTTATACCACAATTCATTAAACTTCAACTAGAAAAGGATTATGATATTGTTTCTGGTTCGAGATATATTGGAAATGGTGGAGTTTATGGTTGGGATTTTAAACGAAAATTAATATCAAGAGGTGCAAATTTTTTAACACAAATACTACTACGTCCGTATGCTAGTGATTTAACTGGATCATTCCGTTTATATAGAAAAAATGTATTAGAAAAATTAATTTCAAATTGTGTATCAAAAGGATACGTTTTTCAAATGGAAATGCTTGTTAGAGCTAAACAGTTTGGATTTTCAATTGGCGAAATACCAATTACATTTGTTGATCGTTTATATGGTCAAAGTAAACTTGGTGGTAGCGAAATAATACAATTTGCAAAAAATCTTTTATATCTTTTTGCTACAACATAATTGTCGAAAAAACATACATATTTTTGAGGATACCGGGAAATGTAAATTAGTCAAAATGCATGATATTCTTTTTAAACCAATAAATAAAACTGAATATTAAACAATTGTAATTTATTTAGATAATTTTATTTTTCTCAAATTTACTAAATTATATGTATATGACTACATATTTTTTTCTTTTTTCAATTTTTTTTTTTTATATTGTAATTTGTAATCATTATAAAATACGATAAAACAGGAAAAAAAAATAAACAAACAAACTGTTCATAACAAATAATTGATTATAATTACTACTTTTACAATTACGTGATAATTTATTTAAAAAATGAACTGTTATTGATTAAAATGAAGGATGAAGTAATATTGAGCTCTTCATAAATATTCTAAGCCATATTGGTTGTACGCGCAGTTAAATGAAATAAATTTGGATTTTGCTTCGATGAGATTATTTTAGAACTATTGAATGTTGATTATAATGTATATAACACAAAATATTAATGAAAATTATGACCAGGATCGAGCTGCTATTATACTGCTTCTGTTGCCATCATAGTTCGATTACTTTTGCTCATTGTTGCTTCACACCAGTATCATCATCATGAACTAAAGAAGAGCAGCATAAAATTGTGTCACCTTTTCATACCTATTGATCAAATAAACATTGAGTTTTTCCAATATCTCGTCGGTTATTTCCTTAAAACAGCAGTAAGGTATTTTTTTTTTTAATTTTAATTAAATCTAGCTAAGTTGGCACTTTTACTTTGCTTTCTTATCAGTCTAGCATATTTTACCTGATTGATTTACATTTTTGTAAAAATAACAAAAATTACTTAAACTAATAAATCTAATTATTATTTACATCTAATATGTTTTCGATTTTCCTTGTGTATTTATTGTATATTTGGCTCATCTCTCTGTATTACACAAAACTCTGTTACTTAAATAATTTCTAAGCTATTTAAAAATTAATTAATTGTAGAAGATCCATTTTATTATTCATTTATATAACGTTTGCTGGACATCACAAGTTAAATCGCATCTCCCATTGTTTTAATTTTTCCTTGTGTGTAAATTGCATCACGTTGAACACTAAGATTTCATCCATAAATAATATTATTTGAACGATGTTGTATGTTATAGTACTTAAAACTATTTTACATAAAAACGTTATAAAATAAAAAGTTCTAACATTTATGATCTGTTACATTTCTTTTAACATAGCATTATTCGATTATATTGATATACAATATGTGAAAATTTTCGTTATTTTAATTTACACAATAATTATTAACTTATATATATATATTATACATGTATAGTACAAAGATCTTTGTTACTTACAGTATAAACATAAAATTAAAAAAAAAAAAATTATATATATTTGTAAAAATTAACATTTAATCATTTTTGTGTCATAGAATTTTTGTATAATTCAACTAAAACTTAAAATGTTTAAGACTAGACAGTATAGTAATTGATTTTTTTTTAAATTATTATACAAATATAATTTCATATAGCTATGTACCATTGACATAAAAATATAAAATACATATTATTTTTAAAATCATATTATACTTATTAAAAATGAAAAAAAAAAGGAATGAAATAAAATAAATTAAAAAAAAAACGATGGTTCATACATGGTATTATTAACACAAATAAGAAATTATTTAATATAGAATTTAAATGTTCTTTTAAAATTTTTTCTTAATAAATTTTGAAGCGTTTCTGTAATATTCCTTCTTTTAATTTAATTAAAAAGTGTTACGAAATGTTACACTAATTACCTTGATTGTAAGAACAAAATTATAGAACATTTTACAGAAAGGCAACAAATATTTTTACAAATTTTGTATAAAAAAATTTTTATTTATTTATTTTTTTAATTCCAATTACAAATACATGTATAGAATATTGAGAAAAATTTTTATTAAGCTTACATACATAATTTAAAATATTCACGTTTATAATTTGTTTTACCTATTATCATGAAAAAAAAAACTAGAATTTCCTCTTAGTTTATCATTTGAAAATTATAAAAATTTATTAAATGAATTTCATAAAAATTAGGCAGAAATATTAAAAATATTTCTAAGTCTATTTTTTATTTTTATAGTTTTATCTATTTTTAAATATATAATAAAATTTGGAAACTGATTGAAACAAAGAAACATTCACACGTAAAGTAAAAAAAAAAATAATTCACAAATTATATCCCTAAAAAATTTTGAACATTTACTATAATCTATTTAAATTTATTTAATTGTAATATCTAGACGAAGTATTAGAAAGCAAATATATTTATAACAAAATATGAAAATAATAATACCTTCTCTGATGTTGATGTAGACGATGATGACGATGTCCAATTAGATGGCTTCTTTGATGCTTTAAATGTATTTGTCATAGCTCCAAGTCTCAAATGTACTGGTTTCTTTCCGCTACTCATTGAAGATGAACCTCCAACCAGACGGGATATCGATGATAATTTCGGTGATGTACATGGACTACCCGTTGAGGTTACTGTCTCCGATGATGGTTTAACATCGTTATCTAAACAACATTAAAAAAAATTAACTCATATTAGTACTTGAATTACTTTTAATACTAAAGTAAATACAAATGAACTTTTTATTCTTGTTTTTATCAGATTATCAAATGAATTTTTTTAATCAATTTGACGAAGCAATACTACACATTTGAAGCTTATTTTCAGTTAAAATTCATTTTTTAACTATGGACATTAACAGTAATAAACTATAATAATGTACCTTGCCTCAAGTCAAAAATATTCATATATCCGTTCTATTAAATCATCATGATTAGGCAAATAAATTATCTAAACTCATTTGGTTTTGGTTTTCTTGCATATATATCTTCTCTTTAAATATCTTTATTTTTTTGAAATTTTATAATTATATAAGTTATTAACAATAACTAAAATAAAACTTTTTTTAAACTTACCTTTATTTTCAACAACAGTAAACGTTGATTTGAAAGTTGGTTTATTTTCAGACTTTTTTTCAATTTTTGATTTTTCAAGTGGATCTCTTCGACTTTGATTGTTTTGATTATCATTCTTGTTTGTTTTATTGTTTCGTCTTCGTTCACTGTTATTACTTCCAGATCTTCTAGATCTTCCTTTGTCTAAGGATTTCTTAAATCGCTCATCACGTCGTTGGTAATCAAAATCCGATTCACGTTTACTTTTATTACGATCACGATCATAGTCACGGCCACGGCCACGACCACGATCATTTTTTGATGACCTATCTCTACCGGTTGTAGTTGACGTTGTGATTTCTTGCAAATCTTTTACAATTGGTGTTGATGCTTTACTTAATTTTGTAAATGAAACTGTTGATACCTGATTATCTCTTCCATTTTTATTTGAGTTCAGTTTGAATCGTCCTTCATTTTCAGATTCACTTTCATCAGAAGCAAATAAATCAATGCCATCATCATTACTATCATCTTCATTACTTGAATCATCTTCATCTCTGTCATTTTTATCTCGATCATCATCATTCTTATCACGTTTTTCTATTTTCTCTTCTTGTTGCATTTGCTTTTCTTTATTATCATTAGTTTTGTTTAATTCATTTCTCTCTGTTGTTAATTTATTTATTCCATTGTCATGTCCACTATTTTCCGTTTTGCTATCCTTTTCAGTTTTGTTAACAATTTTATCGTTTTTACGAATTTCTTTTTCTTTCGAATGTTTTCTTTCTATTTTGCTATCGGTACTATTTCGTTCATCTGTTTGATTTTTTCTTTCAAAGTTTCTACTTCTTCCTTCTTGTCTATCCCTTGCATTATTATCTTCTTGTCTATCACGTCGACCACGATCAAATTTCCTTGATCGATTATCATCTAGTCGCGATTTTTCAGGAGTATTAACTATTGAATGTCTTTTTCTGTTATTACCAATTGTTGGACTGTGAGACCTTTTTCTGTTACGATTTTTCAAATTATTTCCTTCTACATTATTGGTATCATTTCTTCTTTTTGTTGAATTGTAATCATAGGGTGAATTTCGACGATTAAATTTCACATTATTGTAATCTCTTCTTGAAAATCTTTGATGGTATCTTCTGATCGGAGGAGAACGACTTTGTGATCGATTAATTCGGGATGGACTTTTCCGATGGTTATTTGTGGACTGATTTACATTAGATGGCGGCGGTGGTGGTGGTGATCTACTCTTTCGATTGTAATATTTATTTGTTTCTTTAAAATTTGGACCACGGAAACCATCAGGTGAACGTGAATTTCCTCTCGATCGATAATTGTGCTGACGTAGATATGGTTGAGGAGATCTTTTACCAGTAGTATTAGGTAAAGGAGATCTTGAGTTTGATCGTCCGTGTCGATCGCATTGATTTGGAGAATGTGATGTTCGACGAGGTGATTTATAACGTAAAATTGATCTCGACCTATCTCTTTTAAACGTTTTCACGGGTGATTTTGATTTATAGCGTTGACGTGGAGATGGTGAAGAAGAACGATGAGCAATACGTGATGGAGATTTAGATAATGTTTTGCGACGAGATATTGGTGATCTTATTAAAGATATTCTTGGTGAAGATCTTCGGTTTATATGGGATATATGTTGACGATGTCGAAATACTGGTGAACGTGATTTTGATTTAGGTGTTAGGGAACGAGACCATCTTTCATTAAAAGACCTATAATTGGGTGATGAGCGATTACCAGGCGAATGTGGACTATAATTTGGTGAAGCACATACTGATGACGTGTAATTTGTTTCATAATTTGGTTTTTCACATTTCCTTCTCATTAAAATATCATTATTTTCAGCAACGAATGCCATACTTCTTGGAGATAATTGAACATTACTAACTCCTATCATATTTTCTGAACTCTTGTACGATGGTGTATATGAGATATAGTTGCTTCCTAATGGTATTGTTGGCTCAGCAATCCAACTTTTTGTATTCAACATTAATTCATCATTGATTCGAGGATTTAATATATTTTGTGGTACATATGGTTCATTTACATCAATTCTATCAAATTTTTGTCTAACGTCATAATTGTTGAAATGATTTGAATGTGGTCTAGTTGTCATTGGTAAATTACGATTCGGTTGTGGTATTGGTTGATAGTATGAGCTATTCTGATTTTGTATTATGACCGAACTATGTGGTTGTAAAACTTTATATGCTGGACGCGTTGAAGAATGATCATAAGATGATACTTGTGATATTATTTCAGTTTTATTAGGAATCGTTTTTAATGCATCCAATCGTAAACGTTCTAAATCTTCTTCCTCATCGTCTGAATGCTGCATCTATAACATTAAAAGATATTTTATATACAAAGTAAAAATATTTTTGTTTCGAATGAAATTAATTAAAATGTCTGACAACGATTCAGGTCAAATGCACATGAACATCTTTGAATTCTACTTTTTTTACACAGGAAATATCGTGAAAAGGGATTTTTCCTTTTATTTTTATTTTTTTATTTATTTTTTTTTTTTTGTGAGGTTTAATTTTAATTTATCATTTTAAAATTACTTACATGCAATTGATCCGTCATTTTTTTCTCTCAAACGTTTTTTATTTATCTCATTTGATATTTTGATATTAAAGGATTGTCAAGTAGTATTCCATTTATCTATTTGTCGTACTTACATATCTGACAAAAAAAAAATATTTACCACAATTAATGTTTTGTATTTGTATTTTTCAATAGTTTATGAGTTTTCCTCCGAAAAGGAATTACGAATTAAGCTATTTTTTCACTTACAAAACACAATGTTTTAATTTTATTATATGAATTTATTTTATAATTATTACTATTTTTTTTTTTAATTTTGATTAGACTTTGAATCAAAAATAAAATAAAATTTTACGTTTATGAAAATGACAAAACTACGTCAAGTTAAGTGGTCAAGTCAAGTATGGTCATTGCTCATTGGTCAAGTCAATTCGATAATCGTATTTGTTCGTAGTTCGTAAATCGTAATTTTATTTGTGCTATACCAAAAGAATATAGATACTAACGTACAAGAAGAGAAAGATAAATTAGACTAAAAAAACCAAAAGAGATGCTGATATTTTCTAAGAAAAAAACAATACATAAAAGCATTAAAAAACAAAAAAAAATGCAGTATGAATGCCAAAATGTAATAGTTCTATATATCCCATTTAAAAAACAGAGAAAAAAACAATCACTCGAAAATGTATAACCACATGTTTGTTGTATTTGTATTAACCACGTTTTCCTGGAACTCACTGGAGTTTTAAAATCATATAAAATTTACCTATCCGTATACAAAAATTCAAGTTCCTGGAACTCACCGAAGTTTTCATACACGTGAAAATTTGATTTTTGTACATGATTTTTAAATGAATATTACTATAACTTTTTTTAATTATTTTCACATGACATTAGATGCAAACTATAACACAATATCTAAATATTCATAATTATTGATTAAAATTCATATCACACACGATAAAAATATATTTTTCTTCAAAAATTGTAAACACAAAAACCTCCATACAATTCAAAATTTTATTCAATAATATTTTAATTAAAACTTTTTGATTCGTCAAAAAATAATATATTACAGTATATCTAAACATTTTCACTTTAAACAGATATTAAAATAATTGCATGACATTATTTATAAAATAGAATAAATTATTTAATTAGACAAATTATAAAGTTTGTTTATAACACATTAACCCAACAACACTTAAGAATTCTCAGAACTCACCGAGAAATTGTATTTTTGTAAACAAAATAATTCTCGAGACTCGCTAGCTAGATTCGAGAATGAAACCATGAAACGATGTAGTACATGCGGTCTATTCTGTACTTCGCGACTATCCTTTTTCATATACCTCTTTTTCTATACGCGGTCTACTTCTTTCAAAATGAACTGACCTGCACCAACATTGCATTAGTATTGGTGCAATTTTATGTTGCTTATATGTGTTAGTTTTGAATTTTGGCTGCACTCACTCCCATACTGTGCCCATTCTTGTTTTAATCTCTATTCTTTTGGCTATACTGTAAGGCAATAATTTATAAAAAAACAGCACCATGGTGAAAATTTGAGTTGTCGAAGAAAAACAATATGGCGCAATGCACATTCTTACAAAATTCTTACACTTGATCCAAATAATGTTACTCTACTACAATTTATTCGTGCATTATCTAAATAGAATGGTTCCGGTTCCGCACAGTATACATGGTTAAAGGATGTTGAAAGGAAATTAACTTTTTCAAGCAATTAGTTGAAATAAAAACTTATTATTGAGCAGCAACAAGGACTACCTACTTATTGAGCATTCAGATGGTAAGAAATTTACTCAAATAAACCATTTTCTTTTTTTGTACAAAAAAACTAACATCTATTATGTTATATGGTAATGAATCAAATTTCATTGTAAAACCATTGAAATAACACATTTACATATATATGTACGTGTGTATGTTATTATATATGAACATACTAACATACTAAAATATTTACTCTTGTCTTTTAAAATATATATATATATATATATATATATTTTTTTTTTTTAAATTATAATTTCAGTTCCCCAACTATGTACAATTGAATATTTTCAATGGAATATCCTGCGCAGAATCTAAAAATAAAAATATGCCTCATAAAAAATTCATCTCAATTATTAACTGTTCAGTGCTCAATGTTTACTTGCTATACAGATTATTGAATATACTCAATACTGATTTATTTTTCTTTTCAGGCATGAACACAACGCAACAAATTGAATTTAAATAATTTTTTGTATCTTGAAAAAGAAAACTTGACTTTTTTTTCATATTTTAATACCCCATCTACACCATGCGATGATTTTCATGCGATTTTCACGCGACATGATTCAATTATAAAATCCATGCGATTGTATTTCATACCCTTCACATCACCTCATCCATCGAGGATTAAAATCGTATGTTGTAGAAATTGGGATTGTACATATGCGCTCAATTTATTTTATAAAAAATAACAAACAATGAATTTCAGTTTTCTTTCAGTTTTCCCACAACAACAATAATAATAAAAAAGTGAAAGAATATAATAGAAAAATTAGGATACAATTGTAGGCAGGCAACTATATGTACATTTTTTATACATAGTTTCTAATTTCTATGTCCTCTCAATTCATTATTAACATATAAAATAACGAGAGAGCATGGTTTTCATGAAAATTTTTCCGTGATTGGTTTATTAAACAAAACAAAAAATATGGTTCTGATATCTATTTTGTGCATTCTAACATTTTAACAAAATATAAAAAAAAAAAACATAACTTTAAAATATTTATACATAGAAAATTCGTTTTTTTTTTTAAATTAAAAATCCTTTTTACTGAAAATTTAGATTAGATAAAAAAAAATATTTCTTAAAATCTAGTGTTGCAAGTATTTAAATTCTTTATAACAAAAAACTATTAAAAAGAAAAGCTTTAAAATTTTAACAAAAAAAAAAATAAATAAAATTTTTCTATACAATATTTTTCTTAATGCAATTATACTCGTATTAACTTCTGCTGCTTTATATTATATTTTTTTACATTTTTTCTTAAACTTAAAGAAAAATAGTTCTGCGTCTTATTAAATTAAAAAAATAATATATACATATATATTTATAAAGAATTTGCTTAATTTTTTTTTTAAATTTGAATATTGCAATCATATAAGTGAATAACAAATACATTTTACTACATAAAAATATTAAAAAGAAAATAAATAAATGAAAAAATAATAATAAGTTTAGATAATAAATCAAGTGTAAACAATCAAAGAAAACCAAAAAAAAAAAAAAATAGTTTAAAAAAAGAAAACACAAGGATTAAGAGTGATTTATGTTTTTTTTTTCATATTTATTCCTTTTTTTTTAATTCTCATTTAAATTTTAAATAAAATGAAAAATTCTTTTACTGCCAAATTAATATAATTGAACAACAATATGTAAAAGAAAATTTTTTCTATCAATAACATATACTTTAATATTATAAGGATAAAATATTAAATATGGGTGTTCCCATTTATAGGCATTGAATAATGAAGGTACATACATAATATAATAAATATATCAAGAGATAACAACATACAGGGTGTCCCATAGATGAGTCAATGTTACAAAGCTGATCTATCGTGTAATTCGGAGTATTTCTAGCCAAAAAACAACAAAACAAAACATTCTAGATCCGTCCCTCTTAAAATCTACCCCCAGACCCGCTTTGTGACATTGACTCTGGGACACCCTGGATACATACATATGTATATAATATTTATCTGATGATTCTGTAATAATTTTTTTTATATAAACATCTATAAAATCTGTGACATTATACATGTACATGATGTATAAATAATATAAAAAGGATATAATAATAAAGTAAAGATTAAATCAATATATGATGATCTTTGAAGGTTTCGAGTAAAATTTATATTATTATCTGAGATTTAAAGAAAATATACAAATTTTTTATTGTATGTATATTCTGGTGTATTTTTAAAGTGTTTGAAACAGAGCTTTTAAAGTACATATTCAATTCTTCTTTTTTTTTTCAGTTATTATTTTTTGTTTTTGCATTATAAATGAAAAGAGTGCAGCAACATTTTTGTAAACATATTTTGATTTGTTTTTTGTTTTGATATCATTGGTAAGAATGCAATTAACCTAATTAAAAACAATTTGTGCATATATGTATAGATTCCTTTTGGTCATTTAAAATTTCGCATTTATTTCATTCATTTAATATGAATAAAATTTCAATGATTTAATAAAATTAGTAAACCTCAGAAATATATTGGAGTCGGTTATACATAAAATCTAAATACGTATTTACGTATACACTGTACACGTAATGTCTCTATATGTATAACTACGTATGTACGGAGCCTAAGGCTCCAAAACAATTAAGTAAATATTCCTAAATTTCAAGAATTAAGTGAAATCATGTAAAAAACAAAATACCTGTATAAAATATTTATGTATTTATAATTGTATGTGAAGGTACATATTTACTTTTTAGATCCGTAATTTTATATTTTGTATTTATGTACATATACATAAATGTATATCCATCCACACGTTATTACATTATCATTATAATATTGGTGTATAGATATACATATGTATATATAAGACAATGTACTCCTTTATTTTCTGCACATACATATGTACACATTATGTATATAATTACATGTACGTATGCCAAATACTATTGGATTAGATGTATCATATCTAGTACGTATAAAACAATTTAAACAATTTAAATTGTTTTATAGTCTATGGTATGTACATAACATACATATGTATGTATGTATTACAATATGTTTTCTATTTTTGTTTTTGAGCATTATCAATTACAAAATAATACAAATGTGATGATAATAATACGGGTGGGACCAATTTGACATGAACGCAATAATTTACAATGAATACATACATATGTACATATATATTATATTTATTGTCAGGGCTTAATATTTTCAAAGTGCAGGCTTGGCATTTTAAAATTAAATTGTAAATGCGTGTAATGACAATTTTGGATATTTTCTAAGTAGGTATATCATTATTACAACGAGTACTTCCATTTTTAATAATTTTATTTTTTGGATTTACTAGATGCGTGGTATTTTACCCATATTTGAAAATGAGAACAAATAAAAAAAAAAAAAAAAAACAAAAATATACATGTATGTACTTCAAAAAAAATCTTTATTTGATATAAATTGTTTTCTAGTGACCTCATTTTTGATGGACCAAACTGAAGAGGACAATAAACTTTATACATATACATATATATGTGGATACATATACATATGTATATACAAATACGTACAATTACATTATATGTTACATATATGTGTACATATTATGTACATGTATACATACATGTATATAATTATAAAATTCCGTAAAAGTCCTTTAACTTTTTTTTTTTATCATGAATTTATTTAATTATGTTAAATGCAAAATAAAAAAAATTAAAGGATAACAACTTGAAATGTTTGAATGTATTTTTTTTTTTTTCAATTTTATTTCAAATAATAACTCGAATAATAACGAATAACAAAAATAAATGTTTCAATCAATATATTTTAAAGTACGACCGTTATTGTAAATATATGAGTTATTAAAATTTTAAAAGTTCAATTTTCTGTTAGATATTAAATATTAAAAACTATACTTAATATGCTTTGTAATTGTGTAAATGAAATCATGATTCTAAAATAAAATGACACAGTTAAAAATTCTGCATTTACAGTTGTGGAAAACATTATAAACATTGTGAAAAATATGAATAAATATTGAGATTAATTAAAAAAAAAAATAATAATAAAATAAATAAATAAATAAATAAAATAAAATAAAATAAATAAATAGGTACAGCAAAATAATTGAATAAACAGATACACATTTTACTATAAATTTAAATAATTTACGAGCATTAAAATATTCCAGTGAGTATATCTCTTTTTCAATAATAATTTAAAAGTGATTTTTCGTAGTATATACAATAATATTAGAAATTATGATGAAATAAAATCACTGTTTTATTTTAGATATGCATTCAGTTGGAATTCATTCAGCTTTGGCTATTAAACGACAACGAAAACGTCGTGATGAACAAAAGAAAGCTAAAGAACGTCGATATAGTGTCCAAAGTTCCGATAGTTGTGATACATTACATTCTCCACATGGATCAACAAGGAAGAAATTTAGAGGCTCACATGCATCTGCAAAGCGTGGAACTGCCATGCTTGAAAGTCAAGTACGTAATTTTCTGGTACATAATTTAAATTCTAAAAAAATTGATTTATCAATTTTTATTTCAGGTTGTAACAAGTATTGGGATGTTGCACATTGGAGTTGTTTTCATTGTATTTGGAATATTTTTGTTAGGTGCAGGGATTATTCCAGATGACACACCATCATGGAATTTTTTTGGCAAGATAAAATATTCTTTCATAACAAAAAACTGGTATCATTTATATTTGTTTTTTTTTATTTTTTTTTATTTATATAGGTTCTGGTAGTACATGGTGGAATGAAGTTACATGTACTGGATTATTTTCACTTGGTTTAGGAATATTTTTGCTCGTCCTTAATTGTTTAATAAGTCGTAAAGAAGAAGAAGATTTGGAAGATTATGTACAACGGCAATTAACACGTTCACGATCTGGACATCGATTAGAGCGTGATGTTGAAACTGGTGTACTCATGACAAGACAAACACGAAAAGCGATCGCATTACAAAAGAATAATGAGACTGCTGAGAGTGCTGATAATATATCACAATTGAATGCTATAACACCGGTCACAAGTGAAGCAGTTACACCCACAACATCAGTTGGTAACAGTAAAGTTTACCCAGAAAAACATGACATAAAATCAAAAACTTTTCGATGAAAAGATATTCAATAAATAACAATGATTTAAAAAGAAATAATAAATGAACGATAAATGATTATGAATTGAAATCAGTAATTATAATTATATATTATAAATCATTTATTAATTATGTTGTGTTTTTTTTACACTACTTTAAATAATAATAAAAAAAAAGTCAAACAAAAAAATTTTTTTTTTATATTTAAAAATTCATATTATCTACATATATAAATACCATTCAGGTCTAGGAAATTCTGGTGAAATTTATCTGGAGAAAATAATGGAGGAAGACGGAAGTTATGGAGATGAACGTAATTCAACAATATCACCGATGGCAAATGATAAAAAATTTCTACTTGGAAATGGCCATACGGGTAGTTCGATGCATATGACAAGGATATAATGAAGCGAATTTAATTAAAAATAAATTAATTTTATATTTCTTCTTTTCTCTTTCTTTTTTTTTTTCTTTCTAAAATTCTTTATTTTTAGTTCTTGATAATGAAAACGCCCAAAATTTTAGTCTATATGAGTGTTTAATTTAGTTTTTACTTATCTATATAAGAAAAATAAAAACAAAAACGAAGAAAAATAAAAGTTTATTATTATTATTAATAAAATTATTTATAATATTTATCAATATTAAATTGAACATATTGATATATATTAAAATAATAAAAAAAAGTAATAATTGTAGATTTTCTAACTTTCTACTAGTTTTTAAGTATAACAAATGAAAAAACAAAAACAAAAAACAGAAAACAAAAAATTAAATAAAATAACGAAAATAAATAATTTCAAATTTAAAATTTAAAATCGAATTAAAAAAAAAAACAAAAATAAATTTAATATTTAATAAATGAATTAACATTAAATGCATATAAATGTATTCCATGTATAATTACACATACATTCATACTTTTTATATAGAATATGTGAGTATGTATTAAAAAAAAAAAAAAAAATTGAAAGGAAAATATAGATGTATATTTCAGCATTTCAAAGCACATTTAAACAAAATAAATTCTAACAATACATTTATAATAAAAAACTATATAGATTCATAAAATTTTTAGTATTTAAATAGTATAACAATATAAACAATGAATACAACTATTAACAAAATAATATCTATTAAAATTTTTCAAATAATATACCTAAATATACAATACATACATATTTGTATATTATATACAAATCAATTTATTTTACGAACATACGAATAACGATCTTATTAACAATTATTAAAATCAAACAAAATAACAAAATAAAATTTAAGAATTTTTAAATTAATATTACGATTATTATTAAAATATATATACATATATTTATATATAATATGTATACGTATATATGTATACATATTCTATATAATATATAACATGTATACGTATGTATAAAAATGCACAAAAAAAAAAATAAACAATATTATACACAACAAATTTATATAATAAACTACATAGATGATTGTACTTATAATAATATTAAGTAAATTATAAATTCGAATATCTTTTCATTTTTAATCTCTATCTCAGTTTAAATTTAATTACTATAATATTTTAATATATATATATATAATGTAATTACAATCGACGTTAAATTCAATCAACTAAAATTTACAAATAATATACATATATTAAATGTAAAATCTGTGTTAAAAAGCATTTTTTTTTTTTTTTTAATAAAATTTATATACATAAATCTCTCAATCAAATGCTTACCAAAACAAAAATAAAATAAAATAAAATCTTTGTGTTGATGTAAACAAAAAACTGTAAAAAAGTTTTTTTTTTTTTCCCTTTAAATTATTCCTCTATTTTTAAAAGTAATATCACACATTTTAGTGAAAATTTTTAAATCAGAAATGACCGTTACTTTTAGATTAATACAAAAAATACAAAATTATTTTGTTCCACTATTTCATAATTAATAGATGTAGCATCAAGCATTTCTATATACATTCCATTCCACTAATATTTCACCTCGAGTATCGATTTAAATCTGCCTTTTTTAGTATATTTTTTTTCTTTCTTGTTTTATGTTATCCTGCCGCAATTTAATTGATTCAATTGAATTTAATTTTAATAATGGTGGAGAGCGTTGTTGAGTGTGTGTAATCATTTTTGTTGCTTGAAAATTTTAAAACTTTTAAGCAGGTGTAAATGTACAAGAACTTTGTAATTTGAAAATTTGAGAAAACAATTAAAATTAAATTACAATAAATTAAAATTTGTTTTTGAGTAAAGATAAAAGCCAAGACTCGTGAAAATGGTAATTTGTTTTTTTTTTTTTTCCTTTAACATACAATTTAAGTTAATGCATTTATTGATTTTTCCTTAAAACATGTTAGTCAAAACGGATGTCAAGATATCCTAGTGACCGGAAAGTTTATGTTGGTGATCTAGGAAATAATGCTAGAAAAAATGAATTGGAATACGTTTTCAGTGAATATGGTACATTGAGAAGCGTTTGGATTGCTAGAAATCCTCCTGGTTTTGCATTTGTTGAATATGAAGATGCTCGAGATGCAGCAGACGCTGTACGTGGTTTAGATGGACGAACAGTATGTGGACGACGGGTTCGCGTTGAATTATCAACTGGAAAATTTACAAACGGGAGAGTTGACAGACGTGGCTCAAATGTAAGAAATCGTGTCAGACCTTTTCATCCAGATGATAAATGTTATGAATGTGGAGGAAGAGGACATTATGCTCGTGACTGTCGACGGTATGGGCGTCATCGAAGGTAAGTTTTATTGTAATTTTATGGTTATTTAAAAAATACCCATTTAAAAATAAAATAAAGCAAAAAAAAAAAAACTAGCTTATTTATACATTTTTTTGAATATTTTGTTTATATAAAAAGAAACTTATAATATGGATTAATTTATTTTTAACATTTTTTAATGAAAACAAACAAAAAAATGCGGTTCAATTCAATACATGTTATAGGTTAAATCTGCTGATGTTGAAATGAAAAAAAAAAGTTTTGTAACTAGTTTTTGAATATCGTAAAAATTGATTGAATAACCAGAACAGAATTTCATCGTAGAAGATCTCAGTCAATCTCTCGAAGCAACGAAGATATATACTGTATAGGAATTGCATTTTTATTTAAACTTGAAAAGAAAATGAAAAAAAAAATGTTCAAATCAATAAAAGATACAAACATCAAGATTCATCTCAAGTATATGTGAAAGACAATATTAAACTTCTCGTGACATGATCTATAAGTTTTGTTTACAAAAACAACACAACGCTTCATAGTATGATAACATCATCTCATAGTGTACAAACAGTATATAACATTTATCAAGAAATCAATGTAACATTGAATAAATACGATTCATTTGAAATTATTTTAGTGGTTTCAAAAAAAAAAAAAAAAAAAAAATTAAATCCAAAAAGAGAATATCTAGTAATAAATTATCGCTTTCTACATATCACATGTTTTAAATACAGTTACACTTAAAATTATCAAATCTAGTTCACAAATAGTAAATCTCAGAACAGCTAGTTAAAAAGACCAATTCATTTACATATATAAAATAATAAATGTTAAAAGTAAATGAATATGAATTCGCCTTTTTTACCTTCAAGAAATATGTACATTTATCAAATTTAATGAAGGGTAAGTATAATGATTATGAAGAAAATACATAACATAATACATACCTAAAAATGTCATTTTTAGAATTGTCTATTGAGTGATAATAAAAATGAAAAATTGGTAAATAAATATTTCAAAAAAAAAAAAAAAAAAAAAAAAAAATCAATTATTTACATTGAAAGTACCTATTTATGTTTTTTTTTTTTCAAATAAAAAAAAAATACCATGAAAATGATAATGGAAATAAAGGACAGAATTAGTTACTGATCTCTAAATTTTCCAATTGTTTAAAAGTATTTTAAAACAGGAAAATATTGAAAATTCTTTTATAGAAAACTTGGAGAACATTTGGGTCACTTTATGTAAGAAGAAATAAATATTATCACATTATTAATTTATAATATACTTTAAAGACAGTTAGAAAATTGACTAAATTTAAGATCATGAACGTTCAAAATTGTCCAGTTCTGTACAGTTTGAAATTCATATAAATCAACTTTTGAAATAATTTTATGTATGTATATGATAACTTAAAATATCATATTAAAATTTAAATATGCTTTTATACAAAAACGAGAGAGAAGATTTAGTATAATTTGTTGAATCAAAAAATGATAAAAACATTTTGATAGCAGAATATTTTTAATTTTTTGTTTATCAATTTTACACGAATAAGTGATGTGTAAAAAAACTAAAAATTTATATTTCATAATAAGCCTAGTAATTTTATTATGTACATAGTATGAATTTCGAAATATAAGTATTGAGATATTATATATGTACCTTTTTTCTGAAAATATGATTGTTATTTAAAATTTTTGTATAAATTATTAAATTGAAATATTTTGTTTTTTATCTCTTTATAAATTTTCCTATGCATACATATGTATCAAAACACTTAGAAGTCAGAGTCGCAGTCGATCTCGTAGTTATTTACGTGATCATCGTACACGTTCACGTACTGGATCAAGATCACATTCCCGTAGTCGTTCTAGATCACAGAATTCTTCATCAAAACGCGATTCATCACAATCCCGAGATGTAAAGCATCGTTCAAAATCACGTGACAATTATCATAATGGTAATAGTGCTTCGAAGGGAACACATGAACGCAGTGAAAGTGATGATGAGCGTACATCTACTACAAAACATCATCGACGAAATGAATCACATTCACGTTCACCAAGACGCAGTCGTCGAAGTGAATCATCAAGAAGCTATTCAAATTCAAGACGTCGTTCACGTTCAAGATCATCTTACTCACGTTCACGTTCAAATGATCAAAATGGAGATAATTAATAATATATTAACAATTGCAAATGATATAATAAAAGCAAATTACAATATCAACAAAATGCAAAATACCTATATTATTTTTAATTTTTATATAAAATATGAAGTAATTCTTTAAAATTAAAAATTTAAATAACTTCATTTTTTTTTTGTTTTTTCATTTATTCACTGATTTATTTTCCCTATCATTTGTTGTATAAGTAATTAAAAAATATTTGAATAAACTAAAAATATGTACTTTAACAAACGTTAGTCAAATTATGTCCAGTAATATTTAAACTTTTATAACAATTAGTCAGAAGATACATAAATGTAAAAAAAAATAAATGTATGTAGGTATGGCTCAATGTTACGTAAATTGTAAGAAACTTATATTTTATGTAGGTTACATGCAGTTGGATTATTACTAGATTTAATGGCCAAGATATTAAATTACAATAATATCAATGTGTGTTAATTATTCTATTTTAACAATTATTTTTTAAATGAATAAAGAAGCAGAAATTGTAAAACCACTTAAATAAATAATAAAATTCAAATATTCCTTTTTTCTCTTGAAATTAAATGAAAATAAACAATTTATTCATTAAAAATAATTAAGGATTAGTTTTTGTTTTATTTTGCATTTCAATTTCTTGTTTTACATAATTATCCAAATCATCTAATGGTTTATAATACATATGAACAACTTGTGCACCGGCCATCATAGAAATCATAGCACTAGCAAAAAATTTTAAATATTGACTCCATGACACTCCCACTGGCATTTTTAGATAACCAATATATTATTTAAAATCTATATTTAAGAAATTTCTTTTAAATCTTTCTGATCGCTATAAAGTAATTCTTCAACTTTGTTTTTTGCTTGTCGACGTTTAAAAGTTCGATCTGGAAATAGAGGTGTTTAATCTAATTTTAAATAATGCAATTACGTATTCATTTAAATTTTACAAAAATTTGTTTCTCCAACTGTCCAATTTATCATTGAAAATTCAAGTGCTGCTCCTAAAATAAAAAATAACGGAAGGAATCGATAAATACCGAAGTACTTTTTTCCTGGCCACTTATCTAAAATTTGTCTCAAACTGTTGCTATAGAATCTCATCGCTTAAATTATTAATTTTTAATTTTCTAAAAATAAAATATACTGTTTAAAATACGTGATTTGATGAAATAAATTAAAAATTACCATTTTAATATTTACAAATAAACTTGGTTATTTAATGTTGTTTTAGCTATTTTTGTTAAAATGTTAGATAATTATTTGGATGTTGGATCATTTCGGATGAGATGTGTTTGGATGTTTCGAGGCTCGAAGAAATGTCAAAATACTTTGTAATTTGGTTATGCCATGGTTATGTACAAAAGAATAGAGATTAAAATATGGAACCTATTGCATTGTAAATACAAATGTACAGAAAATGTCATGGGAAACAGGAAATTAAATTCAAAATCAAAAAATATTAAAAATCGTTTTACTTGGTTTCAAATTAATTAAAAACATTTTTGTAATGAAAGGTAACAGAATGGCAATTTAGCGAAATCTGTTAACTTCGACCAGAGTAGTTCTGATTGTTTTACGATAAATTTTTAAATTTACATAAGGATCAATGTCTAATGGTATTTTATTATACAAAAAAAAGGTAAATGTTTAGATAACGGGACACACGGTCGCTCAGAAGTGTGAGTGGGTGGGGGTGATAGAAGGGATCGTCTACAACACTGATCAAGTGTTTTTAGGTGGGGTCCGGACAAGGGGGCCACAGGAGAAAGGGGTAAAAATTGAATTTTTAGATTTTTAATGAATAAATAATGGACAGTAGAGGGGGAAAAGAGTGTAAAAATGGGTGGTCAAGGTAGAGGAGGGTTCGATGAATCTGCCTCAATCACCAAAAAGTAGAATCAGTGTTGTGACGGAGTGCGACGCGCACATAAAAAATGAATATTTTCAACTTAAAATTTAGTATTTAAACAGCTCAAAAAGAAAAAAAAGAAACCCCTTTACTAAATCGAAAATGATGAACTAGAAACCTCTTGTACGTAAATACCCATCAGCCAGATAGTACATGGGCTGTGTATAGGTCCGCATGATACCCTCTGGGCCCTATAGGTCCCTAGGTTTTATCGTCCAGCATCTTATATTCGATAATATACACACTTAATATTACAATATTTACGTTCATCCCCTGTCCTCCCACCCTTCTATCCAAAACCTCTAACCATCAAAGTATGATCACCTTTAGCTTCCCTCTATCATACCCACCCACTCACACGCCCCTTTGAACCCTCTCCACTCACTCCCACGTCCCATGGGCATGGGTGGGGGCGGCCCGCTAGGCCGGGTGAATTGGTTGGGTTGAGTCGCTCCGATGATCGGAGAGGGGTGTGCGTGGCTGAGGGTGGGCGGTCGGAGGGTGGTGTGTGTGGTTGGAGCCGGCCGTGGGAGCGTGAACGGTAAAGGGGGTGCGTCGGAGGAGTCTGTGAGTGAGTGGGTTTTAATTATCGAACAGTCACTAGTAGAGAAGTAAATGTTTCCTCATAAAAATTTAGTGCTAAAATAGGTAAAAAATCACCCTCGCACACCCTCCTCTCCTTAAATGCCTCTACGGCTTTCCCCCATCCACTCACAGCATACTCCGACCGTGTATAAAAGATTTATTTTATCTTTTTCAGCTATTTTAATACTAAGCTAAGTTTGAATTCTACTTTTTGTCGATTGGGGTAGATTCACCGGACCCTTTTCTACCTAAACCACCTATTTTTAATCTCTTACCCCCCCTCAACTAGCCACTGTTTTACCAAAATACATTTTAAATCACAACAAAATGATTGCTTATGAATGATTGTTCGACGTTGGAACGTTCATTCTCAAGCAAGCACACTTAGGCCAGAAAGGTCCATAATTATTTATCCTGAAAATTTTTGAATCATGTGGTATTGTACATCAATATTATGGCATCAGAAAAAGTACAAAAAATTATGACCAGACCAGAAATTGTTGTTACGTGTTCGAGCGAACGACCTATTATCCATTTGTACAATAAAAAAATACATTTATACGTACATACTGTACAATTGTAATCGTGCGTACGTATGAAGTACTTTTATAGCGCATATATAAGTATGGGTATCTGCCTCAAAATAATTTTTTTTTTAGTGAAAAAATCTTCTAAAAATTAAACATCTTTCTAAACACATGAATGAATTTTTGGAAGCATTTTCTTTTATATTTTCCTCAAGGAACGACGATACACAGTTTTTACACACGTGAGACATAAATGTATGAAAAAGTGTTTCATGAAACACTTCCAGCACTTCCGGTGTAACTGGTGAAGGAAGTGAGTCGTGTACATATCAGGTAGCTCGTTGGTACCGTTCAACCTCATACACCCCTGACTCCCCTCATCCGTTATCTCATAAGACAAGTATTTCATACGTGTTTCATAAGTGTCTTACCCGTGTGAAAACAGTAATAGCAATCACAAATAGTTATTATTTTGTTGTTATTTATAAATTATCCGTTTATATCTATCTGTTTTCATTTGCTATCTATGATTCTTCATATGCAGGGTATCTGAACATTTTCCATTACATACATACATATGTATACAGTATACTGTTTAAATGATCAATTCAATAAGATCAATGATTTTTATTATTGAAACAACCTGTAAACAAAACAAATGTTGCGTTAATTTTTGATTGCCAAAAGTAAAATCTATTTTCGGTCATCAACACAAAATATACATACCTACATATGTATGTACATATGTTTCATGTACAATGTGTGTATATTATGTGTGTGTATTAGAATGAATATGTGTGAATTATAATTTGCCTACATATGTATATAGATATATACATATACATACATGTTTATATACATACATACATATATCATACCAATACATAATTTTATATTTGAATATGAAAATCATTATGCACAAACATTTTTATGTAAAGTTTTTTTTTTTATTTTCATTAGTTATTGAATTTTAAATTCTAAAAAAAGATTTTTATAATTTTCTATAATAGAATTTACTCTTTAAAAAAATTTTTAATGGCCAACTATATTTTTCCATTTAATTCAGAAGATAATGAATAATTCAGAAAATATTCACCTATACTCTGTCCACTAATATTATGCATTTAAGGTCTTATGGCAGTACATATGTATAGCTTTTTTCTTCTTTCATAATTTCTAATTAGACTGTTTCACGAGCTACATTATGTATATCACCACAATCCTCAAAGCTTTCATTATATACTATATTACATGAATTTTTTGAATATCAATATATAGTGATGTAAAATTGTATCACTTTAAGTAATTTCCATAAGACCTTAAGTGCATAATGTTAATGGACAGAGTATAGGTACTTATGTATGTACATACATACATATTATATGTATACTATTAGTTTGTAACTATAATAATTTTTATTTACATACATATGTACATACATATGCATATTATAAATAATAAAAATAGAAATGAATTTTCATAAAAGAGAAAAACAAATAGAAAACAAATAATTAGAAATTTATTGCGTTTTTTTGTATTTTTCAAAATTTTAATTTAAAAAATTCAAAAATTTAAAAATTTTTTGAGTTACATAATGGCGCAGTTTATTTCATATGATACGTACATATGTATGTACCTACATATTTTTGTTGAAATAGTTTTTGTATCATTTTTAATTAAAAATAATTAAAACCATAAAAATTAAGAGAATTAATATTAATTTGCTTTTTAATTTGAAATTATTTTGATAATTAAAATGATACATGTGCACAAAGCTTACTATATACAGCCAAGGTGTGTGTATTTAATTTTACTAATAAAATACATTTACGCATGTGAATATATAAGATTTGTGTGTATCGGAAATAAAAAAAAAAATTATAATTGAGAAATTATGGCAAAATGCCAAAAATTTTCCTCGTGGGTCATTGTGAAAAATGTAGTCATATACATATATTCATATATGAACTGTAACACAAACAGAATTAAAGTGTGTGCTTGACATGTATGCGTGAATATATGGAAATATGTTAATACATGTACGTATAAAATTTTGTATAAAAATGCACATTTTTTTTATTTATTTAATTGTATTTATTTAGAGTATGTATAAAAATGATAATAAGTAATCATTTATTTTGTATAGAATTTTTATCGTTATTACGTTTATGTGAAATGTATCCTTCAAAAAAATATTTAATTTTTTTTTCTTTTTCTCTTTTTGTAATCTATGTATATATATATTGTATATAATTTAAATTTTTTTTCTGGTCGTTTCAATTTCGAAATGAATGATTAATTTTCTTTTTGAATATTTTTCTAAATTATTCTATTAGACAGTTTTATAGAAGTTAAAAGTAACGTATTTTGGATATATAACGGAAACTCGAATTTTGAATTTTTTTTAAAAATGATGAATGAAGTAGCAAAATTTAATAATTTTAGAATATAATTTTAGAATATATTTTACAGCCAACGCTCAATGATAGCGTAAACTTAAACTGAAATTTCAATCGAAATATTAAAATTAAATCGAACTTAAACTTCAGCCTTAAATGTTTTATTGAGCCTATACTTTGTACTTTAAATATTTTCACTACGGGCCTTATGGAAACTACAAAAAGTAGTACCACTTTAAATTAAATCATTGTATATTGATGTTTAAAAAGCTCATCTTGGCTCATCTCATATTGTATGAGAACTTTGAGAATTGTGCTCGTGAAATGCTCTTATGAGAAATTGTGAGAGAAGAAAAAAGACACATGTATACTCCTTATAAGGCCTGTAATGAAAATATTTAAAGTACAAACTACAAAGTATAACATAATACATTTACATTATGTTTAATTTCAATTCAACATCTTTTCGATTTCGATTTCGATTTACGCTGTCATTGAGCGTTGACTGTTAGTATTTATGGAAATTGGATATATTTTATTTAATTATACCTACTCATCTATATTCTTATCACACATATATTATTATATATTAGGTAAATTCAAAAACACGTGCATATTACTATATTATTTTGTGACTTTTATAGTGATGCATTTTTGAACTTACCCATAATCTTCATTATTAGCTCTAGCTAAAAGATACATCCATTTGTATACCTGTATGGCTTTCAAGTGTTCTTCTAATATGACAAAAATTATTTTCAAAATATTTATAATTTTACTAATTAACTACCTAATACAATACGAGTATTTATACGACAGATGTTCATTACAATTGCAGTCTCTATACATATGTATTATATGTACATATGTATATTCTTATTTAGTTGATGCGTATGTTTTGTTTTTTATTTTAATTTCATGTATACTTTTATTCTTTGCATTTGTTCTTACTATTCTAATCCATTCGTAATTGAATTTTACTATTATTTATTTATTCATTTTTTTTTTTTGTTTTTGTGAAAGTACAAAATTAAATAAACACCAAAATACATCTACAAATATTTTAACACATAATTAAATTTGGAAAGAAAAAAAACAAAAAGGAGAAAATTTGAATGTATTTCTTACATGATGAGATGTTTTGTTATTATTAACAATATTTTCTTTTTGTTTTTCTTTCTTTTTTTTCTTTTTATTTTAATCGTTTTGTCTGTCTTTTTTTTTTTATTTATTTCGAAAAATTTTAAATAAATTCGTTTAGTAAAAAACAAAAAAAAAACAAACGACGAAAAATAACGATTTATTTGCCAATTGGCCAATATACATACATATATACGAATTATAAGAATTAAATGATTTTCCGAGGAAAATAGTACGAGTTGGGCTGTGGAGCGTGTTAAATAATTGAAAATAATATTATATGTAGGTACATATAATTCAAAAAATATAATTTATTTTTCATTATTTAAAAAAAAAAAGTTTATACACACATAAATACAGGTGTATATTAATTTTTTTCTAACGAATAATATAAAATTTTGTGGATTTCATAAAAATTCTCTGTATATGCCGATATATTTAATAATATTCAAAATAATGATGAATAACGAGCGATTTTTCAAAGTGTAACGGAAGAAAAATAATAAAATTTCGAAAAAAAAAAATTAAAAATAATTTAAATAAAATAAAATAAATACATATTAGCAATAAAAAAAAATAGTGAAATAATTTAAAATTAAATTGTCCTTTTTTTCGTCCTTTTTTTTCAATATTAAAAAATTTTTTATCAATTTTTGTACTCCATTTTTTTTTTTTGAAAATTTCAAAAATAAATCACGTGCTAATTTTCGTTATTTTATTAAAATTTCAAAAAGAAAAAAAAAAGTGAAATTAATTTTGTTTAAAAAATTTTCACATTGGAATTTACTAGTGAATTTAAAAAAAAGTGTAAAATATTCAAAAAAAAATTAAATTATTGTCTATATACATATAGAAAAGAAAGAATTCATTAAAAATTTGTTACAGAATTTGTCTTAAGTGAAAATTAATTTTTTTTTTAATTTAATAAATTTATTGTGTTATTGATAAAATGAATTCATCAAGGTAAGAATGAAAAACCAAAAAAAAAAAAAAAAATGAAAATGAAAATATATATTAACACAATATTACAAATTAGAAATTAATTTTGTTTTTTAAGAGAAATTTTCAATATCGAACTTATATTATAACTCTAATATGTAGCGTACACACATATGCACGTTCATGTATGTACGTATATGTGTGTAGGATTAAAAAAAAAATTTTTTTCTATTTTTTCTAAATTCAAAAACAATCTGCCATCATCCGTATTAATTGGTTTTAATGTTAATTTCTACTATTTTATGTATTTTTCTTTTTAAACTTTTTCTATAGAATTTTGTTTTTCTTTTTTTTTTTTGAATGTTATTTTTGATTTTCAAAGTGAAACGACAAAATGAAAAAATCTTAAAGATTTTTTTTTGGTAAATGTGTACACATAAATTAAAGTAAAAATATATTTGTATAATAAAAAATATATACAACGATTTATAGTAAAGTATAGTATATACATATTATATACTCGTACATAAAATATATAAAATCAGAATTTAAATATAGATGCATGATATTTATAGGCTGATTAGAAAAATTTCAAAAATTGCAAACAAGTTTTATTGGAATTGTGTTGTATATGGCGTAGTCAGGTTTGTATATGTATAAGTATATATGAACGTACATATACAATAAAATGTGTAAATTATATACATATATACCGCCAAGATTCATACATATGTGTATGCATGGTCAAATCAAAATTTTAAATAATACGGGAGAGGCTAAAAACTGTGTAGGCTAAAATTACAATTCGTTGCCAAAAATTATATTTTAATGAAAATTAAAAAAAAAAAAAAACAATGAAAGAAAGTTTTTTCTATCACATAGTTGAATGTTATGGGGCTTTTGTTAAGTAAAAAACAAAATGTTTTACTTCGCTTTCTAATTAAACACGATATAAAACATCTGTTCTTGAATTTACTGAATAAATTCATCTGCATCCTATTTTCTATATTATCTTCTAGACTTCTATCATTCTATCTTGTGTGCGACTGTTAAAATATGTACATGCATATATCGTCTATGACATATACATAGGTACTTACATACATATATGTATATGTTTGTATGTAAATTTATGTGTATTTGCATCTATTTCTTCTTTTTTAATTATCTGTAAATTATGTAGGAATATCTGTTAAAATAAATTTTTAATAAAAATTAATTTGAATTTTGTTGTTTTTTTTTTAAATTTTTAATGGATATTAACTGAATATTGTCAATCTTTTTAGAAGAAAAAGTCGCCAATTTATGATGTGAATCAATTATTTTTTGTAATTTTTAAAAAATTTTATTCTAAAGAATATTGTAGAAAAGTTTATGACGTTTGTGTTTAAAATTAAACAAATTTATACAATACGTATTCAAGTAAGACGTATGTAATATTGACTAACTTCCTTTTTAGAAAATCCTTATTTTAAAAAAATTTAAAGATAATAATTGTATGTTTTTCGCATCCCAGTGAGCAATTTAGTGAATGTTCACTAAGTGAGTTCAAAATGAATTTATCATCACTAAAATGAATTCATAATGTATAATTTAAGTGAATTTAAAATTACTCGAATATTTCAATTCATTTCAGCTTTACTTAGTGATTAAAATCCGTTGGTGGATTGATCGTCACTAAAATGAATTCATAATGTATCATTTTTCATCAAATTTTTATATAAAGATGAATTCTTTGTGATAGTTTAATGAAACTCATATGAAGAAAAAGTGAATTTACAATAATGTAGCGACTTTATTGTGATTGCATAATGAATTACGACTGTTTACTGGGATTTAATTAATGCAAGTGTTCGTATGCTCATGTATTAGTACGATATGTGTCGTAGTTAGTGATATCCCTAAAAGCTTAATTGTGTATAGTCACCTAGCATCCCTCTATCCAACCACATGATCTAGGCATTTGGCAATTTTGTTTTTCTGTGTAGTCTTTTTTTTTTGCTGTTTTTGTCCTTTTACGAATTCATAGTTTATCAACACAGTTCCTTTGTTTGTGGACTCTTTCAAAGCTACACAAAGTTTATTTTACCATTACCATATTATGTACCAGTTTTATTATCATACGAAATGAATAAAAGTATTCAGGGCTATTCTGGTCATATAGTTAACAGATTTCACTAGCTTGACATTCTACTAATTTTCATACAAAATTTACGAATTCAGAATTTTTTCACTAAAAAGCACTACGACCAGAATAGCCCCTTTGTTACGAAAATACAAGAAAATAATTTTTTAATGCAATTTATAAAAGATTGGACTATAAAATTTGCACTAAAACGGATGAAAAACAGAAAAGCTTGAAGAAATATTGTCAAAAAGTCCTACGTTAATGCTCACAAATGAACGTGTATTATTAAAGAAAGAAGATAAAAATTTATTGTAAGATTGCAGTATAATTTGATACGAATACATTTTAAAAATTCAAACGTTTGTTCAAACGTTATATACTGACAAGTCTCAAAAGTACATATGTATGTACATAGATAAGTCCTACCGCTTATTGAAAAAAAAAACGTTCATTATATTAATCACCGTTGAATTACTTTCTATTTCCATTTTAAATTAACTTGTTAATTTTCTTTATATTGTGAAAGAAAGTAAAACAAAAAATTAGGTAAAAATCGCATTGATTAATAGAATGATTAATTTTTCTGAATCATAAAATTCACAACTGTATAGAAGACATTTAACATAACTTATAACTGATTTCAAAATTTTGAATATTTGTAAGCTTTTAAATTCTTTCAATTATTGATTACTTAACTTTATAGAGTTTAGATTTAGACGCTTTTTAATTTTCTTTCATTCATACACCCACATAAAGTATCTGTTTTTTTATACTTTTATAGTATCTATAAAAATTTATTGCTGAATTACACACCCTGTATATACATACATATACTGTATAGTATCGTGTACAATTTCTTATACATCTGTGTATAAATATATGCAGGGCCGAATTTAGATCAAGAGAGGCTGTAGGCTATTTTACTTGCGAGGCTCTTCCGCGGTCCACCCGCGCTTTTAGTTGTATAAATCCGTTGATAGATGATTTATTCAATCAGTTAAGCTAAATTTAATTCCGATACATTTAATTTATACTAAAAATAAATTAAATCGAGTTTATTTGAAACAAAATAGTAAAATAAAAAAAATTCTCCTTAATGTTTTTTACACTGAGGTTTTGTATAAGTATAAAGTTCATCAAAATTTATTTTTCTGGATGTCCATTTGCTCGAATGTTTAATAGTGCATACATATGTATGTATTTTCAAGCGCAAAATTTAATTATTAATTTTATTAACTTAAATGTGGGCCTCTCTTGATTTTGAAGCCCTAGGCTGGAGCCTATTTAGCATTGTGGAAAATCCGGCACTTCATATATGGTACAAATGTGTGACTCTGGCTATATTTATATTATAATTATAAAGCTATAAGAAACACATAAGTATACTTATTTTAGTGTTAAAGTAAGATAGTGGTTGAAAGATGCATATACTTTGTTGTGTATTTGCCTTGGTTTGATGGTCACTAATCACTATTTTGTATTTATGTATTATTACAATAAAGTTGAAGCTGTCTTTTGGAATGAAACAATATGAAAACGAGAAATGTAATACATACAATGTATTATGCATTCATTCATTCATTCAGTCACAGTCATTATAAAGCAACCATTCAAGTAGCATTGTATAGAGAAAATTTAAGATTTTAATTTTTATATTTTGTTCGTTATTAAAAAAAAAATCAAATTTAATAATCCTAAATTATATTGCAATTTAAATACAAAATATATTTGAAAAATGAAAATAATAATAAGAAACTCAAAAATATCACTTTGTTAGACATTAAGAAGTTCCATAAATGATTTAAAAATTAAATTTTCTGTTACAATTAAAATTTGTGCTGTGTTAAAAAAAATAAAATAAAAAATAAAATAAAATTAATATCTTTTGATTTAGCGAATGTGGTAAAAGAATAAATTTGATCTATAATAACCGGTTATAATTTGAATGTAAATCTGTGTTATCACTGTTTTGCAATCTATGTAAGAACATAAAAAAAATAAAAAATATCTGACATTTATGTACATACGTTATTATATGTAATATCCGTAATTCTTTATATTTTATTAATAAAAATTGAATTAAATGCAAATAAATTAAAATTAATTAAAAAATATATTTAAAAACAAAAACGTACAATATGTGGATATGGCATATTACATACATATGTGTGTACAGTAAACGTACATAGATATCTGTGTATATCGGAATTTTAATATTTTTTTAATTTTTATATGACAATTAATTTATTATTATTTTTATGATATTAAAGCATACAAAAGTGTATTTATTTATTGAAACTAAAAATTACATTGAAGATACACATTACCCGTATATGTATATGTATGTATGTACATACATATATTAGAAAATGAGAAATTATGTACTTATTAAAGAAAAAGAAGCAAAATAAAAAATTTTGTTTTTCTTTTTAAATATAATAAGCATACAAGTTTATAAAGTTAATAAAAAGGGGTAGGCGAGAGCGGGGCAAGTTAATAAAAATTGTATGATGAACTTGAAATTAAAAGCGCTATGTACATATACTGTACGTACGAGTACATGATATTATAAAATATAGAAAGACGAGTATTTATGTGTACCTATACAAAAAAGAATACACACACATATATTTTTGTAAACTTTCAAATACATGAGTATTATATGAGCACGTTTGTTGTATCATTTTTAGACGATTGCATTTTTTTTTATTCGCCAAAAAAAAAAACAAAAACACTGAAGGTTTTACAAAAAATATGTATCTTTAAAAGAGTATGCACGTCTGTACAAACATTATTATATATTCGACTGTCTCTTCGCGCATACATAAGCTAATAACTATAATGATCTTAAGTGATCTTAACAAACTTCGTTAAATTTACTTAAGATTTGGTTAAGAATTGTCAAATTAATCTTTGAAGTAACTATAATAATCTTAATCATTCTTAACTAAAGTAAAAGACGTAAGGTTATGTAGAGTTAAAATACTAGATGTCAAATAAATATAAAAATGTATTGAAAAATCATAAAATATTTTTAATTTGTTGTGCAAAAGATATAAATTAATATTAAAAATATTTATGAAATTAAAATTATTAAAACTAGGGGGGTACCCCTTGTCCTACTAATGGCGGACAAACCCCTATTTAACAAATTATACAATTGTTCATTTAATTGCACTACTCGTTGCTGAAAAATACTATATTGACGAGGTATAACTATAGTACATACTTATAATTGTGATATAATATTTTGATACATTGCATCCAATGCGTATACTTTTTCCTTTGACTTTTATAAACGATATTTCATCACAAAACAGTAACATAGGTAAAAACATGTAATAGAGAGACAAAGTCTTGAGTTTCCTAAATATATGCAAATATAAAATGTGACATAGCACGGGAATCACTAAGTTTTTTTTATATAATAGAAGAACAAAATTTATTCTTGAATTTCCTAAATATATGAAAATATAAAATAAAATATTGGATGATCACTGAAAGCTTTTTTATATGTATATTAGAGAGATTATTATTTAAAAATCCGTAACCTCACTTTCCACTAAGATTGTTTAAGATTTCTACGGTCCTATTAAGATTGACGAAAAAATTGTGAAATTTAACGAAATATCAGTTAAGACCATTACAGTTGTATAAGTACATGAGGTTTCATACAATCGTATAAAATCTTAAATTGCCTTAAGACGATTTAAGGTCATTATAGTTAGGCTTATACTTTTAAATCTTATATACAAATACATACCTATGTTCATATATGTATGTGTTATATGGATGCATTTTTAACTTCTTAATTCTTTTTTTTTTTAAATTTTTTATACTTATATGTAAAATCTTCCAAAACTATGAAGTATGCATACACACAAATCTATACATACAGATAAAAATATTTTATTATATTATATAGGTACCTACCTAATTTGAAAAAATTTTTTTATCGAAAGTGATTCATATACAGGAAAATTTTATATTGCAGCGTTATAATATTCACATAATACCTATCATTAAAAGAGAGAAAAAAAAAAAAGAAAATGAATGAAACGACAAGCATTTTGAAGCAGTTTTATTTTTTTAATAATACAAACCTAAATGTACATACAGTTATACTGTATATGTATACCTACTTAAGATAAAATACCAAAAATGAAATCAAATAAATTTTTTTTTTTTTGAATGAGAAGAGGTGTATAATTTTCCATGCAGTCTGTGTTCGTAATGAGACGCTTAAAATTTTATTACAAAAAAAAAAATTCTTGGAAAGAAGCACCTACATATGTATATAGGTATTTTATTTTTTTAGATTATGTGTATGTATCTTATCAAAATGTAAAAGAAAAAAAAAAGAAAATAAAGCTGATATCATAAAAATTATTGTGAGAAGATAAATAAACCAAAAACAAAAAAACACAAAGCAAAATAACTTGTACCTAGGTATATGTACATAGGGTGATACAAGAATTTGGCAACAATCAAATATACCGTAAATAATATCTCATCGAGACAAAATAATAAAAATAAATAAATACGAAAACTTGTATGCAATAAAGAGGGGGCGGATATCGGTCATTTCAATAATAAATTTAACGGCTAAGAGGGGTCAAAGATTTTGCAATTGTATGTTATTTTTATTCGTCACCTTAGCATGTAATTCCGGAAAAAAAGAAATCTAACATACATACATATACATATGTATGTATATCTACATAATATGTTGTATATCAAACCAAATTGCGAACAAATCCTTTGAGTTTTTTATATCATGTCATGCTCATGCATGCGTCTTTCTTAAAAATTTTATTTCGAAAATAATAACTACCTACTTGGTTTGGTAGACACATTCCATAGTTAAGAGAAGCAATTTATAATGAATTCTTTTGATTCATTTTATTTAGTTTCGTTACAAATTTGATTACATTGTTTAACATTTCAATCATTTATTTATTCCAAAAAAAAAAATTCAAATATTGTTATTTTTAAATCCTCAAATGAACAGATATTTGAGGGTTCACTAAAAGCAAAATCACGGTTATCAAAATATTTTTCATAGTCTGAAGCATTAACAAAAAAAAATTTTTTTTTTTAATTAAATTCAAATATTTTAGTTGCGGAAAACTCTGATGCATTTTGTACGTTACTATAAGTGTTCATTTTTTATACCTCATAATTATATAAAATTTGATGAGAAAAAGACAATTAAACTTTTTAAAAGAATTTTATAAGGATCTCTTATCTTTAAAAACGAACGTTAAAATTAAAAAAGAAAAAAAGAAAAGGAAAACAAAAAAAAATGGCTGCAACAGTGCGATCACAGCAATCATCATCACCAAATCCGCAATTAAAAAAACTTGTTTATTCTAAATATCGTGAATTATTAGGATCATATAATGATAAAGCAAATTCAATTATTCAATCATTACCAGCTTATATGGTTACAGAAGACAGAGGTTTTCATAATTTAAATTTAAATACTAACAATAGTAACGTTGATGATGATGATGACGCTGATGATATTGATAAGGCTACGTAAGTTTTATATTTTATTATACACATTTTTATTTATTTTTTAAAATTTAATTTACGTAATTTAAGTTAATTTCAAATAAAAATAATTTACAAAAATAAGTGAATTCCGTTCATAAATGATAAATTAAAAAATTATGCAATAAAAAAAAATAAATGCAAAAATTATAATTTAAAACTATGGTCTAGTCCTTTGTTTCTAAAAATTTGAATTTGAATGTTTTTTTTATTTTTATTTTTATTTTTCTTTTAAATACCACAAAAGTAATTTATCAATGAAAATTACCTTATAATGAATTAAACTGAACACATTAAAAAAACAATAATTATATGTGTCTTTAGTAAATATGATACCTTTTGAATAACAATTGAAATTCATTCAAAAATGGACAAGTACACATGTATTTATATTGTGTAAGCGCATGCATGCATATTGATTGTCAATAAATTTAAATGAATCATTTTTTTTTATATTTATTATAACATTTTTTAAAAAATAAAAATAAAAATAAAATCGAATTAAAATTACTGGTTAATAAACAATTTTTATTCCATTTATGGATTTTATTTTATTGTATAGGAAATAGAAAATAATAATAATAATATACGCAAGCAATTTTTATTGTCGTTTTATGTTAAATTTAGACGTAAACGAAGTACATTGTTTGTTTTCAGTTTTATTTTGTTCTTTATTATGAGTCACAACCATTATGCTGTACATACATATGAATATGTGCAATATTATGTTACAGTAAACGTAAAAAAAAAAAAACAAATTATGATCATTAATTAATATTTGTAACTTTTAGCATATAGAGCGGAAATTCATTTTTTTTAAAATACATACATATGTAATAGGTATATACAGGGTAGTACAATTAAATATTCGTTGGATGAGACAGGAGAAATAAAAAAAAATATTTAAAAAAATGAATGCAAAAGTGATACTTTGTATAATACTTTGTACATTAAATAATTTCACTACAGGCCTTATGGAAACTACGAAAAGTAGTACCACTTTACATCATTGTATATTGATGTTTAAAAAGCTCATCTCATATTGTATCATATCATGTATTGTATGAGAACTTTGAGAATTGTGGTAGCACTACACTGCCCGTGAAATGCTCTTATGAGAAATTATGAGTGAAGTAAAAAGACGCGTATATATACCCATAAGGGTTGTATTGAAAATATTTAAAATACAAAGTATGGATTCCAAAATACAATAGTATAATTTTTGTACATATTTTGTTTTTGATTTATCTTGACTAAAAATCTATTCACCACTTCTCTTTGATTTTTTTAAGCTTAAGACGCCTTTATTTATGCAATATGTCAATAAGGTCCTTTGCTTTTGGTGATATGTAACGTCCACATAAACGAAATTTCGCCTGTGTCATTCATGTTGGCCTTTTTTTAAACGCCTCTACCCATATTCAGATTTTGATATACTTTGACCAATTTTTAAATTTTAGAAATTTTAAGTTTTTGTTATCTAAAAAAATAATAATAAATTTTTTTTTTCGAATTTTTTCTGTATAAATGATTTATTAATAAGATTTTTATGCAAACTTTGAAAAGCATGTGTTATTGACTTAAAAATAAAATTATGACCAACAACTTGATCTAAATTTATTCTGTATGTTCTATTTTTAAATTTTGTTTTCGTTGAAACTGTTGACATGTACATATATATATTTATGTACGAACTGATGTATGTATATGAATAAAAAGGAAGTCAGTGGTTTTACTGAAATGTGTTTGCACATACACTCATGCATAGACATAATACAAACACACGTGTAGCTATAGGATATAAAATCAAAAAAAAAAAAAATTACATTTCATCAGTTTTCTAAATTTAGAAATTAAATAATTTTTGCCGTGAACATGATGACATTTTTTGATTTCTTAAATTGTACTAGCAACATAAATGGAACAGTTTGAAACTTAGAATTTTAATTCTTTCTCCTCAAAGACCGCAAAGTATAAACTTTTCAATTTCAATTATTAATTTAGATCTTCTTCAATTAAATAAAAAATATTCATTAATATGAACCTATTAATTTAGACAAAAAATAAAACAAAAAAAGTCTTTTTAAAACACGTTTTTTTTAAATCTCACTCAGATATCCATCAAATTGCATGTCTGAAGCTCCAGCATGCGTTCAAAATGCAATGATGACAAAGGATAAAAAGCCATTTACTTATACACCAGGTGGCATAGACCTTTCTCAAATAAAATCACCGCGCATGGCAAAACGAATAGCGCGTAATGCTCAGTATGAAGGCGTGACTGGACCTACTAAACCATCTCCTCTTGCTCAGTCTACAGATGCAGCCCAGAAAAATTTACCAGCAGGTGCTTTAGGTGCTCAAGCAGTCGGAATGCCCGTACAAGTGTTTCCTAACGGACCACCACCACCTCCTCCACCATCAGGGGCAGGAATACCACCACCACCTCCGCCACAAGCTAAAAATCAATTAGGAGTGCAAGCTAATGGTTTAGATACAAGAAGATCTCCAACACCTCAAAATTTCGAACCTCCACCTCTTGGATGCCGTCCAGAAATTAAAATACCACCAAATCCAATGGCGAGTTTGAAAAAAGTGCCAAAACCACGCGAGAAAAATGATTTTTGGATAGAGGAATATAGAAAAGAACGATCTGCCAGCCCGATGATTAATAATGATGCTAATCAAAGTCAAAGTAAACTAAAAAAATTCGAGCAACAAAAATTTTTCTTTTTTATTTATATACTATTTTTTCTTCGTCATTGTTAGTGCCGCAGCAAAACGAAAATTATCAACAGACTCATCAAAATTCGGAGTCATATACACCAATCAATAACATTTCTAACAATGTGGTAACAAATCAACAGACTACACCACCCATTGTTGCACGAGAATACCAGCATGTAGAGTCCCCAAAACAACAAGAAAAATATTCTTCAAATCAACAAATTCCTGTTCGACAAAATGGCGAGCGGTTTGTTCAAACACCCCAAACAGAGGATAACAAATTCGAAAATTTTTATCAGCCGTCAAGTCCTACTAGAATTGGTGGTCAACCACAACAGCAAACGAGATTTCAATATCAGACCCAAATTCCTAATAATGTTCTACAAACACAACAACAGAAAAATGTTAGTATTTGAGACACATTTTCATTTTTCATTAATTCAATAAATAAACTCATTACGTTGTTTTTTAGGTTCAAACGGGATCTATATATATTCCACCAATTTCTCAAGATAATTCAAGCATGAAACAACATCAATCTCCACTTTTGCAACAACAGCAAAGATCCCCTCCCATACAGCAACAACAACAATCGCAACAACAGCGATCTCCTTCTATACAGCAACAACAGCTTCCACAGCAATTGCGATCTCCTCCTATACAGCAGCAGCAACAACAACAACAACAAGAACAACAATTGAGATCTCCTCCTATACAACAACAACAGCGCTTCATTCAATCAGATACTCCACCAACACCACGATGGATGGCTCAAAAGCCTCCAATGCGAGAAGTTCCCGAATGGGTTAGAGATGATAACAATCCATCACCATCATCTCCAGTTCGTCAAACTCAAACTATGGATTCGCCAGTCCAGTCTGTTTCAACACAATCTTCGTCAGTAACACCAACACATCAATCATTTGCAAATAATACGCCAAGCACAAATTCATCAAACAACACAACTTTACGAATTCAAATCACACCAAAGTCGAATTCTAATGCAAAAGTATTTCACGTCATGCATTAAATAAAACAATATTTCAGTTTTATTTAATTTTAGGAAAGAATAATACCAATTCAGTTAGAACAAACACCACCAACCCCAACTCGTACACCTGGAACCCCTAATTTAGGACCACAACCGTTTTACGGTAGTACAGCATCACCGGGTTCAACTTATTCCTCCCCAAATAGTGGTATATACGAGTATTTACAAATTTAAAATTCGATCATATTTTTCTAGTTTTTACAAATTTTTTTAAAAAAAATTTTAAGGTTATAACACGCCTAGTCAAGCCTCAACTGCTCGTAGGCCAAATCAGTTTGTTGATCAAGGCTATAATAGCATACCAACAAGATGGGCTACATTGCCTCGTGCTGCTTCTTCGTCATCAACTCAACCATCTCCACCGCCTTCATCAGCATCATCAACTGCAAGTAGTGGTACTCGCGTTATTCCAATTGCAATTGAAGGCCAAAACGATGAAGTTTTCAATCAAAATTATTCACGCGGACCAGTTTCCTCAGCACCGCTAGTCATTCAGAAGTACGTAAAGTGCTACAATAATTTTATTAGAAATAAACATTCATTTTTGCTTTTTAAATTTTTTTTCGATTATATATAAATCTAATGCAACGTTTATTTGGGAATTAGTGGAAATTATAGACTATTTGTGCACGACTGTCCTCTTGAAGCCGAAATACGGTACAGAAAGAGTAGGCTCAGGTATTTCAAATTTACTGAAATACAAAAGAAAAAATTAAGAATTTTCATTTCATCATTTTTCGTGGATTATTTCAAATAAATGTTATTCACATGTACTATGTTATATAATATCATTCCCTTTTGTTAAGTACAATATGTACATATAACGGATTACCTATGTGTTTCAGTGTTGTATGTAAATGTTTACCTTGGATATAAATGATATAATTTCGGACGGTTTAGTTTATGTAAAATTTGACGAATTCGTCTACATCACATACAATTCAGAGAACTATAACTGATCAGAGGAGATTTTGTTACATGAAAAACGTTAAAGAAAGTTCAATGACGGCTTATGTCAAACACCAGGCTATTTGAAATAAATTCAAATACACGTCTTAAAAAAACATTTTTCAAGTACATTCCTACACTACACATATTGCATACAATTAAATAAAAACAAATGTGTTAAAAGTAAAAAAAATTTCGAAATAAATGTTTAATTCCTTAGTTTTTCGTTCTTATTTGACCGTTAAAACTCCTTTATGTATAGTGTTGCATCTCATGAAAATCATTTTAAATTCTTTCACAGTGTTGAACTTTTTGTCAGGATTCAACCAAAAAAAAAAATAAATAAATAAATTTCCATAACTGATATTATTATTTTTTTAAATGTACATATTTTGAATTTTAGTGATCCACGAACATTGCAACATCAAAATTCATGGGGTGGAAATGGTGGACAACCAAATCAATCAAAATCATTCAGAATTCTTCAAAAGATAACAGACACGGAAGATAAAAATTACATCAATAATAATCAAAGACCACAATATATAAGGCAAATGAGCAGTAATAGTGGTGGTAGTAGTGGTGGCAGTGTAAACGATATACCAACCGATCAGATGCGTAGAATTCAATTAAACGATCACGATCAAAATTATACGAATCGCATAAGAAATCAAGGTTAGTAATTCTCAAGAAATTTTTCAATAAGTGATTAGTATATAATTTTATTTTAATTAATGTGTGCTACCAATTTAGTATCCTATTAACAATAGTACATATCTATTTGTAAAGTATATGTTATTATCACATGTGTACTTTATTTAACAGATCAGTCATATATACATCCGAGTGAACAACAAATTCCTGAGCCTAAAATGTATACAGGTAGTGCCATACCAAGCCGGTCATTTAAACTTTTACAAGCAATGACTACACCAGAGAATGCAGGTAAACCTTATTAAAAAAAAAAACAAACAAAAAAAAAAAAAAAATTTGGTATTTGGAAATTCTTCTTGATATGAACATTTTGAATTCTTTTATTTTGTTTATTTATTTTTTTGTAAATTCCTAAATAACAGACGTCACAAAATCTTAAAAAAAAAAACAATATTTTTACCTTAATTATTTCTTTTATTTGTTATTTAAGAATTTTTTGGGTACAGTTTGAAAATACGTTACATATTTTTTTTTTTTATTCTACAAAATACATGTACAATGTAACATGTACGTACGCGTATCATATGAAAGCAATATTCAAGATAAGAGTTTTAATTATAACTATTGATTTCTATAGATTGGCAAAAATTAGTCTATATAACTTATTCAATTAATTTTAAAGCCATTATTACGCATGAAATTATAAATACCTACACATAATATGTATGTATGTATATAAATAAAATTACACTACATACAGTTTATTTATTTTTTTTACAAAATTCATGTTTATCTTGAATAGGTTTCTCAAAAATCTTAAATCTTATAGTGTTTCATAATTTTTTTACATTTACACATACTCATGCAAGACCAATAAATCATATACTCGTATTTCATTTTAAAATTCAAAAATTTTAATTAAATTTGCTAGCATTAAGCTTGCATCATTGAAACATTTATATAAGTTTAAATTTTATTCAATAAATAATAATGTTCATTTGCGTTAAATTTTTATTAAATATACTCAATAAAAAAAAAAAAATAATTTATTCATTCACATAATACATTACCACACTACAATACAAATCTGAACGCAGAAAATAAATAATATAGAAAATTTGCAATCACTCGTAGTAATTAAATGTTTGCATTTTGTGTGGGTCATCACTATAATACTTATTAAATAACGGAATTATTATTTTTTTAAAATTACATCCAGTGATATTAGGTAAAATATGTTATATTTTGTTGAGAATATTTTTAGATATTAAATTAAATTGGGATGATCAATTAAAGTTTTATAATTTTAAAAGTGAGGCGTCAGTTATGAGAGTCTATTCGACAAACAATCGAATCGACTTTTAAAAGTCTATCAAAACAATTAACGGTATATTATGTAAATCAATCGACTTACACACATGCATAGTATTAAAAAATTATAGTACTTAATTAGGTAACTTGATTGTTTTGATCTACTTTTAAAATTCGATTCTATTGTTTGTCGAATAGACTCTCATAATTGACGCCTAAGTTTTAATAGCCTTACATACCAATACTTCAAGAAGAGTTAAAAAACGAAAAAGTTATAGTGTCGTTTGAAATACATAGATAAAAAAATTTGTTGAAGTTGGATTGGTATCATAATTACACATGTTTTATCATTAGTAACAAATAAAAAAAAATTTATAAGCCCTTCTTAATTTCTAATGATCCTATTCCATCCAATTTTCTAAATGAATATCTTGTCCGAATGAAATTTAATTCGCAGAATAGTATTTTATATTTTTGGTTACATTGCTGATTGACCAAATAAATTTATGTTTTTTTCTAGATGTAAAATAAAACAATTAAAAAAGTTTTTAATTAAATACAATTTACATATCTGCATTTGTCTGTAGATGATTGGCATTGTAAGTAATTCAAAAATTAAGACCCACGAATTTTTTTTTGTAACAGTCATATATGTATGTACACTTTTTTCCCCTATTCCATTTACCTAATGTTGAAAAATAATGTTTAATAATATTGATTCAAATTTACGTAATTGTTATCTTCTGCGTTCAGCTTCATTTAATTGAAATGTATATAAAAGCAAAATAAACATAATTAAACTAATTCATATGTAATTTTTTTTTTTTTTTTTAAAAATATATAAATCATTTTTTCATTTTCCTTTCTTCTCTTATAGCCGAGATGGAAGGCTCGGATATTAAATACGAACAAATTTCTCATCCTTATCAAATTCCTTATCCTGGACCTTTTTGGGTACCACCTCCACCATATCATTTCATACCCCCATTAGATTCAAATAATAATAATAATAATAATAATAATAATAATAATAATAATAATTGGTATCAACAATCCTATACTCTTCCTCATTCTTATATATATCCATTTTATAATTCTGATTGTGATTCACCTCCTATTCTTTTAAGTAGTGGCTGGTATCCAGGTTTATATATTCCTTATTCTGGCGTAATACCTTTAACTAAAAATCACATAAATACTCCAAATATAATAATAACCAATTCTTCAGATAACGAAGATCATGAAAGTGAACAAGAAAAATCTAAAATTAAAGTTTCAAATGGAAGCCAAAATGAAATTTCATCAGATACTCAAAATTTACAAAATAGTGAACAAATTTCAGGTATTTCTGCTATCGATAAACTTTCAAAAAAATTAGGCCAAATAATAAATACCGATCTTAATTTAAATACAAGCAGAGATGATAAAAAATACGTCGGTGATAATCGAAAAAAAATACAAAATGAGGATTATGTCAATACATCATCGCCAATTAGTACTGAAAAATCATCAGAAATTGAAAATTCTTCTGATACTGTATATAGTTCAGATGATGAATCAGAATCAACATCAACAGATGATTCATGTTCCAAAGATACAAAAAAATATAATTTTGAAACTGATGATGGAATTCAATTGCAATCAATAAAATCAGTTACAGATATTAATATTTATGATACTAATAAAAATAAACGAGAAATTAGAAAAGCTGATTCTATAAATTATAAAGAACTACCAGAAATGGCTTTTAATAGTGATGATGAGGATGAAAAAAATGAAACATCCGAAAGAACAAGATCATCAACTTCAACTTATTCTGATTTTATCGAGGAATCTGAAGAATACATTGAAGATGTGGAAGAAGATGCTGAAATGCAACAATTGTTAAGTGTAATTTATGAAGAAAGTGAATTAGATGAAAGGGATCGAGCAAAAAGTCAAGCAAGTACCATTATTAATGAAAATTCAACAACAATTGCGAATGATGATAGTAGTGTCGAAGAAAGTGATGACGATAGTGAGATTATAACTGAAAATAGTGAACAAGATTGCAAACTAAATCAAATTGAATATAATGAAAATCAAAATTTAGTAACTGTTCGTCTTCCATTAAAATTATCTTTCAGTAAATCACCAGATGATGAAAATATAGCAACAGTTACAGTTGGAAATAGTGAAATTCAAGATGAAAATAGCACAACAAAAACAAGTTTACAAAATGAGAATGATGCAGATGTTAGTGTAACAATTAATTTGCCATCGAAACGTAGTTTCTCTAAAGAACATAAAAAACATAATATTCCTAAATTAATTGCTACAAAAACGGATGATTCTGATTCAGAAGTGTCAGTTTCATTTTCATTACCAATGAGAAAAGATAAATCAAATAACGACAAAACAGTAACCGAAAATTACATTGTAGTTCCCCCTAAAACTAGCGATTATAAAGAAAACTTTAATCAATTGAATACTAATGAAGATAACAATAGTTGTATTAATGACAATCCAGTGATGGTTTGTTACCTAAAAGATCGAAAAGATGTAATAAAAACTATGAACAAATCAAAAGACATAAGATGTGACAGGAATGAGGAAAACGTAGTAGAAAAATATGTGGAAGAAAATAAAGAGTACGATGAAGAAATAGTATGCGAAATTGAGTGGACGGACGAAAGTCAATCTGATGAAGACGAAGATGAAGCAAGTTTTACGTATAAAAATGGGTCTGAGTTCATAAAACAAGAACAGATTAAAAACAGTAGAATAGCAAACCCAGAACAATTGGAAATTATCGAAAGAAGTTATGGAAAAGAAAATGACAATATGAATAGTAAAAAAATCGATGTTTCAAAAACAGATACAAATTTCAAATCTGAACTTTCATCGGTAAAAAGTCAATTTTCAAGCTCAATGCAAAATAATGAAAATTCCAAGAACTCTTCTATATGTAATTCGTTGGACACATCTAACGACAAAATAAAAATGAATATCCGTGATAGAATAGCAATATACGAATCGAATTCTCAATTAGATAAACATCACAAGAAAATGAATCATTTGAAAGTTTCGTCGAAAAAACTGTTAAGTCGTAACAATTCAATTCAAAAGTCTGAATCTGAAATGGAAGAAGATGATTCTGGTGTTACTTCTGATTTAAGTAAACAAATTTCCGAAACAGATACAGAATGTGAGGATTTCCCAGAACTAAGAAAAATGACACGTTATCAAAGAGCAGCTACCCATTCTAGACTTTTTAAACTTCTTCAAGATGAATCTAATTCTGATAAAGATGAAAATATTGAAATGGAAAAAGTGAATTTAAAATCAAACTCAGAACAGATAAAAAATGAAATTCAAAAAGTTCGATCAAAGGAGAAAATAATTCACAATGTTTCAATTACAAGAAGAACTAATCCAGAATTAATAGGAAAAGCAGAAACAATGGCACAAAGACGTGAAAGACTCGGTTTATCATTACCAAATAGTAATAGCATAGATGCAGATAATTTATCTAGTTCAAATTCACCTTCTTCTCCGAGTAGTCAAAATTCAATTATCATCACTGATAAACTTGTTGATGAATTAATTCAAAGTTTATTAAAGAAAAATATGAGTCAACAATTAGGTAATTTTACTGCAAATCAATTACAAGCTGCTGCAAGAAAAGTTTTAGAAGAAAGTTTTGGATTACCGGATAACAATTCTTTTAAAGATGAAACATCTACTTATACTGATTGTTCATTCCCCGATACAACAAATCAAAATAATACATCATATGATTACAATATTTTACCTTCTAAAGCATTTAGATCACTTCAAGAGCAGCAATCAATTCGAGGAAAACGAAAACCTTGGGTAGTTCGATGTCCACAAACTTTAAATTCAGAAATAACAAATTATAATTTGACTAGAACTTCACATAAACAATATCGATCGTCTAGTGTTGCACCATCAACAATTTCTACATTTGAAAAATCGAATACTGAATTTAAACGAGGTGCATCACTTTCAAAATTATAATGCATTTAAATTAGCATTTAGATAAACTGATTTGTGATTTTGAAAGATATATCTTTTGCTTTTTTATGTATATAATATATGATAATTAGGGTAAGTTCAAAAATAAATCACTGACCATTTGATGCAATATCAAGCGTATTATGACTTTAAACTGAATATTGCATCAAACAGGACAGTGATGCATTTTCGAAATCACTTAATTGAATCATTTGACTTACTGCCAGAATTAGGGAGCACACAAAGGTAACATATACTCGTACGTTCATAATACGTTTTAAAATTGAGTATACTGTTATATAAAGAACACGATATTGTTGTATTAAATCGTGTTAGAACGTTTTTTTTTTTTAATACTTTTATACGTTTATATGCATTTTTTGGCATTATGTGAAAAAATATATTAATGTTTAGTAATTAAAAATTTAAATTTTGTAAATTTTTATGTATGTATGTATATTGTATACTTGTCACTGCTAAAAATTCCTTTTTATTTTGTAACCTTTTCCTTATTATGTACATATATACCTTCAGTCCTTTGTATTTATCATCTCCGTGATTCTCGAAATTTGTTTTAATGATTAAAGCAAGATACAGAGAAAAGCATTTAAAAAATATATAACTTATATACGTTGAATTCATCATTAAAAATAATTGTATAAAAGGTATTACATATTATTTAAAAAAAAAACGAAAATTCATTTATTTAAATTATTTCCTTTTTTGTTTAATTTTTTTTTTTTTTTTTTTTTTTGTTGCTTAATAGACGCATATTTTATGAATGTCGAATGTGGAAAATAATAATTTGATAGAGAATTTAATTATCATTATCATTTTTTTTTTATTTCATGCTTTTGCTTTATTACTTGAATAAAAATAAAGTTTGATGAGTAATTTTAAATGGTTTATAATTTTACATAATAAAAAAAAAATGTGTATATATGTATACACATAAATACATTCAATTTGTCCGTTAAACCACTTGAATTTGAACAGGAATCGAATAAATTATATAATTAAAGATTTGTGGTTTAGTTGGACAGATTTTCTAATCGACACTCATAAAATTTTAAAGCCTCGTGTATTTTTGTTTGTATCTTTTGCATTTTGATTTTTGTGTCCAATATGTATACATACATATGTACGTTTAACAGTTTTTGTATATTTTAGTCTCTGTTTTTTTAGTCTGTTTTTTTTTCGAATTTTTGATTTTGATTTTTAACAATTAAAAATGTTATGTTTTTGTCATTAGTGCTATAGTGTATTATGTGATCGTATTTTTGTGCTAGATTTTTTATACGTAAAACATTCTGTATAAATTGGCAGAATATTTTTAAAAAAAAACATAAAAAAACGTATATTAATTGTAAACTACAAATATGTCCTTGTTTTCTTTCACTTGAACTTATAAATAAAAGGAATATAAAATATCATAGCTCTTTGTATGACTTTTAGTTAGAAAAAAAAAACAAGATTTCCCTTCTTTTAATTTTAACTCTTCTTGATAAACACAAGCGTATACTGTATGTATAAGTATAAGGCTACATTCAATTTATATTTTTCAAAATTTTTACTTAGTTCTGGAAGAGCTAAGTCAGTCTTTAAAAAAAACGTATAAAACATTGACCTACAGTTATTTAATATAATTCTATGAAACACGAATACAATAAAATAATAGTTTCAACTTGTAATTTAATGAGATTACGATAATAAAAAATACAGCATGTATTTTAAATACTTATACATAATCATGTTACTTAGTTGAAGCCCAATAATAACATCTGATTCAACGACAGCGATAAAATCATTTAAAAATGTAAAAAATTGAGTAGTTCATAGACTCAATTATTTTGGCGATTTATCAAGCAATTGACGTCTTTGCTGTCGTTGCCACAGATGCTATCATTGAATTTAAGTAGCTCGGCATATTACAGATTTTTATTGTAAAGGATTAACTGATTTACGAGTGCTAATAATTAATTGCATGCCTAAAACTCAAACGTAACACAGATGTACGTAGATTTTATTTTACATAAATTTTATGTCAATATTTTAAAACGCCTTTAAATGTATGTGCATTTTTCCTTCTATCATTTTAAGTAATGTTTGATTTTTACGTGCATAATCAAAATGAAATTAAATGAAAAAAATTAAAAAAATTGGAAAGACATTTTAGCGCTAAATCAAAATTTCATTAAACATTTTCATATACTTCATTTAAAATCATATATTATCATGTTTAAAAATTTTTCTCTTTTCTGGTCTTTTGCCTTTTTTTTTTTTCTTATTTTATATATTGATGAAAAATTTATGAAAACGCCGAAATGTCTTTTTTTCCTTATTTCAATTTTTTTTTTACTATGTAATTTTAGTCCTACTGTTTTGATTTGCAAATAAATTATAATCTCAAATTTTATATTTTTAAATTTTTTTTTCAGGTCCTGGTCAATCGGATGTTTAAAAAGAATTTTCATACTTTTATTATTATTTTTTTTCTTTTTGCTATAAAATATTAATAATATGTTTTAAAATACACGTAATTTTATTTTTATTAAAGATAAATATCTTATTAAAATAAAAAAAAAAAAATATGTACTCCTATACAATATCATTTGCTAAATTATAATTTGTATGACGATTACTTATTGAATATATATATACATACATATAAAGTTTGTAATAATGAATTAACGATGATTAAATTTTTTTTCATATTATGTACGTACACATATTGTAATATTGGCATCCAAATACTTTTTATAAGAGCATTGGCTACATTGCATGCAGACTTTTTTCAAAAATACAGAATATCGTTATAGAACACGTATAGGTATATACAAACATATGTATATCGCTTGAAAAGTGTCTAAATTGAAAGAGGTAAAAAAAAAAACTGAAAAATGCATAATACAAACAATTTTCATCATTAAAAAAAAAAAAAAAACTAAGAGGAAAACTAACAAATTGAAAAATTGCATTTTTGTTATCAATTATTTACATTCGAGAAGACACATTAAATGATTACAATTACATTAGTACATTATATTTATCTGTATTTCTGAATTAAGTTATTATGTAATGCAGTGAATGTGTAATTTTAATTTGATCTTCCACATTAAAATTATTGTGTTATTATATTGAATAATTAAAATATTCTATTGTAAATGATAATTTTAATTTTTGGAAGAATTTGAATGTTACGTTTACATTAATGTGTAATATTTAAAAAACAAAATAAAGAACAGTATACAAACGATAATAAGAGCTTAATACGTTTATGTACTTACAATTACATTTATAATATACAATATATGTAATTAAAGTATTTAAAAAAAAAAAATTATACATACATATAATAACCACATAAATTAATGATCAAAAATGTTATACTTATTAAAAAAATTTGTTTATTTATAATTGCTTGATATTATATGTAATGATAATAAACAATAATTAAAAACAAAAGAACAACATGATTATATCCATTTAATTTCACATGTATGAAACAGAAATATGTACATACGTAAAACTAAAAATTGTTTTGTAGAGGTAATAAAGAAATACGGAAGGTTAAAGTAAAATATGTACGCAATCCGAAAATTTCCTTTTTTAGATGTATTACAATTTCTATTACTATAAAAATTCTTTGTATGAAATCTAGAAGACAAAAATTTCACGCATGTTTTCTTTAGAAGATGAAACAGATTATTTTAAATTTTATGTTTTTCATTATTTATTTATTTATTCACTTCTTTTGGTTAATTTTAATAATTTTCAAATTTCTAATTAAAAACAAAACAAACAAAAAAAAAGTTTAAAAACAAAAAAAAAATTTAAGTGATTCAGTTGTATAAAGATTTTCCTGTATAATACAAACATACACGATTTTAAATTTTACAGAATTTTATAAATCAGTGTGTATCTAGCTATCCGAAAAAAAGAATTTAATTTTTATTTCACAAAAAACATGGACAGAATTTATGGTGTATTTGAAGCTCTACTACATATGTAATTATTATATTATATCCTTGAGAAATTCATTTACATTTTAGATCTACGTCTTGTGTTCCCTGGACATCCCGATGGACTTAATAAATGCAATTTCCAACCACCATCTAATGGTAGATGTACATCATCATGACATAATGGACATCTTGCTGCTCCAGTTTTCAGTTCTATATAAGTTCGAATATAATTAAAAAATCAAAAAAGAAGACGAGATAAAATTATGTTACACATTTATAAGAGATATTGAGTTTTAATACCACCTCTGCAACAATCTTCCATTAAATGTAAATCGAACAATTCCTTATGGATGGCTTCCGTACATTTTTCACAAATTATATAACTGTCTTTAGCTTCACATTCACCTTTTAAAAAATATCACAATATTAAAATCATAATGAATTTTTACTTTAAAAAATTAGTATTACTTACTAGTTAAATGGTAATTTAAAGCTGCTACCTCTAAAACTTGACTACATTGTGGACATTTGGTCAAAAATGGACAAGATTTCCAATAATGTTTATCTAATTGTGTTTGATCACCATCAAAATTCCAATCACAGAATGGACATTGCCTGAAATATTACGTTTTTTAAAAAACAAAAAATCAGTTAATTAAAAACGAATAAAATTTTTTGATATTTTTACATTGTTTTAGATGTAGATTGTCCTACAGACTGACGAATTGTTTTCTCTGCCAGTTCACTGTACCTTTGATTTCCATTATGAGTATTCTCATCAGCAGGTAGAGAATATTCACCTTTCTTGCTAGATTTTTTTATTGAATTCACATATTCAGCGGAATCTTTTAAATAAAAATCATTTGTGTTGTTATCCTTGTTTTGATTACTTTTTAATTTATCTGATTTTCTATTAAGTGGACTAGAATATGAATATAATGTGCTTGAATCACTTTCGGGCTTTTGTGCTTGTTTATTAGTTTCTAACATGTCGTTTTTACGTTGTATATCTAATTTATCGAATTCAGCAAAAAGTTGTCTATATAATAAATTTCTGCGTGTTATATCATCGTCAGGAGGCAATTGTTTCCTAACTAATCTAGGATTAACTTTATAAACCAATAATAAAACTCGTTCAGCAACTTTTCGAACAGGTTCAGCTGGATGATGAATACCCGAGCATCCGCATTCAGATAATGCTCTACATGTTAAACCACTCTGTTTATTTGTGCTTATTCCTTGACTAAGAACTAGTTGCTCAAGCATTTGCATCCGACTCAATGCTAATCTTGGATGAGTTCCAGAACCAATAGTACGAGATAAAGAAGGGGCAATTAAATGTTGTTCACGAACTTCTGGACATGCAGCTATGCTTAAGATAGTATGCTGTGCTAAAGTATGAATTCTTGACGATGGATCTCCACTTTTTGCCAAAAGTTCAGGCAATAAACGATCTACACATCGTGCAACTTCGCTAAGTGATACTCGATTTGGGACGAATTCTAAAAAAAGAGCACGAACAGTTTCTGTTGCTTGACTAAACACCGAAAATACAGCATCTCTAACAGCCCTGTGTAGAAGTAAGGCAGCACTACGAGCTATTTTGTTTGGTCCAGCGGAAAAATCACCATTTGGATCCTTTAAAATATTTCGAAGACGTATTAAGCCTTCTTCACGATCTTGAAATTGACGAGAGTAAAACAGTTCCACCTGTTAAGTATAAACATTATCAAATTATTTCAATTAATTATTATTATTAGTTTATGCTTATTTATTAATAATTACAAGTTCATTTCCAAATATAAGTAGGGGAAGAGCCGCCTGCCTTTTTTCACGGTCATTCAGTCGCGATCGACCTCGATTTGGATCATTTTCCATCAACGCTACACCCTGGCATTCCCTTAAAAATTCATTAGTATGTGAACTTCGAATTTATTGGCAAAAATTGTGTACACAACATATACGAGTATATACGAGTATTATGTAAATGTAAAATAAAATAAAATAAAAATTAAAATTAAAATAAGCCAAAACATTCATAATATTTCTGTGTTGTTGAAATTTCACATTTAGAAAGCATCTAAACTTACTGTCTAAGGGTTGGTATAGCCCTTTCTTCATAATCTTCGTAACTATTACGAGGAGCGCTTTTGTTGCGTCGTCTTAAAGATCCTTGACGACTGGGAATTGGTGAATTTCTAATGGGACTACGACCAAGTGATCGAAACTGAGGAGAATTCGGAATGCTATCATGAGATTTTTGTGAATGTTCTTTAAATTGAACATCACTAGAATGGTTCTGGGCTCCAGTAATCGAACCACCTCCATCCGTCGATGATTTATCATCACATTGACTTTTAGGACTTGATGTTGCAGTAGTATGTACTTCAGCTAAACTCGCTGCAACATCTTGTAAACTTGGCGGAGACGGCAAGGTTGGTTTCGAAGCGTATAAATCTGAGCACGAATCATTTTCAGAATTTATACCATCTTTCTCTAATAGCTGTTCTACCTGTAATTCTTTTATGACGGAATTTCTATACATTTCAATTTGCTGTTTTCGTAATTTAGCTGTCGTAAAATCCTCTTGTTGGACGGCCTGACGTTTTGCTAAGGAATATCGACCAAGTCGTTCACCAGCATTTCGTAATGCAGTCATGCATAACTTTAATTTTCTTGCATATTCAAAGCGTTCATCACTGACTGCTTTTATTTTTCTAGTTTCCAATTCACGAATTATTTCTGCAACGCTTTCTTCAACATACATTGAGAACAGTAAATCATCACAAATTGACGCTAAATTTGATTCATTATTATCAGCTGGTGTAATTGAAGCAATTTCACTTTGAGTTGTTGTTTTTTCATTACTGCTATCATTTTCAATAATTTCTTCTCCTAATACATTAACAGCAATTAATGCAACCTGATTATTTTTATTGTATTTATTTTCATATGATTCTCCTATTCTTAATTTTAAATGTGTACCATTACAGGGTGTTACAGCTACACTTTGTAATTCTCTTGATTTATAATTTGTTGATGAATTATCTGATAATGTTATAAAACCTAAATAATCAAAGCATTGACTGGATGGAGTACTTGGTATTGCTCTTGGTGAATAATGCACCCATATTTCGATTTTTTGTGCTATAAAATAAAATAGAAAAAAGTTAAAGCAAATGGAAATAAATTTAAAAATGTTAAAATGAAATAAAAAAATCCTTCATATAGAAATGTATTAGAAACGTGAATCTTATTTTGAACACTGATATCAGAAGACAAATTTTCCAACTGACGACATTTAAATTCTATAACTTACGAATTAAATATTGGTGAGCCAAAACCTGGATTTTAACTATTTTAGCTGGTTTTTGAAGGCGTAAAACAATTTCTTTTGGTGCAATAGTGTTTCCTGGTTGACTTCGCCAACCGTAGACAGTTGGACCGTGAGTATTTAATTCACTGGCAGGAAATTCACTGTCTTCATCTGTAGAAGAAAAAAAAAAATTTTTTTTCGCACTTTTTTGAAAATAATAAATTTTAGCATCCCAAAAAATATGCAAAGCTTAATTACATAATTAATAAAAAACAATTGTAATAAAATTTTTAAAATTCCAATTCTTTTTTTTTTCAATTAACACAAAGTAGGACAAACTGCACCCTAATTTTATAAAAAGCAAACAACCAATTTTTAAAATGTTAAAAATAAACACAAAATTAATAATGTAAATTGTATTGATAATTTGCATTGTCATGCAGATAAAAATCAAAATATTGTCGGTAATTTGTAAATTGATTAAAATAATTTCTATGTTAAATTTATTGAATGATTTATAACATACCTGATACAAATATAATATTAAAAGGAATTTTTCTGGCCATATTACTATAAATTGAATTTTAACTTCTGTCATTTGTATGTATTAAAATTTGTAACCTCTATTATTAAATGTACTATCTACAACACTTGGTTACACTTAAAATATTACGGCAACGGCACACCTTTTATTATATTTCGTTATAATTTAAATGAATAATTAAGTTTAAATAAATTACATACAAAAAATAAAGTTTTAAATAATTAAATCGTATTGTTATATGATAATTGTTTATTCGAAACAAAAGTCTGATACATAATAAAATATAAAAAGAAAAATAAATTCACAATTCACACATTCATTTCTTATATAAATGCGCAGGAGTACGGAAATTCAATTGGTGTCATGGAGATAACATGATGTACTTACATATGTAACTGTAAAGTGTAAACTGACTGAAAGGTGAAAATATTTTAATATATGTATGTAATAAAGGATTTGTATAAGCAGTTTTTTTATTTCCCATTCTGAACATGCACTCTAAATCTACTCATGTATACATCCGAATTACTGTGAACTATAGTTGTGACTGCAAATTACAAGAAAAACAAAAAATAGTTTTGAAAGAAAAACCTATTTTGATTTTAAATGAATAAATTTTAGTTCAAAACAATAATTAGGAAAATGGGACAAACGAAATTATCTCAAATATATCTTTTTACACATCTGAGACACGTGTATGAAAAATTGTCTTATTAGACACTGGATGTAGGAAGTGAGGCGTGTATGAGGTAGCACGGTACCATCGGGCACCCTAGTACACCACGGATAACCACGAAAGTAGTGGAGTGTCTCATAAAACAATTTTCATATGTGTCTCAGAAATGTAAACGCCAGCAAATTGCTTATTAATTTAGTCTAAATAATGATAAATATTGATGTTTAAAGATTTGGAAGATTTACAAATGAACGTTACATAACTTGTTAAGATCGGAATTTACAAAAGTGGTCAACTTTGGTACATGATTTCTCCGTTGTTTATAGGAATATTTCAAGGAAATTGTGACAATACATAGTTCTTATGTAGTTATTGGGATTGTATGTACAGATTGTTGATATCTGTTTTAGCTAACTTTTTATTTAATCTCAAAGTTGAGAAATTTATAAAATCTTATAAAAAAACGTTCAACTTTGGTGTTATTTTTGTTTTCAAATATTTGTAGTAATCAAAAATCAAAAGATATGTTTTCCTTAAAAAAACGGTATTTTTCAATTACATTTTTAATATGAAAGACGAGTAAAATTATTCGAAGATTTTATACCAAAATATAATTTGGGCTTTTTTTAATCAATTGCAAAAAAGTTTGAAAAATTTCATGCTGTTTTTATTTTTATTTTGAAAAAATAAAAACTCATGTTTTTTCAATCATTTTGAATTCTTCGTTGCATATTTCCAAGGCGTAAAATGTATCATTTTTTCACCGATTTGAATACAGTATACATATATTTTTACTAATGCATATAAAGGATTGCATGATATGACGTAACAACAAACCACATATTGATATATGACGATCACACCAAATTTGTTGTTAGATTTTGAATTCTGTCGAATGTTGGATTTCGTTTAAAAGCAAAGTACTTAGTATTTCCTGTGAACTTCCTGTTTTCAAATGTAAAAGACGTGAGTGATCACGCACATCCGTACAGATGCGCATTTGCATTTTACATGCATGCACTGCACGTAATTTTAAATATTGTCAAATTGCGGTCAAATTTAGTTATAATTCGAACCACGAATTCGAACCATGTACAATACTGAATACAATTTTAATCAGACTAGAGACAAAAAAAGTAAAAAATCTGTATACTGCTATACAATGGTGAAGGTGAAATAGTTGATAAAAAAAAAAGTAAGAAATTTAACAATAACCTAAAATTTGATTGAAATTTAGTATTTAATATAAACAATAAATTTTTTGTAATGTTTTTAAAATAAAGAAGTTTATGAAATTCATTGAAATGAGCAAAACAAAGAATATTTTACAATTATCTCAATTATTTATTGTAAGTACCAACGATTTTTATTTGAAATTAAAAATTTGAAATTATACTATAAGGTGTAAGGTATTTTATTGTTTTTAGAGACGGCAATTCACTTCGAAACTTTCTGTTCGGTGTGATCCTGAAGTTACACAAAAAATAGAAAATGAAGATATTAAAATACGAAATCATCCTGGTAGAGTAAAACTTGTAAATTTATCATTACCTAAGCATATAGTTGAAGCAATAACAATAGCAGCAGGTGACTATCCCATACCATCATTATACGAAGGTGGTAGAAAAATCACTACATATTTTAAAGCTAGACATTTGCCAGCAGAGGAAAATCAAATACAAAAGAAAGTTTATGAAATTCAAGAAGAATTGAATATTAAAAATGGTAAACTAGATTTTAATACGATGACTGATGAAGAGATTACAGATTTTAAGCAAAGACGTGAAAATCAAGTAAAACGAATTCTAAAACAACGAATATTTTCATGGAAACCAATTAAATATGATCAGTTCAATGCATTATGTTACGCAGTTGGTCGTGGTGCACAAGAATTTGCAATTTTGGTAAAGATATTCAAAGAAATTAATTTACGTGATCCATTTTATAAGCCTAGAAGTTATCTTGATTTTGGTTCTGGTGTAGGAACTGGAATGTGGGCAATAGGTTCAATGTCATGGAAAGATACAGTATTTGAATATTTTAATGTTGATACATCCAGAGAAATGAATGAATTATCAGATTTAATTTTACGTGGAGGAAATGTAAATGGTACATCATATTTAAAACACGTATTCTATAGACAATTTCTACCATTTAATGAGGTAAGTATTTACGATTAGGAATAACTCAATTATTCCAAAATAATTATGCAAATTGAAATTCAATTTTCAGACAAAATACAATCTTATTGTATCGTCATTTTCACTTTTTGAACTTCCAAATAAGAAAGCCCGAATTGAGACATTGCTGAATTTATGGCGTAAGTGTGATGGTTACATGATAATTGTGGAAGAAGGTACACGATGTGGTTTTACGTTAATAAACGAAGCACGAGATTTAATTCTCTCACTAAAGGATGAAACAGATTTGGGGCATATCATTGCACCGGTAATATAAATGTAATCTGAAATTAAAAAGAAAAATAATTCTTTTAAAAATTCATTTATAGTGTCCACACAGTTTCAGTTGTCCTCGGTATCAAAATTTGGAGGATAATACGCCATGTAATTTTGAAATACGTTATCAACAAATACCAATTAAAAATAAAAGTGAATATCGAAAAGCTTTATATAGTTATGTAGTATTTAAAAAAGGTAAAAAATTACAAAAGGAAGATGAAAATTGGCCAAGAATTGTACGACCAATTTTAAAACGACATCGTCATGTAGTATGCCGAACATGTACATCAGATGGTCATTTACAAGAAATTATTTTTACTGCTGCAAAACATGGAAGGTAATATTAAATTAAATGATTTTAAAAAATAACTGGAAATACTAATTAATTAAATTTGTGTTGTTTTTAGGATACCTTACCGATGTGCAAGATCTAGTGATTGGGGTGATCGATTACCAATTGAAATTGAAAAAAAAGAATAATTTAATTTACACAATAATTATTGTTTGTTTTTAAATACATGTACATACATACACAAAAAGTTAAGCTCTATGATTTTTATTAAGCATTTAAAAATAACAAATTTTGTATTCATTACGTAGCCATTGGAGATCTTTTTCCAATTTATCAAATTTTACCAAATTAAAATTTAAGACGAAATTTCATATTTACATTACATTTTTCAGAACATATTAAACCAGTAATCTTATAGATGTATAATTTATCAAGGAAAATCAATTAAATTTGCGTAAAAAGAAAAATCTCATATATTACTTTACTCGACGGCGATACCTTTCAAAATTGAAGAATACTATTGCTCAATGATTATTCTCATTTTAGTATTAGCGGAGTGAAAAGCACTGAAAAATCCTTTAGAATGTGATTACTGTACTTAATACTGATTAGTGATTAGTGATAGCCTTAAAAAAAAAAAAACAAAATCCTTTTACTAAAAAGTTAAATGATCTCAATTTTCAATCCTAATACGATTCATTTTGCTTAACAGTTTTCAACTCAGGAAAAAAGTCTTTTCATAAGGTAACACTACTTTAACTAAACTGCACTGATCTTCCATCCACATATTTTTCTTTTTTCCTTTTTCAACACATTATTTTTCCGTTAAATACATTCATTTTATGGAGAGTTATTTTAAATTTTTAAAAATGAAACGCCGATTTAAAAAAAAAGAAGTTAACAAATGAAAGTGAAGTGCATCAATTGATTGACATTAAAATAAAACACGCCAAGAAAAGATTTACATTATATTTTTTTAATTACAATTATTTTATAAATATATTTACAATAAATTTTATTTTATTTATGTGATTTTTATTTAATATTTATAAAATTTAAAACATATATGCATACAATTTAAATTTTGTTTTAAGAAGAGAAGTACTTTTTTATTTTATTTTGTAAATCATCTTTAAGAACAACAACAACAAGCAAAGGAATTTAAAAAAAAAATGGTTTCTGTAATGAAAACTCATAAAAGGAAAAAACATAATACCAAGCCATCATCATCATTAGTAAATCAACATTTAAAACAATCTACTGATGATTATATTATTAGTAACAATAAATGTACACTTGGCTTAAAATTAACAAAAGAAAATTCAACAGCGTCTCAAGATGCACATTCTTTACTTAGTGATTATTGGAAAGATACATTTGATAAATTATTAGACGATAGATCGTAAGTATGATTTTTGTAATAGTCTGAAAATACATACATACATATGTAATAAAAATTAGCTTATGTGACTGTAAAACTGATAAATTCTCTTAGATTTAAATTTTGATTTGTTATTTTCATGTGATATAGTGAATTTCATTGATGAAGATTTAAATGATTCTATCAAATTGTTTCCATTGTTATTCAATTTATTTTCTCGTTATCATCCTTTCCTTTAATTACAGTAATAAATATTTTTACACGTACATTCTTTCTAAGTCCATTAAATCCTTAAATTTTGAACAGGCACACAAATTTTGGGGAATAAACCCCATACACTACACATGCATGCATGCACCAATCATATGATGCTGCTCTACGCACACACTACGCACACTAATATTTCTACGAAAATGATGATTGTGCAATGTGCATGCGTAGAGTGTGGAGCAGCATTATTGCATGTGTAGTGTATGCGATCTATATATATATGTTTTTTTTTTTTTTGTATAGCACGAGGAGTGAGATGAGGTTTGGTGGCCGCGACGACACTGCAGCTTAATGAATTAGCTTATTGTATCCCTCTCTTTCGGTATTTCTACATAAAGGCGCATATCCTTTTAGCAAGGAGTATGACATACTTTACGTAGTCAATATTGGAAAGATTCTCCAGAGTCCTGCCCTCTGAAGTAATCCTTCATCTTTCTAAAGCAACACACTCCTCTAGGACGTGTGTTGACATTTCTTCTTGTTCGAAGCATAACCTACACTCTAGGTTATCAACAATGACACCTAGTTTCTGTAATTGTACCTCAAACGTGTAAAGTCCTGTAGTTAACGCAATTACACGCCTAATGGTTTTCCTATCACATTTTAGTGTTAGTTCCGATATTGCTTTAATTGGCTCTTTTATGAGCCTTCCCGAGCATCTTTTTCTTCCGTTGGAAATGCAGTAGTTTTTATGTTGGGTTTGTATCCAATCAACTACTTTCCTTATGAAGTTCTTCGTAACTCCCAGGGCAGGCTCCAGTCCTCAAAAGGGTTTGTTAGAAGCCATCCTGACCAGTTCGTCAGCTTTTTCATTGCCAACAATACCCTTATGTCCTGGCACCCATTCCAATAAAACGTGTTTATGCGGCCTATAACAATATTTTTTAATTTTAATTCATTTGCGCACATACACAAGTATGGTGGCTCAATTCAAATGTTTTAAAAATGTCCAAAAATTATAATTAGTCTTAAAAGACCTGTTACTTTATTTATTTCTTAATTATATTATTTTGATAAAACATTTTTTTACAGACAATTAAGAAAAAAAAAAGTTATTAAAAAAACTGTGAATGCATCATTTAATAGAGTCAGTTTTGATGAATATTCATCTAAAATAAACAAACGTAAATTAGCAATAAAATCAACAGCAAAAACAACAAATAATAATAATAATAATAATAATAATGATAAAAATTATTTAAAACCATCATTGAAAAAATTTAATGGTCCAATTATATCAACGCCTTTACTTAAAAAAAATTCAAATAAAAATAATAATGATGATCTATCAATTTCAATATCACCAATTGAGAAAAAAACTGAATTAAGATTTTTTAAGATAAATTCATTACATAATAATGAAAAGAAAAATTTATTTGAATTTTCAAAAAGTACAGTACCATCATTTTCAATAGAATTTATTAGTGATAGTAATAGTAAAAATAAAAATTCTAATCAACATGATAATATCGGGAAACGTATAAATAAGAAAAAAGGTAAAATAAGAAAAAATGATAAAATGAATAATAGTAATAATAATATTCGTAAAAATAATAGAAGGAAAAATGTAAAAAAATTACAAAATGATGATCTCAAAGTAAATCAAAACAAAAAACTAAAAGTAGTTAAATTACAAAAAATTAAATTTAATAAAGATAAAAATAATTTACGTTCTAAAAAAGAAAAAACGAATATTAAAAATTTAGATTTAAGTAAGAGTATAATTTCAAAAGTGTTATTACAAGAGGCAACATCACCTTTGAAATGGCATTTAAGAGACAAACAAACTTCTAAAGCTACAAATACAACTGATAAATATTTAACTGAGTCCAAGAGTCTCATTAGTAAAAGTATTCATGATCCGAATATGAATGGAATATCAAATCCATTACAAAAAAGTTCAATTATTTTACTTGAGAAACTGCCATCACAAATTTTTGAAAATCAATCACATCATGTGGTTTCTGATAGCCCACAATTTAATTTCCCTAGTACTTTAAAAATTAATTCAAAAATAATAAATAAATCGACAAATCAAATGTTAAATATCGTTTTATTTGAGAATTCAGTTGAATTAAATAATTCAAAATTATTAATAAGACGACAATCTTCTAAACGAAGAGATATAATTGAAAGCACAAAAAAAAATTGTGAAATAAAATTAAAAAAACAAAATAATATATTGCATTTAAAACCTGTAATTAAATTAAAAAGAATAAAAAATTTAAATTCAAAATTATTAATACATTCAAACTTACAAAAATCATCAAAATTATGGGAAAATAAGAAAAATTATGAAACTTTAGAAAAATACAATTCAACAAATAGTTTGAATTTAGAAAATGAAAAACAACAGATTTCGAATAGAAACAGTTGTAATTTAATAAATTCTATGAGTGTTCAATTAGAAGATCAAATTGATAAATCTGATAAAAGTAAAAGGAAGTCTTCAAAAATAAATAGAAATTTATTGTACACGAATTTATCTACATCTACTTCAAATAAAAATGTTACTGGAAATTGTACAAAATGTAATCAATGTGTACATAAACTTTTTAATAGTATTGAAGAACGATGCTCTGCAAAAAATATTACAATCGCTGAATGTATTTTACAACATAATAATTTATCGTTATTAAATGATAGATCTAATACAAATAATACAATGAATAATGCAGACAACAGTAGTGCCATTAAGGTTAGTCATTTCATATTAAATTTTTATTTTTCTGAAATCAAAAATTTAATTCAAAACATAAAATTATTTTCAATAAATTCGATAAATAAGACAATATAAGTATTTTGTTTATTAAATTGTCATATAGCTTAAATTTTTCAAGAATGCATTTCACTTAGCTATTTTTAATATTAAGTGAAAGTGTGCATTTTGTATTGAGAAAACAACGTTTTATGATTCGATATATTGAAAATAATTTAATATCGTTTTCAAACTCAACAAGATTTTTCATTAAAACTGATTTACTTTAAAAATTGTTTTTCCTTTTTTTTAAAGTTTTTATCTGCATACAGTTTATCTTATCATAGCAAATCATCACATAATTTGTCTTCTGAAGTGATAATTAATACGGAACTGAACAATAAACAAGAACATTCTAAACAAATAGAAAAGAGAATAACTGTTTTTAATGATATAACAACTAAAGTTAATACAAATACAAATGAATATCATAAACGAACTAAAGAAAAATTTTATAAAATTAAAGATAATCAATTCTCTAATATTACAACACGACGACAAAAAATAGGAATTTATTCGAGCTTATCTAAACACCATGAGAAAGAGAATACAATTTCGTTTTTGCATACTTCTCGACAATTAAGTAGGAGATTTTCTTTAGAAGTATCAAATTCATTGATTAGCAATGGTTCAAAACAGAATCATCCTTCATTAAATAATAATGCACCAAATAAAACTAATTCCCTTGAAATGAATACTAACGGAAAAGAAAATCAACAAATTCAAATTTTAGATAATGTTATTAGACGGACAAGAAATTCAAAAATAGCAAAAGTAAATGATAATGCACACAGTAATTTAATTGAAAATACCGATATAAATAAGAAAATGGTACAAATTCAAGGTAATGACTTTAGCTCAAAAATACCTTTGGTTAACACTATTTCAGAAGAAAGTTCAGAAACCTTGCAACCAATTCAAAAGAACGTTTTAAAAGAGAAAAAATCAATGAATATGATTTTACCATCTGGTAAATGGAGGAAATCAATTCATGCTTGGAAACGACATCAATATATTGAAAATAATGAAATTTCAATTTTAAACCAAAGCACATCATCAGTAACAAATAATCCTCAAGATCAAATTGATAATTCATATAACAATGCAAACGAACAAAATAAATTCTACCGAAGAAAAATAACAATTTATGATCCAAAGACTATTCAAGATGATGTTCTTGAAAATGAGAGTGTTGATCAACATGAAAGATTACTAATAAACAGTAAAGTGAGTTATGGAGTGGCAATTATGCCCATAAATGATATTTCAACAGAAAAAAATAGAAGAACCCGTGCTTGTAGAAAAAAATCTTCTATTGTGTCATCCAATATTCAACAAAATTTACATAATCGATTATCAAAAATTCGTTTAACAAAAAGTCTTATTAAATCATCATTGTCGAATGAAAATCATATATCATCGAATAAAATTCATAAAAGAAATTCAAATATACAAAATATCGTATTACAGTTTTGTGAACAAACTAAGCCGATTAAATTTATAAAGGAATATTCAAAGAATGTTTTAAAAAATTGTCGTAAAATTGGTGAAGGTGTTTATGGCGAAGTATTTATGAATCGACAAAAAATATTGAATAACGAAGAAATTACTAACATATTAAAAATCTTACCAATTGAAGGAAATATTGTTGTAAATGGTGAAAGACAAAAAAAATTCGATGAAGTTTTTTCTGAACTTATTATTGCCACAGAATTGAGTGGATTAAAAAATGATAAAGATTTTATGACACCTTGTTTTGTTGAAGTTAGAAAGGTATAAAAACGGTTTTTGATTAGTACGATGGTTTTTCTAACATTTTTTTTTCTTTTGTTAATAGATTCGTTGTGTTGAAGGAAAATATCCAGAACATTTGATTAAATTATGGGAACAATATGATGAACAGAAAAACAGTGAAAATGATCATCCAAAAATATTTCCTGACGATCAATTGTATATCGTTTTAGAATTAGCTAATGGAGGACAAGATTTAGAAGCATTCGTCTTTGATAATGCATTACAATCATATTTTGCTTTTCTTCAGGTAATATAAAATTGAAAATTGTAGAATTATAAATTTTAATAATTTTCATTTAATTTAATGTTTAAATTCATTTTGTTTTCATCCAATTTATTTTTGGTTTTATTTCGATAGATGAGTGGATTTCTAGTGCATATGTATTTTATATTTATGACTAGATTTACACTCATCCATTGAGCAGAATCATAGCTACTTTTATTATTATATTTTTTTGTGGTTCTTAAATTGTATTAAAAAAAAAAAAAAAATAAAACTGTAATATATATTCAAATTGTCAGTGTTATATGGTATAGTAAGTACATTTTATGTTTTGTTTTTATTTGACACAAAAAACTTATTTAATCGTTAGATGTAGTGAAAAGTCTGGTACATGCTTTTATATTTTTGTTCATGACTAGATTTTCACTCATCTATTGATTATATTAATTTACATCGCCCAATTTTTTCTTTCAGTTGATTGATCGTTAATTATTTTAATTTTTATTTTTTTGTATTCAATTTTGTCATCTTTTAACTTTTTTAAGGGTTGACTATATAATCATCAATACAAAATCCCCAAAAAAGTTGAAAATCGTTTAAAATCATTTTCTGTATAAAATTTGAAAAAGGCGAATATAATAAGTACATAAGTTTATACAATACACATGCATTCTTCAAGTATATTTTCGTACATAAATACATTTATCAATTCACAATTAATTTTTTAAAAAATTGTTTGGAATGATTTTTTTTTTTTTTCAAGCAAAATAAAAGGAAAAAAAACATTTTCAAAGGTAAAAGGTACAAATTTTAAGAAAAAGAATTTAATTTTTAAGGATTTTGAGTTTGGGGATTTCGTGTTTGGTGATTATGTAGCGTTCCCTTTTTTTAAGTGTACAAAAATTAATAATTTGAAAATTTTCGTTTTATTAGATTGCCTTTAGCTTAGCCATTGCTGAAAGGAAATTTAAATTTGAACATCGTGATTTACATTGGGGTAATATTTTATTGACGAAAACGATAGAAAAAGAAATAACGTTTCATTTTAATGGTAAAGAATTTAAAGTACCTACACATGGTGTTAAAGTTACTATCATTGATTACACATTATCCCGGATGATATTCGATGATGTATGTTATTTTAGCGATTTATCAAATGACGAAGAGTTATTTTCAGCAACCGGAGATTATCAATTTGATATTTATCGTTTGATGAGAAAAGCACTTAGGTAATATTATTTATTTTTTAAAAATAAAATTCGATTTGATTAATAAGTGCTTGTTTTTTATTTTATAGTAATGATTGGGAACGTTTTGAACCGTACACAAATATTTTGTGGTTACATTATATTATTGATAAAATGATAAATGGTGTTCGTTATCGTTACAATAAAACTAAAAAGCATCGATCTTCTATTGAAAATATGATGCATTTACGTGATAAACTGTTGAATTACAAAAGTACTTGTAGTTACATTAGTCAAAATTTTAATTTAAATACGTGTTGAGGAAAAATTCCAAAAATCATTGCTTGTAACATAACATAAAGTGTTAAATTAGAATTACTGATGTACAAAGGAAAGATTGTTCCAGAAAGTATACATACATGTTATTGACTATACTACGTACTACCTTTGCTGAATTATGTATATTTTTATATTTTTGAAAGATTACTGTAACATTATTTGTATTTGTTATTTTTTTGCATTTCAAATTTGAAAAGGAAAAAAAGTAAGATTTTGTGTATATGTATTGAATGCTGAATTAGAACATATTTTCTCAATTTAATATAATTTAATTCAATTTTTCTTTGTTATTTTTATTTTGCAGTAAATATATTTTTTGTATAGAATTTGAAATGTTAATTTATATTTTATACTAATTTTGAGTTTTTGTGATCAAATTTGAAATGAATGAAGTAAATAAAATCATTTAAGAAAAAAATATTTTTATTTTGATTGTATTTTTATTGTAGATTTATTCACAAATCATTTATATTGACTATGTAATCGTATTTATTTTCATATGTATTTAAGGTGATGAAAATATTATTTTTAATAAAAAAAAAAAAAAAACAAACTGAAGGCTTGCAGATGACAGAAAACATCTCGTTTGGTTCACATCAATCTGTCTATGCCATTTTATTCATAACAGCCAATTGAAGTGAAGAAATTTGATTTGACCATTTCTCCATAGCTTGATATCTGGCCGCACAACGAGTTTCTTTATCTAATTCCAACACTTGATTCACTTGATCAATACGACCGCGAATTGTACTGTAAATAAAGAGAACAAAAAAGATATAATCCTAATTCTAAATAGAGCTGCCAACTTAGCAGCAGCCTTTCTGCTAAATTTTGCAGGTTTAGCTCTAAAAAAAAGTGATTTAACAGTTTCCTGCTCTTTAGCCACTTTTCATATCTTTTTATTTTCGTGCTACTAATAAGTGGTATGCTTACTTATCAAGTATACAAGACACGAGTAAACTTTCAACTTCTGCTGGTTCAATATTCAATTCATTTGAAATGAATGGTATCGCTATTCTTGTATAAGGACGAATAAGTTTGATTAAAACTTGGGTTCTTATGTTTCGTAACAAATCTAAATAAAAAATAATTAAAGTAAAATAAAAGTGAGAATGAAATTGTAATGTAAAACCTTCGATATGCTCTCTAATGAAAGGATCTGCCATTATATTATCTCGATTTTGTCTTAAAATTAGTTCAAATTCGTTGATATCATTATTTTGATACGATACAACCAAATTGGTCATTGCTAATATTTCCGGATCATTCTTATATGGTTTTGCTTCCTGTGAATCAAATGGGTTTATGCCAGATTTCATCAACCTGTCAAGAAATTTTTTTAGTAATTTATAATTTGTTTTAAAATTCTAATTAAATTGACAGAAAAAATAATTTCTTACATATTTGCTAAAACAAGATATTTAAGGCATGTCGTTCTCCGTGGTGATCCAGATTCATCATAATTTTTGAATGCTTCAAAAAAATCAGTGTGGGCTTTTTCAAATTCACCTTCGCGTAAATGCATTTTCCCACCGCATTCTCGAATTACACCCATTATAAGTGGATGAGGAATTGCTGATTTAATATGTAATGATTGCTCATATAAGGCTTTCAATTTTTTATTATTTTTTTGAACTGTATACATTTGAATTTCCAATGCATAAATTTCTAATAGCTGAGTACCTTTCTTTAGATCATCTTCACCGTCATCAGTCTAAAAAGAAAAATATTTTCTGTTTTTCGTTTTTTTACTAAACAAAAATATTTAAAAGTTCTTGCCTGGCATGATTGATGGAGTTGTTTCAAAATTTTTTGTAATTTCCCAAAATCATTTCTATCAAAATATAATTTTCCTAATTTTGTATTCGTTTTAAACCACAATCGATCATTTTTAGCATCTTTAAGCGCTTCTAAAGTTGTTTCATAGAAATCTTGAAGTAATTCCATCTATAAAATGAAACACACACATTAATACTTTTTTGTTTTTCATTTATAATAACTTAATTGGAATATGTACACACATTTTTTGATGTTGAAATGTAATCTAAAATTGAATTAATTGATTTCTCAGAGTGATTTCGTGTCACAGCACTTTTTATATAAGTTAACAATTGTTTATAGCGAATCATCATTTCTTCATAATTATTCTGAAATATGCAATAATATGAAAAACAAAATTAGTTTACATTTTTTACTTTTTTTAAATAAATATTTACCAATTTGAAATTGATTTTAATCATTTGTTTTAAAGCCTTAAAACCCCATTCACCTTTTTCACCATTTTCAAGATCTAAAACTTTTTGAAATGATTGTAATGCAGCTACAGGCTCTTCTTCCTTTAATGCTTTACTATTGTAATACTGATTCTCTAAATCAACGTCTGGTTCAGAATTACTGTCTTCAGAATATTCCTATAAATTTTCAAAGTATGTACATATGTATACCAAAGATAACAAAATAAAGTGCATACAAAATAACCACCAAAAAATTTCTTCTTACCAATCCATAATCTTCATCATCTTCACACATGAAATCATCATCATTATCCGACATGATTTATGGATAAAATTATGTATTTTAAAATCTTTAAAATTATTTAAAAAAAAAATTTATAGAATAACCTTTTATATCTCAAAAATAAAAGTACTACAGACAAAAAGAACCGAATATGTCAACATTGAAATTCGGACAATACAAAATTAAAAATGAATGCAAATGCAATGTGTAGAGTAGAGTTTGTATGCACTATGCAGAATTCTTTCCACACCTCATGTTCTACATTTCTAGAAGGACCAGTAAAGATGCTAAACAATAAACATGAACAATAATAGTAGATGTAGATAAATTTATAATAAATGGTTATTTTTAACGAGATTCAAAAACAAAATCTAGGAAATTTCATATTATTAAAATTTCCATGCAAATTTTTAATCAATATTTAAGAGTTGCGGTTGATCATAATCAATGTTTCAATTTCCATAATTAATCCAATTCAATGCTGTAGAGAATAGAGATAAAAATGAAAGGAATATAAAAGTATAAAATAAATAGGTACCATAGTGTATAAAAGCATATGTTGTACTGTTATACATAATGGTATCACTAAGAGGAAAAATTTTAAATGATATGATTATTTCTAGTACCAGAAATCCAAAACTAGGAGATACTGCAAGCAGTGCAAATTCGACGTTCAAAAATTTTTCTTCCTGGGTACTGACATCAGTACCCAGTGCTACCGTTTTATTCAAAAAATAAGGTGTAAAATAAGAAAATGTATTGAAATATATAAAAAAAACAAGCAATTTTCAGAAGAAATCATTCAGTACCCACTAAAATACCCATGAATCAGCATAGAATGTGAATATGTATGCATATTTATCACATACGTGCGTATGTAATTTAAGTGTACATATTATTTCAGAAGAAATCATTCAATACCCACTAAAATACTCATGAAGCAGCATAGAATGTGAATATGTATGCATATTTATCACATACGTGCGTATGTAATTTAAGTGTACATATTATGCGCAATATTTATAAGAATATTTTGTAATGTACGTATTTATCGTATATATGCGTGTGTAAAACTTCTGTCCTAAACAAACAAATTATCGTCCTAAACAAATATAATTTTTTCATAATTGTACGATCATATGGGTCATAAATTTCATTACATCAGAAACGAGGATAGAAATACAAAATGTAAATTCAAATTGTAATGTATTGTATGGGAAATACAATATATTTTGAATACGATCGGTTTAATGTTAAATTTTGATTTTTTGGGTATTCAAAATTCATACTTTTTAGGTAATGATAAATAAAAATATGATCGTATGAATGCATTATATATCGTATACGTAAGTATGTAATTTAAGTATACACTCCACGTGGAGTCATATATGTCCCTATACAAAATTGTACCATAAACTTAATGACTTGATTTTGTTAATTATAAATACAATATATACATACATACGTGCAATATTCCGTACACATCTTTCGACCGTATACAAATTTATGGGTTTATAGATCGTACTTGTATATATTTTCTTGTCTGATATAAAAAGTAAAGGAAAAGTGTAAAATATGAACAAAAATCGACGTAAATAAAAAAAAGTAATGTACGTATGTATATGAAATATTGTACGATATATGTATGTATGTATGTTAATCTGAAATTACAAATTTTTTACTACTATCCTAGTCTCTGATCTTTAATTCACGTTCATATAAAATACCCATGAATTTATAGTTAAGATACCAAATTCGTATGAAAATATTTACAAACACTCGTATGTAATATATTATTACACATGTATACATCCATATATATAGTAAGTACATGGCTTAAAATTTCTCGAGTTTATTTTGAATATTCTTATACGAAAAAACGACATCCCTTTTTTTACCAACAAATGTACTTAATCATTCTATCATTCATGCCGTCCCCTCTTTCATCGCCCGAACCGCTCTATCTGCTAAAAAAATTTTTGAAGCCCCATAAGAATTCTTGTTAAATTTTAAGTATTCTTTGCTAATACATACATATGTATTATGTATATGGGTTTATATGTAACTTACCAAATCCATGCATAAGGAAGCAAATAGAAAATGTTACTGCTTTTAAAAATTTGATTTTGATGCCGCAGTATTACCAACATTCAAAGTCGAAACATATACATACTATATACGGGCACGGGCGTTGACAGTCGAATTTCAAATTTCGAATTTTAAACTATTAACCAACTATTAACGTTTTACAGAGTGTCTCCATTGGGAATATTGCCCTAGAGGGCAATATTTATTTGACAGTTCATATTGCCTTGTTGTGGGCAAAATATTACCGCAATATTTCAAGAAGCAATAATGCTCCCTGAAGCAATGGCAATATTGTCTATCAGGAAATATTGCCGGCAATGGAAATATTCTTAATGGAGACCCTAGTTCGGTCATTTCGGTCATTTTCGGTAATGTTTCCGCTTCCACATGTATCTAGAATAAAATAGAAAAACGGAACAGCTGTTGAAAAGAAATTGTTTGAAAATTGCAAAACTGGTTTGTGTGTTGATTTGCTGCTTCATTTTCTGACAACTGGCATTTCAAGTTTCAATTCAACTTTTCCGACATTTTTTTTTTTTTAGACTATTCCACTTCTCTACATTCTACAATCTGCAAATTGCTCTGCAACTGCATTTTAACTTGCGTTTAATAATTTAATATTAGCGTACGTTTGTTTGTTTGTAGTGTATTGAAATTTAAAGAAGAAAAAGAAAGAAACAATAGAAATTCATACAAATTGTATACCGCAAATTATTTGCTTCCTTTGTTTTTGTTTAATTTTGTGTTTAAAATGTGCATGAAAATTATTTAAAAAATAAAATTTATTAATTTAATGCTAAGTGATTTTGAAGAAAAATAAGGGTTATTTATTTATTTTGTTGAGATTAGTGATTATAAAGTGTCAAAAGTTAAAGAAAAGTGAAAAAAAAACTGGAATAATAGAACGCCATTTTTTTGTTTGTTTAAAAAGGTTTTGTTGAAATTGAAAGCGAACGTCTTGTTAATTTCTGCAAAACTACTTCAATATACTGAAATACTGAAAATACTGCATATTATTCAAGTTGATTAAGATATTAAAGAAATTATGTTTATGAGTGATTTTAAAAGTGAAACAAGTTAGTTTTTAATTATTTTAATTAAAATCAATTAAAAAGAAATATATATAGTTTCACATATTTTTGCTTTTGTTTTGGTTTTAAAAATGTTACTGGTGCATTTTTAAATGAAATTTAATGTGTTTTGTTTTGATTTTTGTTTATTTACAAAATTTACAATTTAATTAAATTTAATGTGTAAGTTTTAAGTTAAACTTTGATTTTTTTTTTCTCTAAAATAATGGATATTTATGCGGAAAGTAGTGGTATTGACACATCACCTGATTTAAATTCAAGTAGTGAAATGTTATCACCAGGACGTACAATAAATCATCATCCATTACCACAAATGATTGTTCAACCAAGAAAATTAACTTTTGGTTTATCACCAGAAGATAAACAAAATAATTGTATACGTAAAGAATATATAGAATCAAAATTAGCTGTGAGTCCAAGAAAACAAATATCAATATCACCGCCATACAGAAAAGTTAGAGCTTTAAGGTATGCTTGAAGATTGATAAATTTAATTTTTATTTTTATACGTTGATCATTTTAATTGGAAAATATTGTGTTTTTTTATTTTTTATAGATTATTTGACACACCTGCTACACCAAAAACAATTATACAAAAATCTACAGGCACAAAAGTATTAAACAATGTTCCACCTGAAAATAATGATAGTGATTCATCATTTGTTTTCCCAAAGACAACACATGAATCTACGCCATTGCCTTTTATAGAACGTCCAAGGGCTATTCCATTACATAATCGTTTATTAGATAGTGCTATAAATAATTGTGGAGCAAATGTTAATCCATTCACACCAAGTAATAATTATTTTCAAATATTTAGTTTTAATATCGAATGTTTAATGGTAACAATTGCGTTTACATGTATTGTAGGTCTTTTTATGCGTAATAAAAAACGATTACGAATGAATTTAGGCCGTGAAAATTATCATAACAATTCATTACCAAATTTACCAAATGATAGTGGAAAATATTCTGATGATGAAAATTATGAAATGAGACAAGCACCAAAACGATTAGCATTACAGGACTCGAATATTAGTAGATATCAAAAAGAATTTGTTGAAATTTCATTAATTGGTAAGATATAGAATTGTTGAATGCATAGGAATTTAAATAATTATTAAATTTGCTTTTCTTTTTCTTTTTTTTGTAGGTGTTGGAGAATTTGGTTTAGTTTATCAGTGTTTAAATAAGTTAGACGGTTGCATTTATGCCATTAAAAAGAGCATAAAACCAGTAGCGGGAAGTTCATTCGAGTATGTATTAATTTGCAATTAAACATGAAACGTACTTTAACGTTCTGATATTGTTTTACAGGAAAACAGCATTAAATGAAGTTTGGGCTCACGCAGTACTCGGTAAACACGATAATGTTGTTAGATATTATTCAGCATGGGCTGAAGATAATCATATGTTAATACAGAACGAATTTTGTAATGGTGGTTGTTTAGCTGCTGTTATTCAAAAAAGATTTTTAGTTGAATCTGAACTTCGAATACTATTAATGCATATTGCTCAAGGTTTAAAATATATTCATTCGAATGATTTAGTACATATGGATTTGAAAGCTGGTAATATATTTCTGACAAAAGTGCCGGTTAGGCCTTCATTCTCATCTTTAGATAGTTATGATGATGGTTTTGAAGATATTTGTGATGAATTAGAAAATGCTGAATATATAATAACATATAAAATAGGTGATTTAGGACATGTAACATCAATTAAAGACCCACAAGTTGAGGAAGGCGATTGCAGATATTTACCAAATGAAATACTTCAAGAAGATTTTCGTTATTTAATGAAAGCGGATATATTTTCATTAGGTATCACATTATTTGAAGCAGCTGGTGGTGGGCCATTACCAAAAAATGGTCCTGAATGGCATAGGTTACGCAATGGTGAAGTACCAGATTTACCAAACTTATCAAGAGAATTTAATGATTTAATTAAGGTAAGAATACTTTTAAATTTTATTTTATTTAAATTTCGTGTGTTAATCACTGATGAAAATGATTTTAGTTAATGACACATCCTGATCCGGAAAAAAGACCATCATCTTCAGCGATATTAAATCATTCGTATGTATTATATTTTTATACGTCTATAATTTTGATTTTATGATTTACACATTATTTCTCGAAATTTTTTTTAGAGTTTTAAGTGGAGATGAATCAAAAACGAAAGCACAATTAAGTCATGAATTAGCAATTGAACGTCAAAAAAATGAATTATTAATACAAAAATTAAAAGAAACAAAAAAATTATTAAAATCATATGAGCAATCTAAAACACCGGGTAAGTAAAACATTTATTATGTTAATGTTTATGTTATAAAATTTTTACATTGGTCATTTTTTCATTTTATTTTTCAGTTAATAAAAGAATAAAACGTCAATCACCAATCATATCTGATAGACGATTACGTTCTTATGCAAGAAAATCACATAAACCAATGATTACAAATGCCAGAAGATGTATTACAGATAAAGGTAAAAATATTATTGATGAAGATTTTTAAATTAAAAAACAAAAGATAAAAAAGAAATAATATACATAACATAAATATAACAAAGCAAAACAAATGAAGGAAGAAAATTTTGAAGAAATATCAGAATGAAATTTTTAATTTTTAAAAGAAAATAAAATTACGACAATAGTTTCATTTTTTTTTTACATTTAGTTGGATAAGGATACATTTTTTTTTTGTTTATTTGTGCTTATTCATCAATTATATGCATTGTTTATATATATATTTTTTATGTTACATTCTAAAAAAAAATAAAATGAAAAATGTTAAATGTAATTTGCCTTAATACCAAGAAAAACAAGTTTTTTTTTTATTTTGTAATTATTAATTGTTAAGAAAATTGATGTTCACTGAGTAGAGGTTGATTTTAATCATAAGCGTATAAAAATTTCGGAATTGAATTTTACATATACTGAATTGAAATTAAAAATGTTTAAATACCTGTACGTTTGTGAGTGTATAAAATTGATTTCTAATTTTTTGATTTAGATATGCTGCAAGAATATGCTGTATAAATTAATCAGTATTAGAATTAAAAGAATTTGTATTTTTTTTTTAAATTCTTAATTACAAATATTTAAAGAGGAAATATGTCTTATAAAATTTTTAAACTTAATTCAAAAAATCTATTTTATCTTAATTTCTGGAAACTGACTTTTATTGTGGATATATGTAGTCTAATGAATTTTAAAATACCAGAAAATTACTTCAATTATTCCTATTTATTTTAGTATGCTGGATATTTTTAATTTAAGGTATTTGTTGAACTTATTAAAACATTTGAATTTTTATTATCTTTTTTTTAATTATTTCTAAAACACAAAAATATCGTAAGAAATGTATGTAATTATATATAAATAAAAATAGTGATGTACCCTTTTTTAAAAAAGAATCAATACAATTTATTAATAATATTATTTTTATAAATAACGAGATGAAAATATCATATTACATATTATGCTATATATTATATAAAGCATTCTTTAAAAAATAAACATTTTACAATAAGTTTATAATTTTTGCGAATTTCTATAAATTTATATAATTAATGGAATTTTATATATTTGCGATGATAAATCATATTTATTAAAAATGTAGATGAAATAAATCTCTTCGATGTTAATTTCATTATTACTGAAAATATACATTTTCTGAACAAAGAAAAAATAAATAAATAAAAAAAACGAAAATTTTTTACATATTAAAAACATGAAATTTTTTTTTAAATTCTGGCTCATTTTGCTCTACTAATTGTAAGGAGCTTAGTAAACATTAAGCAGATTATTTTTATCAAAACCAGCTGAATGTCCAGCGTTACGTACCACAAAAGCGGAACCATCAAAATGCATACGACGTTCTCCACGTCTTACGAACAGATGGGATGTTTTACCCAATGATGCTGTACAGTGTATGATTGGCGTCGTTAGAGTTGCTGAACCGTTCCCTGGACTTGTACGTAGCATGCATTTGTTGTGGTTACGTGTGATTTTAACTAATCCATCAGCAGTTTGACTAATACGAAAGCCGTTAATTTCGTAAACTTCTGATCCATCTTTGTTGCATTGATACTTCGACTCTTGCAAAACAGATACTGCTTCTTGGGCGTAAGCTGGACCGTGTCGCGAATCATTATAGAAAACAGCAATTGTGTAATCCTTTGACATATCAGTGAAACTATCGCTTGTAGTTCTTGTACCAGCAGTATCAACTAGATATGTCAAAGCACAATTCTCACTTGTGAAACTTACACCTTTGTACCACATTTTTGCATACCGTACGTAGTTATTAGTTTTTAAACCGTCATAGCAAACAATTTCAACTCTTGATCCGTATTGGTATACACGGCCATTTGGATGAATAAGAGCTGATGAACTGCCTTTGCACGACAAAGACATTGCAACTCGGCTACGTTGGTTTATGACTCGAACAGCTTTGTCTAATGTCATATCTACACGGATTCCATCTCTTAAACGAACTTGAATCGTGCCATTGGGCAAGGCAATTGGTCCACATGAACGTGTAGAATCATAATCAGTCATATTACCCCTACAGTTTGTAAAGATATGTGGGAATGGTTGTACTGGATACATATCATCTTCGTGGATGTACATTGAACCTGGTGCAGATATATGACCTGTTGATACACTGTTCCTTAGAATTCTGCTATCGTATGTAGGTGCTGCTGAAATAACATGCGGAATTGGTGGTATATGTGGTACAGGAGCACCAGTTAGTGTTCCAAATTGTTGACCAAGAATGGATTCTTTTCTAGCCGAAGTTCTATGTGAAGAAGATGGTGATGATGATGATGAAACAAATGGTGGTGCAGCAACATTGAATTTCGTCATTGGGATTGGATTTGCGGTAAATAAAGATTTTTGACGTATGGCCGATGATTGAGGAGACTTTGAAGAAATTCCAAATGCTGATTTATCATTAACCATTTTGATTTCTTTTGAATTCTCATCATTTATCGGCTGATTTTTTTCACTTTCGCCTTCTGAAATGGCGTTAATAGTTTCTCTTCGTTGCATATTTGCTTTTATTAGATTTATTAAACAATTCCAAAAAGGAGAAAATTTTCTATTTAAAATGACAAATTAATTTCTCTTTGATCGAACAATTCAAAGGTTACGTTAGAATTAAACTAAAGTGCGAAAATTTTTTTTAAATAAGCGGTTAATTTTAGCTAAATCAAGATCACTATAGCAACGATATTCAGAAAATATAGTTAAGATTTTTTTTATAGTATTTTTCTAATGTAAAGTGGAGGGAAAAGTTAGAGGTCATGAATAACTTTTAAAGTTTTTCGCCTTTTTGTTAATGAGAAAAATACATACATTCATATATTAAAACAAAAATCGTTGATGTTTAATTGTCTTTTCTTTAATATTGATGGCAGTATTAGCGATATATCAATGCAAAATTTATAATTTTCGAAAAAATTTTGTTCTTCCGTTTTATAAGATGAGAAGGATTTTTAAAGAAAAGGGAAAGAGATGATTAAAAAATTTATGCTTATTTCAGACAAGGATCACTTTTAAATAAATTAACATTTAACGAACATTTTGTTTAAAAAACAAAAAATACCATGTTTTCCAGTAAAATTTGGCATAGGTAAGTTATACTTTGTACAATACGTGTAAAAATATAAAAAAAAAATGTTTAATTCAATGTAAACAAAATAAAGGAGAGACCATGTTTAAAAAATATGGAATAAAAAAAGAAAATCATGAAATATCAATTTTTAATAAGAATTTTTCTATAAAATTAATGTAACGAATATTATTAATACTAAATTTAAATGTTAAAAATACTTTTTTCTTTGTATGTATAAATGTGTTAAATTGATCATATAGGCCATGGTACAAAGACTATACAGGTACGTCACGGCATACAAATATAAGGCAGTGTAAACACTTCATGCTTACCGTCATGAAAATTTAAAATTACGTCATCGTACTCGATTCAAAGTAGTTAAAATTAAATTCGAATTATTTTCCCTTATAAAAGTGTGAAATTTAAAATTTGTTTTTGGAAACATCTGCATATTTTTCCGAAATCACACAAAAAGTTATAATTAGGTATACAATTACAAAAAATTACATAGACGCATATAAATAATCATTAATTATTTTTTCCTTGCAAATCACGTTATTTTTCCTTACTACTTAATACTAATACACGTAATGACGTCATCAAAAGAACACGGAAGAAGAAGAGTACGGGAAACCTTTATAGCCTTTGTACCATGATATAGGCGTGTATTTGACTATTCACTATTGACCTTAATTTTATTCCCTTTAGCAAATTTCGCAAATTTTTAGAATTAGTTTTGTACTTTAACATTACATTAAAGAGATAACTTATTTTATTGTTATTCATTATTATCATTATTATTATTATTATTTTCTAACATTTATGCGTATTACATTGACGATAAATTGGCTGTCTTTTTGAATACAAACATTTTGTTGATTCCTTTAATGTATTTTCTAATAAATCATATTCTAAACATTTTACTGAACGTTTTTGATTGCCAACACCGCATACTTTTGAACACTATAAAAAAATTGTTTTTTTTTTAATTACGAAAATAAATGTAAAAATATATTTTGTACTTACATTTGACCAAACAGAATAATACCAATTTGGTCCACAATAATTGACTTCTTCAGTTGAACATTTTAGCAAGGATTTTGGTTTTTCATTTCTACTTACACATTCAGTGTCATTAATAATTTGAGAATTTCGAACACAAATTACCGACCGAGATTTTGTTAAATTAAAACAATCTCCATTACATTCATCCCATGGACCTACAAACCATTTAGCAACATAATCGCATTTGCTTGCATTACATGATCTTATTGAATCTGGCGTAAGACGAACATCGCAAATTTGATTACTTGATTTTTGTCTATCACAAAATATTGAACGATATTCTATACCATATTCACATTCTGACGAACATATCCCATTCCATTCGGACATCAACCAATTACCGAAATTTTTATTTTCAAATGATAAAATTTGTTTGTGGCTTGTATCATCATTAAGTAAGAACTCAGTTGTTTTTGTGTTCGTTTCAATTTTAAGATGATGTGGTAACCGTTTTGAAATTCTAGGACAGTTACATCTCTTTTTTGAAATCGGTTGCTCTTTCATACAAACAGCATTACTCACTTGTACATCTATGTCCATTGTTAATCTTTGAACGCAATGAACTTCTCTAGTTTTCAATCCTTCACCATCCTTACAAAAACAATCACTCCAATCTTCAACTTTCCAATACGCTGGGCAGGGCTGTATATTACACCCCATAGCATTTTCGCTAATGATTGGTTTTTTTAGATTTGAACAATATTTTTCAGCATAGTATCGTTTTGATCTTTTTCGAACACAACGAATAACTGGAGTTTGAATTCCACCACCACAAGATTTACTGCATGGATTAAATCCAACTAATTTCCAACTAAATTTCCTTCTGTGATATTTAATAGGCTCATCTAATATTTCATTATGATGATTTGCCGATCTCAATTTCGATTTCATTTCATCTTTTAACCATTTTTCATTTTCTGACTGTATAACTGAATTTAATGAATTTTCTTCTAAATCATTTTCTGAAGTTATCGGTAGTAAGTATTCATATTTTATTCCAGGATTGAAACTCTGACCAAGAATCTAAAATAAATCATATTAAATATTTTTTTAAAATTTAATAAAAATTATTATATTTATGGATCTTTACCAATAATTCTAAATTCTCTAAAATTGGTCCAGCTGAAGTAATCCATTCCGTTACACTATCTAACTGTCTAGTGTAATTATTTTGTCCTATCGTATTGATATCAATGCGATGATAATCAAAAATTGTTCCAACAGCTTCATGAGTTCCCCCTGGTGATAACGTGTAATCTCCGTTAATAATGTATTTTTTCTGTGATGGAATTTTCAAAACTATTTGCAGAGACAAATGAAAAATTTTGTAATTTATTGATACATTTTATTTTCATATTTAAAAATTTATTCATTTACCCAAATAATTTGGAGAATTTTTTAATTCAGTTATTGAAATGTTTGAAGCCCCTGCCATTATTGTTGTCACATGCATATATCCTGATGAAAGTGGATTTTTCTTAAAGATTTTAGAAATAACACGACAAAGTAATGCTCCACAATGGACGATACTGTTATTCACAAATGAGCTGCTAATAACGCCATTTGCATGAACCACCTGAAAAAATAAAAAATAAAATTTAAATATATCCAAAAATTCGAATTTATCAATTAGTTTACCTTACAAATGCCTTCCACACAAATAGCTGGACCTCGATAATTTTTTCGATAATATTCTGCAGGTCGTGCACAAGGTGTTCCATCTATGACAGTTTTATTTAATGTAGCAAAATAATTCATTCCGATCGGTTTACAATTTAATTCGCATTCAGCATCATCTTGAAAATAAGTAATTTTTGATTCATTTTAAAATAATATTTGTTTACTTTGTTCTAATTATTGTTGAAAATTTAAAAAAACAATACCTTTAATGTAGGACTCCCACTGATATATTTTACCATGGAATACAACATCATTGTAACTAGAACATTGTTGATATCTAAAATCGTCATTTTCTGCAGGACAATCCTACAAGATAAAGAAAACAAAAAATTTTGCCAGTATCATGCAAATAATTTTAAATTTAATTCTTAGTGTAAAATATATTTGAGACTTACCTGCGCGTTACATAAACGATATCTCTTATAAATTCCTGGACAATCGTTAATTGTAATTCCTTCGTTCGATTTCAATTTGCTACAAATTAAAATTTAAAATTGATTACAGGTCAAAAAGATCATAAAACCGATGTCCAAAATATTTCATAGGTTAGTATAAATTTGTATTTTACCTTAAGCAATGTCTTGTTTGATACATAACACCACCGCCACAAGATCGAGTACATTCACTCCAATGACTCCATTGACTCCAATGATGTTTTTGTTTCAAACGATGTCTACGATTATTTGATAATTTTGATGATAATAGAATTTCATTTTCAGATTTAGAAAATGAATAATTTGTCATTAATGTAGGCGATATTTCAGATATATTCTGTTTCTCTGATGAAGCTATTGAAACATTTACAACATCATTAGCCAATGTAGTTAATGGCATTGATGTCGATGTTAAATGATCAATGGATGACGATGTTGTTGTTATTGTTGTTGTAATATTGTCGTCTTTTTTCTCAACTTCAAGATAAGCATCATTTTTACTACGATCCTCTTTTAATAATAATTTACTTTTCTTTATGTAATTTTCTTTATTTTTAAATTCATTATCAATTTCATTCTCATTATAATTATGAAATAATTTTTTTAATGTAATATCTTTTGATTTGATTTTATAATGAAGAAGTTTCTCTTTTAACCATTCTTGATGTATCTGTTAAAATTAAAAAAATTACAATAATAAAAATTCTTATGATCATGCTCATTCTCAATTGTTATGTGGGGTTTTAGATAATAAGACACTGTGTTATGAGACACTTTCCAGTACTTGCAGTGTAATGGGTGAATAAAGTGAGGCGTGTATCAGTTAACCCGTAGGTACCGTGCAACCTCATATATGCCTCATTTCCTTCACCCGTTACACTGGAAGTACTGGAAAGTGTCTCATAAGTGTCTGTTCGTCTAAAATCTTCCTATGTATTTGAATGAAATGAATTCTATGTAAAATTGAAACTATTAAATAATTCATATATTGACCTAAAAACTAAAAAAAAAAATCAATTTTAGTTCACATATAGGGCTATACTATAGTCCACACCTTTAAATGTGGAAACCTTGAAATAAATAACGCAAATGTAACGCATCTTTTTTTAAATTGTCCAAAAGAAGAAAAGAAAAAACAATAAAAAAAAAAAAACGAATTATTTTGTTTATTCATCCTTAGTAACTATACATTTCGATAACGTGATCGGTAATCGAATTACCCTAAAAATTAATTACAAAAATCATTTTGAAATGGATTTGTAATTATAAATATATATTTTTTTCTTTTTGAATAATTTAATACTTCCGAAAATAATACGAATAACTTTGTATGTATATAAATTTAAATTTCCGTTTCTCGTTAATTATAAATACAAAATTATCAGACTTGTCTCTTTGAAAATGATTTATTTTCAGACAGATTTCAGTTAAAGAGATTGCATATGGGCATAACTGATGATAGAACTCTATATAAAGTGTGTAGCGAGTAATCACATTAAACGCACAGAAATAATTAAATTATATTGTTAAATCTTTTTGTATTATTTATAAAATGTAAATTGCCTGTATATTATGTAAATTGGAAATGTATGACACAAATCTATTGACCTTGTTAGACCCAATTTTTATCGATTAACCTTTAATGTAAAATAAATTTAAAAAAAAAAAATTTTTTTTTTATTTCTGTACATACATAAAGCATGCTTGTATGAATTTAAATGGATATTTTAATTTTATTTTGTGCTCATTGTATTTAATTGAATTGGACAAAATATTATATTATGATCGATTACATTTAACATCTTGAAAATTCATTGTTGTAAAAAGAGCAATTCATATTGAAAATATGTTTTTGGTTGATTGTTTAGAAATTATTATTTTTTTTATTTTTTATATTAAATAAATGGATTAATTTTTCCTAATGTAAAATCACTTTTAGTTACAATAGACAGATGCATTTAAATCAATTGCGGAACAACAAATTTTCAAGCAATGATGTTGAACTAATGGGAATAAATTTTTCAATGATCTGTGGTGGTGAAATACGCCCGATTTGCACCACGAGACTAACACCATTCAACTAGACTCATCGAGTATAGATAGTGTATGTGTACCAATTTTTATGAAAATTGGACCTGGATCTTAAAAGAAACTTTAGCCTAATATTTTCTTACTACAATGTAATTACAACCATAGTAACTGGACCTATGTTCAGTTTAGATTCTCAGCATTTCAGGAATTTGCTGTATGATAGTTCCGCCACTGATTTATGTGCACAAATTTTGAGAAAAATAAAGAAAACAATAGAAAACTACTTTAATTAGGAGGGCTAAAAATTTTTTATTTTAGTTATGTATCATTATGAAAATGTTTCTTATCTTATCTTTATTTCTTACCTTGATTTTATCTTGAACAGAAAGTTCTTCTGTTACCTTTGCAGTTACTATAAATGGTACGATGATCAGAATATAATACCTATACGTATACATAAAGAGATAAAACAAAATTATGCATTATTTAAATAAATTTCATTACACCCGTTCTCACAGAATAAAAAAAAAAAAAACTAAGAAAATTAGAAAGTCTTCATTTGTGATTGGAAGAACACCAACATCGAGAAAAAGAATGTTTTATGTCTTTTGATAAAATATTCATGCAATAATTTATTTTTTAGTTGTACAATAACAGATTTATTTACATTGCATTTGAAATAGAAAAATCAATTCATGTATGAGAATATATTTTATTGTGTGTTACTAGCATATTAATTTGCTTCCAAAATCTTCTTCTTTATGACTATTAAAATAATGCACTTTAAAGAGATTTGTTTTTAATGTCTTACACAGATTTATTGCTTTTTTATATGGGTTTGGGTAGTGCATTAAATACACAACATACTTTAAAAAAAAATTTCAAGAGGAATATAATTCAAATTTGGCTCTGTCAGTGATTCTATATAGTAAACGATCTTATATGCACATATGAACATGAATCTACAGAGTAAACATTCAATTACTATACTTCATAAACTAATTCGATGCACTTAGGTCTTATGAGAGTATATGTCTTTTTTCTTCTCTCATAATAGTTAATAGGATCATCTCATGAGCAGAGTTACCACAATTCTCAAAGTTCTCATACAGTATGGGGTAAGCTTTTTAAACATCAATATACAGCGACGTAAAGTGCTACTACTTTATGTCATTTCCATAAGACCTTAAGTGCATCGAATTAGTGTACGAAGTATAGATTTAAAAAGCTTATACTCTGTCCACTAAATGTATTCAGTTGAGGCCTTATGGGAGTAAAACCTTTTCCTCTCTTGTAATTTCTAGTTACACTCTATCCACTAATTCTGTGCACTTATAAGGCCTTATGGAAATGACATATAGTGCGATGAATGCGTTGTCGAAGTGTGTTAACGACCTGAATGCGCTGGAGTTGTAATCTGAGTTGTCAACTGTATATGCACGCATTGCAGATGTTTGAAAACGATTAAGTAATTTCTGTAAACTTTGCAGACTACTTGAATTAATGAATCTGATACGTTTCCACGATTGCATTGGAAATAAATTTATGAACTTGATTTTTTTGCCGTCACCATCGATGACGCATTTTATGAAAGTACCCATAACTTTAAAGATTGTGATTACACTGCTCATGAGATATTATGAGAAAAGAAAAAGAGACATGTGTATTTCCATAAGACCTAAGTGCACAGAATTAGTGAACAGAATGTAGGCTGGTTAACGAGCGGTATATGACCACAAACTTTGAAGTTTTTGAATATCAATATACAGTGATATAAAGTTATACTGCTTCATGTCGTTTCCTTAAAGCCTTAACTGAGTAGAGTTAATAGACAGAGTATACATTTTTTTTTCTTTAAAATGAAAAATTATTTAACTTTGATTAAAGGACAATATTTGATATGAAAGAACTAATGAAAAAAGCAAAAAACAATTATTTTGATAATTTATACTATATACTAGTGATTACGAAACATTCACATAAATATCACATGATATGGGAAGAATTCAGACAATACAGAAAATCAAAAATGATTTTATAAAACTTTATTATACGATTGTGATATTATACAAGATGATTGATGATCCTTTGACAGACAGAAAATAAAGAGCGGTCATGATAAATGTGAAAGTCAAAAATATCCTCGTGATATCAATTTTCATTTTTTTTTTTTTTTAAATACAATCATGAAAATTTAATAAAAGCAATCGAAAATCTGAAAATTTCGCAACAACGATGTAAAGATAACATCATGTATGCGTGCATGTTTATATGCAATATATTTTTTGTGTAAAGCGAAGAAATCATGCACTAATTATTGTTATTAAATTAAATGCTATAATAAATATGTTATATTGACTATATTGCCGTACGTACAATATCATCATCATCATCATGTTTTGTTGCTTGCTGATGAATATACATACATATGTGTTAGATGTATACAAACGAATGGTCGTTAATTTAAATCGAAATTGATTCTTTCAACATTCTTTTATTAATTTATTAGCAAAATGATTGTTATTTCATTTATATACTCGTATATGTACATATAGTTATGCAATTTAATGATTGTGTAATTGAAATGAAATGAATTAATTATAGAGTATAGTAAGTGTAACCTAAAAATATATTCGATTAATGGGTTTCCCATTTTAATGCAAAAAAATGCAAAGGAAGAAAAAGAAAAAAAAAAAATTCAAAATTGAGAATTAAAGAAAATTTATTTGATTTGTTGATTAGAAACGTTTATAAAGTTCACGTACAATGTATTATTTTATTACAATTGTATGATGAGATAAAAAAATAAAAAATAATTACATACCAAATAGAGACCATTCAAGTCAAAGTGCATTAAACTTCATTGCATGAAAAAAAAAATTTTTTTTATTTTTAATTTTCATACATCGAGTATGTACACGAATCTAAATTCTATTTTATTTCTATAGTATAGTATGGAAGTATTCAATTGTTATCGCTGTACATTATGAGAATATACGTACCCAGTATATATGAATATATGTATGTAAATCGAACGATCAAGATATGTATTATTCTAAATTCTAAATATTGCATGATATACTATTGTACATTTTTTATATTCTTTTATATCATAGAAAAAATTTTTTCAATCGGTATCAATCATTGAAATGAAATGAAACCACACACGCACAATGCCAAATATGTAATGTACATTGTTTGCATTGTTTGTATGATTGTAATTCAATCAAACATATAAAATCATATTTTAATTATAAACATATTATATGTAACACATTATGTAATTGCACAATAGGCAAGTATACATTTAACCAGTTTGTTTTTAATGGACCATATAAGATCATGCTTTTGAAAAAAAATTAAAGAAAAAAAAAAAAAAACAAGTACTTAATTTAAAAGGCCTAGTCATTAAGAACTCTACATTATGTATGTACATGGATGTGCTATGTACATGATGATATATTCAGTACGTATATAATTGAGGAAAGAAAGTTCAATTCGAATAATATCAAACAGATGCGTATTTAAACAAACCAAGATGTTTGTATAATACATGAATGTAGGAAGCTTTAGATTTTTAAATCGAAGATGATAATTAATTTAAAAGTGCTTTTGTCACTTGATAAATTTTTAATCGAATTAAAAATCTTTAGAGAAAAAAAAAATTAAATTGAAATTGATTTATTAATGATTAATTGATTTCTAAAAAAATTATGTATGAGAGCTGTGTGTAATTAAAAACATGAGTTAGATGCTATAGATAATCATTATACTATGTATACTAATTCGGTGCAGTTAAGACCTTATGAAACAAACGTCTTTTTATCGCGAGAATCATCTCACGAGCAGTGTTACCACAATCTTCAAAGTTATCATGCAATACGAGATGAATTTTTTAAATATCAATATACAGCGACGTAAAGTGGTACTACTTTATGTCATTTTCATGAAACCCTAACTGCTGCACCGAATTAATAGACAGAGTATAGGTCATATGCGTCTTAAGAGCTGTGTAAGAATTAATAATTACATGTGCATATTGTGTGAATAAAAAAAATTCTTACCTTTTAATGATCATGGTTTATATACCTATATTCATTCAATCTTTAAGTCTACTATATGATCGATCTACCACAAATTATTCACAAACGTATTATTTGTACAGAAAAATTAAATTTCACTTATAATTTCATTTCAAATTAAAATTTATTTATTTTTTTCATTACTTTTAAAAATTTCATAAATGAAAATCAATTCAAAATTTTTTTTTTAATTTTGTGTTCATATTGTTTTCATATTTCATGTTCTATTATCAAATTACATAGGATCATATTATGTATTTGATATTGAGCACACGTGTATCTTTAATGGAATTTTATGTTAATTATAAAATTATTTCATTTATTTCATTTAAGATTATTTATAAGATAAGTGCTTACTAATATTGATCGAGTCTATTTGCTGACAGTAAGTAACTCAAAAACATACGATCAATTTAAGCCTTATCATACAAAATTGAGTTAAGCTGGTAATTCACGTTAAAATCTAAATGCACGTATGATAGAATCATTCTGGGAAAATCATTAAGATTTAGACCTTGGCTCAATACTGGGCTATCGCGCCAATGTAGATGATGACAAGATTATTTCAGAATGTTTCAATTTGATAGGAGACAAAAAAAAATTATACGAAAATCTTTTATGATTTCCATTAGGCAGCTTGTAAATACATTTCTATTTCATACTACGTGTATACACGTGCATATGTACATCAGTACATACATATATGATGTATATTCTTAATATATTGTAATAATCAGTTCTATTATTTGAATTTTTACTTTAATAAAGCTAATACAATGATATAGTCTATAATCAAGCTAAATATCTTGAATGATTCACATACATGTGTGAATATTGCTAGTTTTTTTGTTGGATTTTGTTTTTAGTATGTAATTCACATATTTTTTCGCAAGATCAAAAGTGACCCTTCTAATGTTCCATACAATATTTTATTAGTTAGGAGATATGTACATGCACATACATATGTATAATAATAAATGTGCACATTTTTAATAAGACTCTGTTCTACAAATAAATCGGTTTAGCGTTTATTTTTGAATTTAAATGTACAATTTTTATTTTTTTCTTAATAGCATATAATCCAGTACAGTATTTTTTTGGCCCCTAATATTTACATATTTTTTATTATTAAATGGATCTTTTTTCTAATAAAATCGAGTTTTTTTTTTTTTTAAATGTAATTTGTTGCCTTTTTGTTTTTTCCTTAAATAGGAATGCTGTCTGCAAAATTTTTAACGAAATAATAAATCAATTCTGGGTGTTTTCAAAAATGCAAAATTATTTACTCTTTTGATTTGCATATCTATAAAAAAACGAAATTAAACGATCAATTTAAGCCATATCATATAAAATTAAGTTTAGCTTCTACTTGAACGAACTCAGTGATTCGCAATCCATGTTAAACTATAGGTGTACGTATGATAGAATTGTTTTGGGAAAATCATCAAAATTTAGGCTCTTGCTCAACACCGGGCTGTCGCGCCAATGATTATGATTTACATATCTAGAATTTTATACATTTTAATTTAGTGTGAAAAGATATTTGAACACTCATCAGTACTCAAAAGCCTTTGAATTCTCACAGCCTTAATTGTTATAATTCTTAACGTCAATAAACATCTTGAATGAATGTGTGGCCTTGGAATGATAGAGAAAAGTAGCTACTGAAGGTTAGATATCTGGAAGATCTTTCGAATCTTGACTACACGAAGTATGCTATTCTAATTAGCAAAAGAATAGGTAACCTCATGTAGATTTACAAAAGGTGAGGGATACAATAAGCTATTCTAATGCTGTAGTGTCAGGACAACCTAACTTCATCTCACCCTTCCGTGGAAGAAAAAAAAATTATAATCTCTGAAGATGATAAATAATAAATAATTTAACATGATGATAAAGAAGTAAGCTTACTAAGGTCTTTTGTAAAATATTTAGCATTTTCAAAAAGTAACCGATTTTTATCATAATTTTTGTTTAAGTTTGTATTCGTAATGTCTACATTTAATATAGTCCGTTTTTGCATAGATACACTTTAATTGAAATATTTTAACTAATTTTAAATAAAACTATTTAAAAAAAAAAAGATTTTATTCTAAAAACAAAAAAAAATAAAATATTTTTGCATTTATAAATAAGCAAATGAGAGAGAAAAAAAAACAACTTTGTTAGGCAATAAAGTATTACTTGACTATATGTGGGGGGATATTAACGATATATTTTTGTGTATTTTTCTAATTCGATGACGATGACACATTATCGATTAAATCAGTATAGTTTTCAAATAATTTTAAATAAAGAAAGGTCATTGGTCCATGACTGGAAAACAATTTTTGCTATTTAACTAACGCACATATATCGTATATTTGAACGTAAATCTATAATGCTTTTTATGATACATAAAATTTTTTAGTCTCATAAGAATTGGTTACTTCCGTTCATTTTTTTTTTTTTTTTTTTATATATCATCACTACAGTTTTTGTAGAATACATTTTAAATGAACATATTTTACAAATGCTAAGTAATCTATAGTACATAAAGATTTTAGATTAATATTTTAGATTTTATCATCACGAATCAATGAGGAAAAATAAATTATGTACTCCTTAATTTTTTTTTTTTTTAATTATTGAATTTTCGCTAATGGGATTTGAATATTTTAATGCTACTGTATGCAATTAAAAATCTTGAACACAACAACAAAGAGATTATATTGGAAATTTTTTTTATTTTTTTTTTAAATTTTCCTTTTATCAACCTTTGCTATTAGCTAATGTTAATTTTGAAATATTTTTAAATGGTATTTGTCTGTTATTATGAGTATGTTGATGTTGGAATTTTGATCTATTATTTGAAATTAAGTATAACTCTTTGCTGTTAATTAAAAAAAAATAACAAAAAAATATGTATCTCAAAATATTTTAGAAAAGATATTTAAATAATTTATAAGCCTGCTATAGATTCCCCTATAAATTGTTTTACTTGCAATGACATAAGCACATACATATACTAACATGAACATGAATTTTAATTATAATCTCAAAGTTAATTCTACAGATTTATTTTAAAAATTTTAGTAAAAATTGATCCTCCAAATAATTGTAATCTTAGTCCTATAATTCCTATAGAATATGATTTGGCTATAAAACTGATATTTTCTATAAAACATTAGATTTTTTTTAATTAATTTCAAATTATTAATAAAAGTAAATCACAGGTAATTTGAGATTTTCTTTTAGTCAACTTTCCGTTTTATAACTGTTTTTATATCTTATCTATATCTAATAATTCAACAATTTGGTAAATTTAAATTTTGAATTTTAAAAAATTGTCGTTACACATTTGTTATACAAAACTTTTCATGTATAATTAGCACTTAGCAATTATCATAACATTTGATAAATTTAGATATAGATATTATTTACAAATTAATGAAATTTTTCAAATACATGAAACACAAATTAACACATAATTATCATTTTAGATTTTTTTTTTTTAATTTTTGATTTAATTATTTTTTTTAATTTTTTAAGTAAAAAAGCAGTTAAATTCTAAACACGTAATAATAAATACATATGTATATGTAATTATAATTTACAGAATTATTCTATTATTAAAGAAATAAAACTGTTTGTAACAAAATATTTAATAAAATGAATTTTTTTTTTTTTTTTTTTTTTTGGTTTTGTAAATCCTAAAGAGGAGTATCCTAGATAACTGACTCTATATAACTCGTCTTCATATGAAGATGCTTATCTTAAAACAACAATTACGGCTGACAAAAGCAAACTGGTGATGAAGTAAAAAGTTGGTTGAACTTTAGAACTAACGAAATTTTATATTTACAATGTAAAAAAAAAAAATGTGTGAAAATTTGATATTACTCCTAAAAAATAAAAATTCATTTTAACCACCACCATTTATTTTGAAATATGACCGTTGTTGATTTGTTTAAAATGAGAATGATGATGATAGCTTTCAAATTCGATGCATCTTATATGGGATAAGCTACGCAATGAACTTAATACGATTTTATTGGTGAACTATGAGTATTCAATTTGGATTTCAAAATGATCATTTATTAACGATCTACAATATAAAATTTATGTTCATAAACTATATACAAAAAAATAAACGAAAAAAAAGATACAATTGAATTCATCCCGAAAAAAGTTTATTTCAAATCTTCTGTGCATCTAGTATTGCAGAACTTTTTGAGAAAATGCTTTGGGTATAGTAATATAAAAATGTAATTCAGAGTTTAGTAAAGTAGTAAAAACAAAAAAGGCATCTATGTACGAATATACGAGTATACCTAATCTCAATATAATTCGAATTTTAGATAATCCTAATTTAAAACTATTATATACAAAGATAATTTGAATTTTGTCTTAAACCGAAATCATTTGGGCTCAATCCCAATTTTTTGAGAATATATGTGTGGCAAATTTTCAATATGACGAAAAATGAAGAATATCATCATTACCAAGTACTCAAATGATAAGTGAATGTACACAAATGAAAATGAAGAGAAGTATAGTGTGAATTGATATTGGATATAATATTTTGTCCATTAATATTATGCTCTTAAGATATTATGGGAGTAGATATGTATATATGTCATTTTTCTTCTCTCATAATTTCTAAATAGACTGTTTCACGAGCAGTATTACCACAATTCACAAGGCTTTTATTATGTATCAGATGAATTTTTTAAATATCAATACATAGTTATGTAAAATGGTACCACTTTCAGTAATTTCCATAAGACTTTAAGTGCATAATATTAGTGAACAGAGTACAAATGTTATGTATGATATTTGAAAAATGTATGTGTGTAAGTAAAATCCAAAATCCCAATTTTGATGTATATATACTATAATCCCAATTATTGGGATTATTTCGTTTTAATTCGAATTATTTTTTGTCGTATATACGTACACTATGAAATCATTCTGCTGATAGCATTAAAAATCACATTAAACTTTAACTGCAAGACTATGAATTTAGTATATGAACAGAATATAGAAGAACGCTTCAATACATATACATATGTATAAAGACTGGCCTCATTCAATTCAAAGTTTTGTTTAATACAAATTAAATAATTTGACTTTAAGAATGAATGAGCTAAGAATTCTTTTTAATTATTTAGTAGCAAAACAAATTCATTGATAACATAAATCTAAATATAACCGAAATCTACATAATCACATGAAGTAATAAAAATTTGTCACAATAAATTACATGTTTGTACATACAAATAGATGAGGGCTTAAGAAATATCAAGATAACACAAGTTAATATACATTAGTTTGGTTTGAGATAAGAAAAATGTAAACATAATATTGTTGTTGTTGTACATTAAAATATATTATACAAGATTACATATGATGTGAGTTAGATACACATGATCCTGCTTAATAAGAAGGTTGAAAACCTCGTTTTTTTTGTTTTAATACGAAGAAGTGTAATCTGTTTTAGTTAAAGCTGGAAAAAAAATTGTAATACGAAAATTTTGAATGATTTGTGAAGATTACTGAAGATTTATGGAGATGATCCGAATCAACATTGATCCAAATTTGTTTTGATTTGTAATAGTAAAATAAATATTTTTTTTAAAGGAGGTTGAATAAACGTTGCGTTGCACACAAAGATAAAGACTTCTATTTGATTGATAAGTTTCACTATCGGTATGCTTATATTTATTTGACAAAAATTTGAATATTGAGCTCTGCATGGTTCTGCAAATAAAGCTTTAAACTGGGAAAATTTTTGTTAAAAAATTATTAAATCGAAATTAATGTAATGTGAACTTTAAAAGTGTCTCAATCTCAATATCGTGCATGACCCATAACTCAGTGTTGTTGTTTTAATTGGTGGAGAGAATAAGGCCCTTTGAGCACTCAGATTAAAATTGTTTCTTGTATTCGAAGAACTCAATGTAATGTATTAGAAATTTTTGGTATACATATTTGTAAAAAAAAATCAGAAACTTATTGAAGTGCCATCAAAATTAAAAGTGCTTTAAATGTTGCTAATTAACTGAATTACACACGTCTGATTTAAGTCTGATAAAACCTGGTTACGAATGAAATAAAGTTTTGAAGAATAATTTAAAATTATTACAATGTCTTGGAAACTGAGGTTTGTGAAGTGAATAGATGCTTAGAATAATACGTTTCAATTAAGAAAAAATTTTTAAAACAGATTTAAACAAATAAAAATTCAAATTTCGTTATCATGAAATGAAAACTTTTTTGTAAACAATACCAAAACATAAACAAATATACAAAAATTACAAAAAAAATCATAGGATTCATATAAAGTGCACGGACTCTAAAGTCACTTTTATTATTATTTCAAATTAAAATATTATTATTTCAATTAGTAATTTGATTTTTATGATAAAAGTATTCAAAAATGAATGAATTACAAGAAATAAAGAAATTCTTGATTGTGAAAATTTAGTGTTAAATTGAGAATTTAAGGTGCATTCACACATTCGCATGTGTTACATATGTATCAAAAAAATTAACTTTTACTTCGTTTTTTTAGTAGTCACGGCCTCACGGCCGTACAACATATAAAAATTACGTCATTGGTATTTATATGATTTACATACATACATATATATGTTGCTCTCGTGTGATTGTTGTTGTTTCCGTTTATATAACCAGAAAATACTATGTATGTGAGAAAAACAATATATTTTGAATATGATCGGTTTAACATTAAATTTTGATTTTTTGGTATTTAATATTCATACTTTTTTGGTAATGATAAATAAAAAATGATCGTATGAATGCATTATACTATATATCGTATAAGTAGGTATGTAATTTAAGTATAAAGTCCACGTGGAATCCTATATGTCCCTGTACACATATTGTACCAGAAACTTAATGACTTGATTTTGTTAATTATATAAATACAATATACATATACATACATACATACATACGTGCAATATTCTGTACACATTTTTCAACCGTACACAAATTTGTGGGTTCGTAAAACCAAAGAAGTTTAATCTAATAATATAGTATCTCTGATATGATCAAATCAAACGATTACAAAATTTGTGTTCTAATAATGTTCTTATGAACGAAAGTTGTGTTTGTTTAGGATGACGGTATTTATAGTTAAGCCATAGTTAAGCTATACCAAATTCGTATGAAAATATTTACAAACACACGTATGTAATATATTATTACATATACCTATATGCATATACATATGAACATATATAATAAGTACTTGGCTCAAAATTTTTCGAGTTCATTTTGTACGTTAATATACGATAAAATTATTTCATGTTTCTATACACTCAGCTACTGACTCAATTACACAGTCCCCTCTTTCATCGCCCGAACCATTCCAACGACTAAATGATGTTTAGAAAACTGATGTTGACTCTTTAAGAATTTCAATTCTTTTTGCTATAACGTGGTCTATAAAAATGGTCGGTCCATTGAATTTCGTTATAGAGAGTTTACACTGTATGTATATATGAGAGTCACCATATAAAAGTTACCTATGATGTCGAGCTACATATATGATGTGCTTTACATTAATTTCTTTCAATTGTCATAATGAGAAACGAACAAATTTATGAAACAATTATCGTTTTTCATTGTTCAAAATTTACAAATCACAAAAAAAAAATATTTATTTTAATTATTTAGTCACCTGACTTTTTATTGTATTATTTATCCACTAATATTGATGCTAGTTTAAAGTTTAAACGACTTTTTTTTTTGTTTACGCTATTCAATATACACACATTCTTAATTACTAAGTTTCAAAATTTGTTGTGATGCAATGTTATAGGGTTTAAAATAATAATCAGTGTCACTCACTGATGCATTGTATTATACTTCATTCTTTAAATATTTTCACCTATTTTCACTACAGACCTTATGGAAGTATGTATATATAGTATGAACATGCAGGGCATACAAACATAAGTCAGTGTAAACACTTCATGCTTGCCGCCATGAAAATTTAAAATTACGTCATCGTACTCGATTCAAAGCAGTTAAAATTAAATCCGAACTATTTTCCCTTATAAAAGTGTGACAATATTGTGTTGTGTGTTTTATTGTTTTTATTTTAGAAGAATTGATTAAGTAATATCCCTATTTTAATTTCTTCATCTTCTGATGTCCTAAAATTTCGTGGTCTTATTGTAAAAAATCGGTGAAAATTCCCTTTAGGATCCACTTCCGATTTTTCTGAAACTTTGCACATTGTTTCTACTCAACGAGTATAATCCATAAAACATGGTCTCAAGACCTGAAAAAGGTAATTTCAAAGCCATAAAATTGAAAGAAGATTTCAAAAATTTTTGAAAAATTTCGAACAACTCAGGATATTATTCTCCAATTTCTATGAGATTTTAATTTTAATTTTTTTAAGGTTTAAAGACCTTGATACGCGACAACTTTTCCAACAATTGGTACAAAATTTTCAGTATAAAAATCATACAGGGTGACCCAAGGACTATATTTTTGCACAAAAAACCATATCTCTGAACTTATTTGGACCAACAAGTGTTTGATTAACACCATCTAACTAGACTCATCGAGTATAGTGCGCATATAAAGATTCATAAAAATCGGAAGTGGTCCTGAAAGGGAAACTTCAGCTAAAAAAACTAAGTGTAAAAATTATGAAGGAAAAAAACTTGATGAAAAAGTTAAGTTTTTTACATTTCCTTCTGATAAAATTTTATTATCAAAATGGATATATGCCTGTGGAGAAAAAGCCAATAGTATTTCGGAAAAAACAAAATAGTATTTCTCTATTTGAACCTTTTAAAAAATACAAAAGCTTTAAATTGGCTTGATAAACCTGTAAATTCATATATTACAGCATTATTTGCTCACTTGTATCCTATTCCTAACGATTACGATGACGATTTTTTTAATTGTCAAAGATTATTTACATTGCCTTTGTTTGTGTGCCGTGATGAACATGTTTTTATTTCTCTCATAATTTCTCATAAGAGCATTTCACGAGCAGAGTTATTACAATTCTCAAAATTATCATACAGACAGTATGAGATGAATTTTTTTATTCTTCGTATTTTTAATATAGTTATGGGTTGTTGTTAGTGGTGCTTTTTCCTATTCTTTTGCGTTCAGTAAGAACCATACAAGAGCAACATAAATCATAAAAATCAATGACGTAATTTTTCTATGTTGAATAAGTTAAGTCGTGCCTATGCTTTAAAAACACACTGTAAATATCAATATATGTACAATGATATATAAAGTAGTATTACTTTTCGTAGTACTTCTATAAGATCTGTAGTGAAATTATTTAAAGAATGAAGTATAGAAGTATTGACGATACGCTATTTGCTTAACAAATGCGTCTTGCATACATACAGTAGCATACAGTATACACTATACAGTACGTTTTTGAATTTTAAAGGATGTTATTGCTTTGAATGCTACCTTTTGAAATAACTTTAAACTTTGTATTGAAGCCACGTTTAAGCAATTTGAAATTCATGCTAATTTAACATTTACTTTTTGAAAATGTGATATACAATACATAATTGATTAATTTGGTTATCCATCATTTGTGAATGATAATGCTTACTTTCACGGCTTATTTCTAATTCTCACCACATTGATTGAACGTATTCGTACCATAATTTGATCATCATTTAAATACACAAAGATTTTCTTTACGATTTTTCCTTAATTAATATTTACAGAATAATTTTCGATACAATATTTTGTGTATATTTTCTTGCGATCATTGAGAATTTAATCGGTTATAACTATTTAACTTGGACATTTCACATGAATTTTATACAAATATATTCAAATGCTGAATTAATATCATCAAATAATTTTGATTTTGAATATGAATTAAATAATAAATGGATATATGATTTGACAATGAAAAATTCATTGATTTTAAATAGAAAAATTCGTGATATACAAAATTCGAATGTAACATGGAGTAAATGGAGTAAATGGAGTAAATGTTCAAGATCTTGTGGTGGTGGTGTACAAAGTCGAACAAGATTATGCATTATAGCGTAAATTATATTTATATACTGAAGAATTTTTTTTGTCCATGTCAAAATAATTTTTATTTTATTATTTTTTTTTTAGAAAATCAAATAATTCATCTGAAAGCAAAGTTTCAAATAAATGCAGTGGATTGTACAAACGTTATCGTTTATGCAATGATAAGGTACAAGAATATTAAAAATTTCTAAAACAAAAAAAAAATAAATTAAATAATTTCTATGTATTCTATTTAAAAAAAATTAATAAGGAATGTCCTGCTTCTGAAAGAAATGAAACTTTTAGAAATAAACAATGCCGTTCATATGATAATGTCTCATTTGGTGGTCAATACTATGAATGGACAGAATATTTGATAGGTAATACCTATATACTCCATACATTAATTCTATGCAGTTAAGGTCTTATAAATATGATATAAAGTAGTTCCACTTTACGTCTCTGTATATTGATATTTAAAAAATTCATCTCGTATCATATGATAACTTTACAGACTGTGGTAACACTGGTCGTGAGCTGATCTTATTTAGAAATTATGAGAAAAGAAAAAGGACACATAAGAAAACCTTAACTGCATCGAATTAGTGTATGGATTATAACAGGAAATTAATAAATAGACAAATTATTTAATCGTAATAAATTTTTGCAATTTTATTTGTTTTGTTTTGTTTTTTTTTTTTTTTTTTGCTATCGCTGTTAAGCCCATAACGAATGTGAACTGAATTGTATTAAGAAAGGAACAAATTTATATGCAAAATTGAATGATTCTGTAATTGATGGTACACCTTGCACAAAGCCAGCTATTTATTTTATTTATCACTATCGAGGACGAGCTGTTTGCGTTGATGGTATCTGTAAGGTATGAATAAAATAGAAAATAAGTAAATTAAAAACAAAAAAATAAATAAATAAAGCGTGAACAAAGAAATTGAACCAATTACATATTTGTGTGGGAGATGAAGTATAAATACAGAATGTATATGGGGTACCGTATATTCCTTCCGGCTAAGTAATTATTCATAATTTCGAATTATTTTTTATGTATGTTATTTAACGTTTTTTAAATGATTTACTCTAACTGCTTCAATTGTTATTTATATGAACATTTATAGATTGCAAAAGTATCCGCATATTGAAAATATCATATTAAATGAAAATTCGTGAGATAAATTAAAATGCGTACTTACATATGTATATATACCTTGTTCACTAATTCTGTGCACTTAAGGCCTTATGGAAATACACATGTAATTTTTTCTTCTTTTATAATTTCTAATAAGATCATCTCACGAGTAGTGTTATCACAATCTTTAAAGTTATCATATAATATGAGGTGAATTTTTTGAATATCAATATACAACGATATAAAGTTGTACTACTTTATGTCATTTCCATAAGGCCTTAACTTTATCGAATTAGTGAACAGAGTTTAGTTTAATATTATATTATCATGAATGAACAATTATCACGTGTAAAATGAAAAACAAAAAAAATAAATAAATAAATCCTCGATCATGAAGTTCTAAATTATAGTAATCATTTAAATCTTATTGATGACTTATCGACGTATTTAACTGCAAAAAGCTATAATCAAAATTTTTTAATGCACACGTTTAAGGACTTTTTTTAGTCTTAATTTTCTGCTTTTTTTTTTTAAATGAAAAAAATACATAATTCTTAAATTCGTGAAAATAAAGGATGTTTAAAATTTTCTCGTGTAGTAAAAATCATTAAAATTTGTTTTTGATTGATTAGAAGAGAAAAAAGATATGTTTGGGTTCAAAAAATAATAATTATAATAATAACTGATGATAATGAATAAATAATTATTATCAAACGTGAAGACAACATACGAGTATGTACGAGTATGTCCATATATATGTACATACAATATACATACAATATACTTTCATACATAAGTATGTACATACATAATTATATGTACATTTTTTACATTATTATCCGTGTTTATGAAAAATCCAAAATTTAAATTGACATCAATTTGTCATTATTAGTTGTTTGTCTTTATCGTCTGCTCACTTCAAATGTTTGATAAATTTTGTTATTCGCATACTTGCAGCAAAATTTCAAATAAAATCATAAAAATTTAATGTTTAATAATTGTAGATAATTATTTGAAACAAAGTCAAAGAACTTATTTTAACTTTTGTTTCTCGGTATTAAAGGATTCAATTCAATTCAGGTGGTATAACAGCTCAATGTAAGACAGGTCCTAATCATCATAACGATGAATTTTCGAGACGATTCTATCATATGTGCACCTATAGTTTAATTTGGGTTGCAAACCACCGAGTTTGTTGAAGTAGAGATTTAAATGTGTTTAAAATTCAATTTTTTATGATATTTAAGGATATACTTATGTAGCAAAAAAAATTTTAAATTCTGTTAAAATTACTTTTATATATTGATTAATAAGTTAAAATTTCACCGAAATCGATTAGGCTTGTTTTTAAGAAAATTAAAAATTTTTTAAGAGTCAAAAATTCAATTTTTGTTTACTTTGAGTTGTTATAAAAAATTAAAATAAATTTCATTGTTATATTCTGCTTCCTTGAAAGCTTGAAAATTTATTAGTTTGTCTACTTGTGTCCAATTTTTTATGAAAATCGGTACATATACATACATACATATGTAGGTAGGTGATCGAAAAAAAAAGCGTAGTACCAAAGTTTGCGATTTATATCTTAATTTGTATAAGTATGTGTATACATAAAGTCAACTAGTCGACTTGTTCATATCAGTAACGAGCTTTTAATTTTAAAATTTAAATGCATTTTTTTAAAAAGAAATTTGTTTGGTTCTAGTTAATAATATATGCTATGTAGATTCGATCGCTGTGTGTTTCTGAAATAAATTAATTTTTTACGGCGGTTAAATATACTTAATTCAGGAAGTATGTACAAATATATAAGTGTGTATGTATGTATACGGGATTTTAATAACTTTATCATTATATAGAATTCTTTTGTATACTGCTTATTTGATGTTACAGCATAACATACATTTGTACATAATTTGACACCATCAAGGTTGAGCAAATTTTTTATTTTTATTTTTGTGATTATATAAAAGGTTATCAGTAATCAATCAATGTAATGTAATGTATGTTTGCGCCGACGCCAACTAATTTAAAAATTAAATTAAAAAAAAAAAAGAAATACACTTAAATAACAAAAGGAATCATGTACAAATTAAATATTAAATAGTTTAGAAAAATATTTTATTCAGAGATTTCGAGAGAATTAAAATTAAGGCTGATTCTCACTTATCCGAATTCTGAACCGTCACCGTTCCGTCTCCGTTACGATAAATCGGTCTCAGTGATTTTAATATTCTTGTGTACAATTCAAATGTAATCATTTACACATTACCGTTCCGTCATAATTCAGGCAACGATCCGTAACGATTTATCGGTGACCGTGATTTTCTATATCGTTGCCAATGAAATTTTTATGAAATGACGGGAACTGGGAAGTCTTTTGTATATCGTCAAAAACGAACGGCCCCCAGAACTGAAATATGTGAACATGAATATCGGAGAAGGAACGGTGGCGAAAGTGATGGATCGGATCAGAGGCGAAAATGGTTAGTCTATGTGAGAATCAGCCTTTAAAGTAGTTTTTTTTTGAATTTCTACGTGACAGTTACTAAAAAAAATTTTAAATAATTTTGTGTATAATTTAAATGTTTACACTCGTATGTTCCAAAAGCATCTGCATAAATACACACATATGTATGTATATACATATGTACAATAATATGTTATATATGTGAACATCATTTTATGATTTATATAAACACAATATAAAACATTTTCGATTTTTTGTAATTTTACAACTGAAAAGAAAAATATCTTAAAAAATAAAAAAACTGGAAAACTAAAATACATAAAAGATTAAATTAAGAAAAATATATGAAATAAAATAAATATTTTATTTTAAATGGAACAAAAAAAAAAGTTTTTTTTTTTTTGATATATAAAAAATGTTATACAAAATTAAACAAAAAATTTAACTGATGAATTTGAATACAAAAGAAAAAATATAATTTGTCAACAAAATATCACATACATGCATATGTATGTATTTTCATAGCCCGTATGTACTGTATGATTTTATGGACTGGATGCCATTCACACGTTATAATAATTTAATTTGTGTACGTAATAAGTTATATTTGAATGTAATGAAAAAAAAAAAAATAAATAAATAAATAACAGAAATTCAGTCTATTCAGTCAGTATATATATGAATATCTTTAATTTGATAAAATGCCAAAGAGTTATAGATTTTGTTTTATTTTGTTTTTAGGAATTGCTTAGGCAGTTAGGCATAAATCCCATTTAAAAATTTTAATATAAACCATTCATTCATGTTGGCCAATATTTTTTGTTTTTTTCTTTAATATTGATCATAATAATTTGAGCATAGAACCGTCTTGGCTAAACATTTATGTTGGCTATGTTAGTAATTAAAAAAATAAAACAAAATAAAATGAAAATGAATTCATTTTTATGTTGCTGTTGTTGTTGTTGTTATTTTTCACTCCCCTAGTGTACAATTTACTTGAAGTTAAACTATATACGATAATTTTTAGAAAATGTATAAAATTTTAATTTTAAATGTACTATGGCTTTGCGTATAGTACACAATTATAATTTGTAAAATATAGACATACTGCTGATTTTTGATCTCAATTAAATAGCCTGATCATAAAGTTCAATTCATTTTGCCTATTTTATCAATGAATTATTTATTATTTATTTATTTATTTTATTTTCTTATTATTTTTTTTTTATATACATACATATGTATGTACATTTGATTCTAATACATTTTTGTAAGATACAAAAATATTTTTTTTTTTTTTTGAAATCATGATGATGATGATCAGAATCAGAAACTTTATGATCAGAATTTAGAATGCTTTTAAACAATTTTAAAATTTTTATTTATTTATTTCTTTTTTTTTCCTTATACTCTTTAAATATATATAAGCAGATGGCTATGAAGATATTTTTTCAGTTACTAAGTAAATAATATAGAGTGAATTTTACGACTTCATATAAAATACAATATTATAACGACAAAATAAAAAAATTTTTTTTCCGTTTTTGTTTTTTTTTGTCCAACATACAAATGTACTTATATGGATCAATATTTGTATGTACATACATATATACGGCTGCAAAAAAATAATTTTAATCACAAATTTTTTTTTTTTTTGTTTTTCTGTTGTTTTGTGATATTGATACAAAAAATTTAGTAATACAAATCGAAAGTTCTTGTTTAGTTTTTGTTTGTCATCAAACAGTATTCAAAATTTTTAATCATGTTAAATTCCTTTTTTTTTCTTATTTTTGTTTTCTATTTTTATTTTGACTAATTGGTTTTGTATTTTTAAATAAAAGGTGTTTTGTTTTTGTTTGAATTTTTTTTTTTTTTTGATGACGGTTTAACTTTGATTAATAAATATAAACAAATAACATTGTGAAATTTAAAAAAAAAAAAAAAACTGTGTCATCCCTCTAAACAAAGTTATAAATTTTTTGTTTTTTTTTTTTTTTAAATTTCTTCGATTTAAAATTGTTTGTATATTCGTTATAGATTAATTGTGAAAATTTAAAAATTAATAATATCAGAACGTTTTTAAAGAAAAAATTTTTTAAAATTTGGACATTAAATAAAATTTAAAAAAAAATGGAGAAAACGAAGAAAATCTGAACAAGAATAATAAAGTTTTTTTTTTTTTTATTTTTTTAAATAAAGAAAAACGAAAAAATACTGAAAAAGGATAATAAAATTTTTTTTGAAAAAATAAAGGAAAACGAAAAAATCTTGGAAAAGGATAATAAATTTTTTTTTTTTAAAAAATGAAGGAAACGAAGAAGGCCTGAAAAAGGATAATAAAAATTTTTCAGTTTAAATAATTGAATACTATGTAGAATAACGTTTGAACGTTTTCTTTGGAACAAGATATTATTATTGTCTTTTTTTCTGGACAGAAGGCATTTTCTGATTTTTTGTTTTTTTTTTTTATTTTTATTTTTGTAACTGTGAATACATCCTTTTTCATTTAGTATACAAAAAAGAAGAAAATTACAATAACAATCTTTAGCACAATTTCAAGCAGAAGATTTTTCATTAGCTATGGAAAACTAGTAGGAAGACAATAAAAACGAATATTAAGAAGATAAATGTTAATAATTTCATGATCATTGATCATACAGTTTTTTTTTCATTTTTTTTTAACGGCTTATATACATACATATGTACATGTATGGAATACATCACACTTTAAGTAAATTGTCTGTTAAATTTTTGTACTAAAACTTAAAATAGTTTTGAAGCTTTTGTCGCATCTTATTTATATTATTTTTTTTTTTTTATCCAGAGTGATTGTTCTTTAATTTTGTATTTATAAACATTCTTTATTCAATAGAATTTCAAGTGAAGTCATTGAGCAATAAAAATTTACAGACAATCCACCCATTATATTTACTCATATGTACTTATCTTATGTACATATGTATGTACATTTGGTGTCGTTTGCGTTTTTGTTTTATAACCGAACGTTTTTTTTTATTTCAAAATATTTTATTGATGATTTCAACATTATTCTTGTACTTTGTCGACGTAATTAAATGCCAACATACATAGATACATAATTGATTATACATATAACTCCTAAATGGAGGATACATATGTACACCTATCTAATATCAGTTTCATCTTGAGACTTGAGAAATCTTCTATTGTTTGATGACCTTAGTATTAATTTTTAGTTTTTTACTATACAAATTGTATGTACTAACGTTTCTAAAATTTTTTTTCCAAAACTATAAATTTTAATTAAAATCAAAATTATTTTGTTCTTGTGTGAAATTATGATCAGTTTTCATCACATTGGGGATTTTAGGCGAAGCGACACTTATGAAACACATATGAAAAATTGTGCTATGGCTATGAGACACTGGATGAAGGAAGTGAGGCGTGCATGAGATTGCACGGTACCACCGGGCTACCTGATACACGTTTCACTTCCTTTACCCATTACACTGGAAGTGCTGGAAAGTGTCTCATAACACAGTGTCTCTTCGTCTAAAACCACGGATTCATTTTATGCAGCAAATATACGTTATGTAAATGAATAATAACGAACACATCTACTCTTTTTTAAATTATTAATTAATTATTTATTGCTCTAAAAATTTAATTTCGTAGAAACTTATTAGATAAAGCTTAAAAAATTATAAAATTTTTATTGAAATTCTAATGATTTCGAAACAAATACAGTTAAAAAGTTTAATTTAAAAAATAAATTAAAAAAAAAAAAAAACAAATAAGTAACATGTAATTATGACAATGACATTAAAGTATTTAATTATAATTTTATTGGTAAGAAATACGATATAAATAAAAGCAGTACATATTACGTAGATGATGTACGTACAAATGTACAATATATAATAAAATGAAATAATTTTTAGGCAGTTCATTCAAAAGGCGCTATTCGAGGAGATACAACTAAAGATAGTCCTCATCATTGTGGATCAGTTTTATGTCATCCTGTTAGTGAAGTATATAAGGATCCTAATTTGCCTTATGGTCTTTTTTATATCACATCAATTCCAAGAGGAGCTTGGAATATTTCTATATCACAAATTGGTCCTACTAAAAATCGATTAGGTAGATTCTTATTTTTGTTTTTTTAAATGCATACCAGCATGTGTATACCTTTTATCAATAATTATATTTTTTTTTTATCTCAAAGTTTTACGAGCACCAAACAATCGATTCATTATTGATGGCGAACAAGAAGTTGCTGTTGATACAACATATTTGTTCACTTACCAGAGTAATACATTTGAATACAAAAGACATAAGAAACGTATACAGGAAACAATCACAATGAAAGGTTTCCTGACGAGAATAATTGATTTAATGGTATGAACATAAATTAACGAATTTTTCGAAAAAGTCTAAGCCTCTATTTATATTTAATTGTAGGTATTGGTAAAAGATAAAAATCCTGGTATTAAATACAGTTATTTTCTGCCAGCTTCAACTGGTGGATTGGAAGATGAAGAAAATGAAATTACTAGCGAACACCAAGATTATCCAGAAGATAAAGATAATACTGATGATTCTGAAGAAGAAATGAAAAATCGACAACTTAATAAAAGAAAACCAAAGTTTACGTGGAAATTAATTGGTTTTGGCCCATGTAATAAAACTTGTGGTGGTGGATATCAACCACCGATATTTCGATGTGTTCGTGACGCTCCAACACGATTTTACACTCCGAAGCGATGTGCTCATTTAGAGAAACCAATTTTTCATGAATTAGTTTATCGATGTAATACGAAAAATTGTCCTCCATTTTGGCAGGAAGAAAATTTGAACGAATGTATTTGTCACAATGGAATTGGAATACAGAAAATAGAAACAAAATGTATGCAAGAGATATCGAATGGAACCATTATACAGATTGCTAATAATTTGTGTACAGAAGAAAAACCATACAATCAGATAAGTTGTCCTTGCCCAAAACTAGAGACAGAGGAGTTTTATAAACATGATAGAGAAAAACCACAAGCTTTATTGCATATACACGGAACTCAAAATGTTGTAGATGGAAATATATCGACTGTAGAAAATGTATCAATTGGACGGACAGTTCGACGTAATGCTCCATATATTTCTAAACTCAAGAAATCAGGTATATGGCTTATATCTGAGTGGAATAATTATTGTTCGGTTGATTGTGGAACAGGCGTAGAATATAGATCAATCTACTGTGATCGTCAACAATCGAATACTGATCCATGTGACGCAAAAAGTACTCCAGATACTACAAGATTGTGTGAAAGTGAGAGAAATTGTGGTGCTGGAATGTGGTTTACAGGTCGCTGGAGTGATTGTAGTGGAGATTGTTTTAGTCTTTTAAAGAAACGAGAAGTGGTATGTATACGTTATAATACAATTGTTGATGACACCGAATGTTCAAAGCATAAAAAGCCAGAAACGATTAAAAATTGTTCATTGGATGAAGTGCATTATTGCAAGCCAAGATGGTATTACTCAGAATGGACACCAGTAATTAGAATTGAAAAATTTTAATTAAAAATTTCTACTAAACTTGTTGAAATTTTTTTCATTTAAGTGTTCGAGATCATGTGGTAGTGGAGTTCAAAGAAGGACGGCCCGATGTTTTGAACCAAACTTAAAAGCTAACAAATTGAAAGAATCAAAAGAATGTCGGTATTCTGAACGTCAGCCAATATTTAGTACATGTAACAATGAAAAATGTCCAGGTAAAAAAGTGGAAATTTATTTATAAGAATCAAAATGTATTTTATTATATTTTATTGTCTCAGATATTTTGGGTGATCAATATGTTGATAATCTGGAAAAAGACACTTATGATCAAACTTGTTCTGATGTATTTTCAAATTGTAATCTAATTGAGAAAGAACGTGTGTGCAAACTTAATTATTATCTACGAAATTGTTGTGCTACCTGTAATGAAAATTAAATTAAAAAATATATTTTAATTTAATTTTCTATAAATTTTTATTCTATATATATGTTTTTTAATAAAAATTTAATTTATCTTTATTTTTAATTTTAAAAGAAACTGTTGTTTGCTAAAACTACGAGGATAAAATAAAGGAAAAATTATTAAAGTTGAAGAGTCTCGTTGTTTCTTTTTATTCAATATTTTACAAAAACTATACAGTAGATAACCAGAATATGAAATAAAATTTTCAGACATCTCTAGTCATTACGACTCGACTTTTTGTAGTTTTGAACAGTTCTTATCAAATTTTTCAAAATTTAAATTTCTATAGAGCCAAATAAAATAAAATAAGACCAAATTGTTTTAAACAAAATAACTGATTTATTTTTCATATACATATTAAGTTCAAAAATTTTCATGAACACGAAAAAATATAATTAAATATAAATGTATGTATGCATGTGTTTTTATGAAAAGTTTAACATTAAGATTAAATCATTTTAAAAATTAAATTCGTAATTCGTTACATTTTATGGCTATTGTTTATCTAAAAAAAGAAGACAAAAAATTACCAGACCAAAATAATAAAAAAAAAATTAAAATATTTTAAAAATAAAAATTAATTTAATTAAAGTAATACTGAATGATATTAAAACATAAATTACCCATCAAACGCGTAAAAAACGAAAATAAAGTAAAAAAAAAAAATATTAATCTCATAATATAATGTGTAATTTGTAATGTCTAATCTCATTATTACGATTTATATGATATGAATGACTGACCATTGGGATCCAATAATAGCGCCTACGTCGAGGTTGAAGCTTTTTCCCTTTTTTTGTTAAATTTTGTGTTCAATACACCACATTTCAAATTAAATTGTTTTTGTCGTTTAAGTAAACGCTATCACTGAGTATGAACTTTTTATTTTTTTATTTATTTATCTACAAAATTTTGAACAACTTTTCTAAATATTTTATTTAAAAAAAAAAAAAATCAAAAACAAGTAAATTTTACAATTAAAAAAAATAACAAAAATTATAGTATTCTCTTAAATCAGTTTTAATTTTTACATACAAACTTATTGAAAACACAAGGAACAAAAAACAAACTAATTCATTTGCATGTTATAATTATTAATTGCTTTTTTCCTAAGGATTATTGTGTTAATTCAATTAAATCATCAAATGATTTTTTTTTTTTTTTTGAATCAAATAAAAGATATTTTCCATTTTAAAATTTTTCTATAAAAATTTTGAATTAAATTTTGCGTCATTTCTCTAATTAAGCATTATAATTTTTTTTTCTCGTGTAACAAAGCCTCAACATAATTGTTTTTTTTCTATCTTCATACAAGTAGTAAGAGATTTATATTACAAAAATTTTATGAAAATTACTTTTATCCAAGAATTCCATCAAAATAGAATGAACAAACAAAAAAGAAAAACATGTATAAGATTAACATTTTATTTATTTATACTATTATAACATTCTACAGTATTTTGATGAATTTCTATGTATCTTAAATTAATTAATTTTTTTTTTATTTTGCATTGTTTTCATCATAAAATTTTTGTAATAAACCATTTTTCTGTAAGTAGTATATGTATATATATGCATAAAATTATATAACATAATAAAAAAAAATTAAAATTAAAAATAAAAACAAATGCTAATAAAAGTAATTTAAAAAAAAAATAAAATAAAATGAAAATTATAATTTATATATTCATTTGTTGAAATTTATATAAATTTTAGCATCTGAAAAAAAAAAAAAATATTCATTTTGTTTTAAATTGTAATTCTTTTAAATATTTAATAAAATAATAAACCAATAATTCAAAAACAAAAAAGAAACGTTTTAAAAAATTAATAATAATTCTCACTACTTTCACAATTTTTTTTTTTAATTATTTTAAGTACAAAAAGAAAATTTAAATAAGGAAAAAATTACAGTCAATTTTTTTAGCGTAGTCAATTGTATTTTGAATGGATATTTTTTCTTTTTCTTTGTGCTCCATATAAATACAAGTGACTGTGCTAAAGAAATAAATATTTCTTTTAAAATATGTGAAGAATAAATGAATTCAATTTCGTTTTGTTTTTATAATGTTCACAAATTTTTTTTTTTTCAGCACAGTACGGAAAAAATTTTTTCCATTTTTAATTTAATTACATTTACAATTTACATTCTTACAAAATGTATAGTATTCTAATGTTTTCTTCGCTAAAAAGAAAAAAAATTTATGAACATAATATGAGCCATTTTATTTGAAAATAGTATAATTCTACTTTTTAAATTCTGAAATACTTTCGGTTCTGTATTTGTATTTTCAGCTAGATTCAATAGAACGTAATTCGTAATTTTTAAACTATTAAAAAGTTTTTTTTTGAAAAAACAAAATTTACATCATTGCAATATAATTTTTTGTAAAAAGAATTTCCTTAAAATTTTAGACTTACATTAATATCAAATTAAACAGCTCATATGGTTAAAAAAAAATTAACAAAAGGAGTATTACAAATTGTAAAATAAATGTAAACTTGTGAGCCAAATTTTATATTACATATTATTTTTGTTATCCTAATAATACACATATTTTTATTATTATTCATGTTTTCTCAGTATTAACAGTACAACTTTTATAAATCCTTAAACTCACTATTAGTTTGTATATGGTATTAACTGTTACACATTTACCTATAAATTAAATGTAAGTAGAAAATTACTATTATGCTATTATTCAATTATTTGTTTTTTTTTTTTTTTTTTTAATTACTATTATTACTTTGTTTATCGTTATTATATCTGTTTCTATGTTATTCTAAATTATAAGAGGAAAGAGAAAAAGAAGAGAAGATAAGAAAAATAAGATGACCTGCATTTTTTATATTATTACAGTACAATATTGTATTTATAATTATTCTTAAACTATATTTTTATTTTATTAACTGTATTTTAAGCACAGTTCCAAATACCACATCACAATTAGATATTTCTTTTTTATTAAGAAATTTGTGTAATTCTATATAATGTTTTCTTTCAGTTTTGAATATTTGTTCAATTTATAGGCTTTTTGTTCTTAGCTTATACATAATTTACATTGTATGTAAGGTAATCTGAAACAAATAATGTTTATTTTATTTTTTTGTTTTTTCTAAAAAGTGGAGCATATTTTTAAATTTTTATTAATCGTGAGGAACATCGTTATCTGTATATATTCAATAATTGATATGAATATATCTATAAAAAATGCATTGATTAATAATCAAAATCAACGATTTTTGTTGACCCTTTCAAGACTAGGGTTGAAATTTTCTCATAATCTCATAATAGAATTGTCAATAACAATTTTTTTTCTACATGATAAATTTTAAAATTACGATAACATATAATGATTGTATTCAACTAATTACTACTTTTTTAATTAACAATTAAAAAAAATTAGATTTTTTTAAATTTCTAATTTATAGTAATAAAATAATTTTTTTTAAAGGTTTACTACTAAGATTTTACATTATTTATTCAGATCGGTTTACGTACTATTGTGTAATGCACTATAAATGTATTGTTTCACAATTTAATATAACATATTCTAAAAAAAAACAATAAAATTTTAATTATATAATTATTAAAACACATTTCTTACTTATATGACTAAATATATATATATATATATATATATGTATATATATATAACGAAAACAAAAAAAACTGAAAAACGAAAATTTTCCTTTTAATTTTAACAGTGAGTATAATTGCTGTTATGGCGTTATTATGTCACTCGAAAATAATAATAAAAGTAGGAGCAAAAAAAAGAAAAATAAAATAATAGGAAAAAAACAAATCAAAGATATAGAAAATAAGAAAAACTTAAGATTTTGGTTCAGAAAGAAGTGGAGTTCCAGCATTGTCCTCTTTATTATTATCGCTACTATTATGCACTGGATTTCTATTCATACTTAATGTTGAGTTATTATTATTATAAACAACCGTAATTGAATTATTTGGTGCACCACTATCAACTGGTGACGGAAGATTTGGTGATGATATTAAGCTGTTACTGGCTTGTGAACCCATTAATGACTGTTGATTAAACAACGTTGCATTCGAATTTGGACTAAGAGGTGTTGGTCCATTAGGTACATTTTCCTGCATACATTTTAAAATATCTTTACGTTGTTTTAGAATTAGAATTAATTTGTATTTGTGATTATACTTACAGATTTAAATGTTGGTGATGATGTATTACTTCCAGTTTTAATTGAATGTTTTTTTATACTTTGATTAACATTATGGGACGAATGAACATGTACACGAACGTCATCTTCGTCAAGTGAATGAAGTAACTTCAAAAGGTAAATTAAAACGAACAAATTAGATATATTATGATTTTTTTAACTGACCAAATTTTTTCTTTTGTATAAATACCTTTTCAACTTCATCATCGATAGCGTCTGACTCAGCTGTTCCAGGAACTTTTTGTAATCTTTCTAATAATGTAGCACGTTTAGCTGCTAAGTATAAATTACGCCTAATAGCAATGTATATCACATCAGTCACAGCACGAACTGAATAATCAGGAATAAAGGTGTGTCGAAGCATTGCATCCATATTGAGAGATTGTAAAGATCCCATTGACTGAACTTGATTTGGTGAATCTAATCGAATATAAAATTATATGTAAATACTGTTATCTTTTTGCTAATTACAATTTATACTTACCAATTCCAACATTTTGTACTAATGCTTGTATACCAAAAAATGTGAACGGACCACTTTCAAATACTAAATTCTCTTTGCCGACTGTTACCTCAACCCGACCTTCTAAAATAAGTACGAAGAAATCAACTGGTTTACCCTGTTGAAATATATATATGCTTGGATCATCTTTATCCTTTCCTTTACATTTAATATGATTTGTAATATCTTGATTAAGTAACCGCCGTAATATTGTTTCTGATATCATATCTGATTTAAAGGCATCAATTGCTTTAAAAAAAAAAAAAAAAAAAAAAAAAAGAAAGGAATTTAATATTACCAAATCACTACTACTACAAAAAATATGGATTTCTTACTTGTACTCAGGTACTGGAACGTAGCTAAAGTTAATTGTGGTGATATTCGTATTCTTTGATTTTCTCGTCTTTCAGCAAATATCGTGAAATCTTGTTTTTTAATTTTTTGTCTTCTAACTTTTGTACGGTTATCAGTGAATACATCAGTTTCATCAACAATTTCAGCTTGAATTAATTCTTCAATAACATCTTCTAATGTTATTAAACCGATTGTTTCATAAAATGGATCACCTTCACCTTCGTTATTAACACGATGTACAAATGCCATATGACCAATTTGCCCACTTTTAAATTGTTTAAACATTATATCTAATGTTGTATCTTCAAATATGAAATGACATGGATTCTGATAAAATTCACATAAAGTTTTTAATGGTGTATTATCATCTGGATCAACAAATGCTAAATCTTTAATATACAATAATGTAACAATATTTTTACGATCACCATCATAAACTGGTATACGTGAAAATCCAGATTTCATTATTTCTGAGACTGTTTCAAAATCTAATATTGCATCTAATGATAACATAAATGCATCTTCGATATGTGTCATCACTTCTAAAACAGTCTTTTTACGTAGTTCTAATGCTCCTGAGATAATGTTAACTTCGTCTTTATCAAGATCATTTATACCAGTTGTTACCTTAAAAAACAAATTAGGACATTAAAAATATAAGGAAATCATTTATGTGAACTTCACTTGTTATCGTAGATCACTTACCCTGACTAATTCTTTCAATCTTTCACGATTATATACGTTACCGATCTCCTCACCAAGAATATAATCTAAAACTTTTGATGTTGGGTACGACAGAGGGAAGGTTAAAATCATTATTGCTTTTGTTATTAGAATTGTTTTGGCACCAACAGCAAGACCATGTCGTGAGCATATAGCCTATTTTATTTTTAAAAACAAAAAATTAATTAGTTAAATAACCGTTACATTATTTCATTTTCTCATTTTTCTCAATTACCTGAGGTGTTATTTCACCAAAGATAACAATAGCTAATGTTGAAAATATAACAGCTATTAAACCAGATGTTAAACTGTCCAATAATATTGTAAATGTTGAATTTACAAGAACATTTCCAAGTAAAATACTACATAATAAATAATTTCCATGATCTCGTACTGGTTGTATTTTGCTTGCATATTCTCTTTCTTTATCTGTTCCAGTATTCCGAAGAATCTACAACAAAAATAATGTCAAAAATCAGTTTCTTTCGTTTAAATATAAAGTACATAAAAATACTATTTCATACCTTTAATTCAGTTCTATCGAGTGACATTAAACCTAAATTTAGTCCTGAAAATAACGCAGAAAAGCATAAACAAACCGTAATAATAATTATTGATGCCCATACTGGAATTAAACGTTCATAACTACTTAAACGTAGCCATTGTTCAGAACCCTGATGAATTAATGGTTTTACTGATGTAACGTTATCCTATAAAAATAAATTTTATTAATCAACTGTAAAATTATTGAAATTAAATAAAGTTCTTACATTAGTAGCGTTATCATTTTTAGCACACAAATATAATTCGACTCCACCTTTTGGTAATGAAATTTCAAAAAGTGCTGTTTTTGAATCTGAACTTGAATCTTTGAATACAGAAAATGGACCAGCTACCGGATACAAACATGAACCACCATATTCTTTTGATTCTTCCGTGAAGGCAATCACAGTTTCATTTGTTATGCCTTCACCAAATACACGTAAGACTACCTTAGAGTGTGATAAAACTTTTGGTACAGCATCAATTTCTGGTTCTTTTTCACTTTCTTCAATTCGATATCCGCGTATACGTAACGTATTATAATCAGCTGCAACATATGCTGATACTGATAAATTTTTATTGCTATTATTATTATCATCAGATGAGGTTGATAATGATGGTGTACTACGATATTTTCTTCGATTACTGAAAATAACATTTCATTTTTAATAATTTTTAAATTTAAATTTTAGATACAATGTAGGTAAATATAAAAATCAATTAAAATAATTAAATTTTCAATAAATTCTAAAATTAATTTCTTGAACGCATGATATTAGCGCAAATATTGAAATGCTAAGATTGTCACGCAAACAATAAAAGATATTTAATAATACAATCGATACGATATAACCACCCACATGCTATGTTCTATGTTAATATAAACATTAAACATAAGTCAATGTGTGTATCGTTATGCATAGTGTTCTCTTATTTAATTTGTGTTAATTTCCGGCGTTTAAACTTCATACTGTTTGACTTAAGTCAGCAATTTAAGAATTCTTTAAGAATTTTCAATACTTAATTTCTTTGATTTATTTAAAAGTTATAACAGTCAATTAATGTAAGGAAATGGGTGGAGTAAAGTGCATTTTATGATTTCAAAAAGAAAAAAAAAATATATATCTATAGGTATATGTATAATATATAATTACCTACTTTGAATTTTTTTTTTTATAATGTATTAGCTAAAAGATATCATATTACCAATTTATCATTATACGTTTATTCATATATTTTCTTTCTTTAATGTTTAAACTTTAAAGTAATAAAGATTTCTTATGATTTGATATTTAAACAAAATTCAATGCAATCAACGCATGTACATACATATGTGTATATTGTAAAACAGAAGAGCACATAAAATGAACGTAAATAATTTGAAACCTTCAAATTATATTAAAAATATAAAAAATTAAAAATTGATAAGAATTTTATTTTTGCTGTATTAACATAATTGAAATTTTATGTACATAATCCAATACTGAATACATCATCTTACACCTAACAGGCTAACACCATACATATTCTGGAGTTGATTTGAAATTTTTGATGTGTCTTACATCACATACCAATTTCATTTTGTACATTTTTCTTCCATACATAGGTACATATTTATGTATGTACATGTGTACATTTTATTATTTTGCTTGGCACGCAAAGTACTAAATCAAAGAGAATGATTTAAATTTAATTTAAATTTTTAATTTTTATTATAAAAATTTATTTGGCAAATAATTTCGTTTTAATTTGCATTTTTATGCAAAAAATTTATCAAACATATCATAAAAATGTTTAAAATTTAAAATCTTATCATTTTTAAAAAAGATACTTAGGTAGGTATTTTAAAAATAAAAAAATATCATTTTATTCGTTGTTCATGTAGGGTAATAAAATGCATTACTTTTAAATTTCATCTGTTTTAATTTGGAAAACATGAATTTATTTTAATATTTTAAAAATATCAATCAATCATTCATTAATGGCGCAACAGCTTGATGTAAGCCTGGGCCTAATCATCATTACGATATAGATACATATATAGGTACATATTTTAAAAATGTAGACAAGTAAAATTTGATGAATTCATAAAATTCAAAAATACATACATACATACATACATACATACATATAGGTAGGTATTGTTTTCTAAAATTTAGATAAAATTATGGAATTTTTATCAAGAAAAACATCCACAATTATTACAATTTGATATAACAATGGATGTAATACGTTTACACTTTACATCATGTTCGTTAAAAAAAAAAACAAAACAAAATTAATATTTCAATAAAAGGCAAAATTAAAAATGAGTCATCAAAAAAAAAAAAATACATTGCGAAAGTAAAAAAAGGCAAAAAAGCTCATTAATTTTTACAACAAATTTTTCAAACAAAAAAAAAAATTGCAAACAGAAAAAGATAAACTAGTTGTAAGCAGATATAATCGATTCTCTTTCCACCTAATTTCGGTTTATACACAATCTCAGTGAAGCACCCAAAAAATATCAAAAACAAAAAAAAAAAAACAATATTCAAAAATAAAAATAATATTGTTGAGCACATTGGCATTTTATTATAATAACGCATCATTCATACACACTTACATATATTGTACGGATATGTGTACATTTGGTGTACATGATCAAAATGTTAAATACCTACACATTAAAAGAACGTTAATCTAATGACGTACGAAAAATATATATAATTGGATTATTATAATTAATATTGGTCAAAAGATAAATATGTATTATGATTATGTACACATGTACATTTTATAATTTTTATATAATTAAAACAGACATGTGCAATTATATATATGTATGAATTATAGCGATTATTTCTGGTTAAGAAAGTGATTTGTTTGTTTGTTTTTGTCGAGATTTTAAAGAAAACCATTGAATATTCTTGGAAAAATATTTCGCAAGGAGAGGAAACATTATGTAAACTTAAAAAAAAAAAAAAGAAAAATATTTTTTTTTCTGGAACATCTTGTGTGAATGATTGAAAGAAACAGATTGGGATACAACAATACATATGTGTTACTTTATGGAAACATTGAAAAAAATGTATCAGTTGTAAATTTTTTTTAAAAATGAGGACAAGAAAAGAGGATACATTTCCATATAAAGTTGTATAAAATGTTCATAAAATCAGAATCTTTTTTTTGTTTTTATGTAAAGGCGTTTAAGGCTACACGTTTTCGTTTTTATGCATATTTTGTATTTATGTGATGTCATATTAATCCAATTTATATAAAAACGCATCGAATTTACAGTCCACATATGTACGTATACGTATCCCGTTCTATCGAGTTTAAAGTAAATTAACCGTATGTTGGGATATTTTAGTCATCATATAGGTATAATGGTAATAATTACAATATATCATGTAAGCTGAATTTTTAGATAAATCTAGAGGATAAATTAAACCTTGAAATTATTTAATTTATGTTTATAAAAAGTCACGCAATTTATATTTCTTCTTTCAATAATAATAATTTTACAAGTATAAAAACCGTTTCATAGATCATTCAGATATTTGAAATTCAATTTTAATTAAATCATACATGTAATGTAAGATATTCATATTTTGTATGTTTATGTAATAGAACCTAATTAAAAAATAAATAAATAAATAAATAAAGAAAATATTTTATAAAATAAATTTTTGTTTTTAATTATTTTCAATTTCTTACCTTTGAAATTTTGATACATTGCCAAAATGACGTAGTTTACCATTATTGTTATTATTATCACTATGGTTATCAAATTCAAATGTACTTTTTAAATTTGCATTAGATGATAACGGCGATAATAACGATGATGATGATGATGATGATGATAACGATGATACTGATGATGTATCAAAACCATCTGATTTTGTAATTAATGTTTGTAAAATGATTAACATTAAACATGATTTAATTACATATTTAATATTTATTTGATTTATATTATGATAATGTATTATTATATGAAAATAATTATGAATTTTTTTTTGAAAATTTTTCACAAAACAATAATTATAGTTGTAGTCACTAGTCCGTTTTAATTCTTGCTCAAGTAATACCATCTCAGTCAGAATATTTAAATAAATGGGAAAAATCCTTTAGATATTTCTTTATTAACTGATTTCAAATTGTAAATCACCTTTAAATTATTTATTTTTTATTATAAGTGGTTTTTCACTTTTTCTATTACGTTTTAATTGCAATGATGAACTCACGCACAATAAATATACCTATATAATTTTTCTTCCTTTTTTTTTTTTTTTCTTTAGATTACACTTCCAAGATAATATACCTAAGTTATGAATAAAAAGTAAATAATCATTAATTTTGCTTTTATTTTATTTTAATAAGCTTATATATGTATATATGTAGGCATGCACTAAAACATTATATATTTTTATAAATATGTATGTATATTATACAATACGTGTGCTAAGACAAAACACTTTTACTTTCTATATTAGATACAGATAATAAAAAATTCATTGCATAGTAACTATGTACTACATATGTATATATATACACGCATTGAAGAATCACAATATCATGTAGATATATATATACGTATATATGACGATGAGTAAAATACGTACGACACAAGACGATAAAAATAGAATTATAATCACATATACAACAGAAGTAATAATAAAGTAGTAGGATGATTGAATTATTGGACTATTGGTTATTCTTAAGAAAATAAATCGACAAAAAGTAAAATAAAGATTTTAATCTTATATGAAAACATATCGCAATATACTGTATAATTATTTTTATTTATTTATTGCTAAATTTGAAAAACAAACTGATGTCACTCAATTTTTTGCAGATAAATACGAAGAACAAAATTCAAAACAACTCAATATTATTTAACTCAAACCAAAAAAAGAATTTTTTTTTTCATTTAATTTTGATTTTTAATTAATTTCCCGTTTCAAGTATGTACTTCAATTATCGAATTCAAATGAAATTATTAATTACAGATTTTATTAATTCTTTATTTAAAACCGTATCATACAGAATTTATCTACACACTACAGAGTACAGACAGTGGTACAGACCAAAGATAATCAATAGTAAGTTTGTTCACTCTTCTTCTTTCTTAAATAAATAAACTGATAACAACTACACCCAAACTAAACTAAAAAAAAGTTCAATTAGTAAAAATAGTAAAGAACTAATGCTTTGCTTCAAATCCATTGTCTTATAGTAGGATGCTATATGTAAAAATGAATACAACATATGCACGTGACTGTACATGGGATTTTCTCGTATAATGTATTTTTAAAGGCGATCCGAAATGTTTGGTATATGTATGAGTAAGATCGGTATGACATACAAACTATAAGGAAATTTTGAAATTGAAATAACTCATACATCGACATATATCAAGTAAACCTGTTTTGTGAAAATTTTTCATAATGTAATTTTAAAGGCGATCCGAAACAAATTTTATATGGGTTCGAATCGTGAACATCTATATTTTTTATCCCTTTCGTATAAATAGGGTTCTAATTACCATCCATTACAATACCAAGGTGAAAAATTAATAAGAAAACACGTGGAAAGTGATCTGACTTATTGTATAGATGCGCTTTGGTACAGACAAACAGACAGCAGATATTTATTTCGCGTGTTTGACAAATATGTTTCAACTACTATTTATTAGTTTATACATAATTTGAATCTTTGTTGCGTTTACAACATAACTACACAATATGGATTTAAAATTTAAAATTTTGAAATTTCCGTTTATAACTAAACCGTTTATCTATTATTTTTGCTTTTAAAGGATAAATGAAATTCAAAAGTAACCTTTTGCAATATAATTTGACAATAATGTAATAAATTGAGTAATAGATAAACAGTATCTATCACACAATAGAAAATGACCAGGAATAATTTGGATAGGGTCTCTAAGCAGGAATAGTGTAAAAAATTTAATTCATTTAATTAAAAATAAGGTATGTAGTTTTAAAAATTAACATTTTTTTTCAATAAACATATTTTAAGACGATTACAAAATTTTAAATAACTATTTTGATTTAGAAAAAAAAACTATTTTCTTATTATTTAAATGTTTTAAATTGGAAACATCCATTTTCATGGACCATTTCCATAGTGTTATGGTTGATAAATTAAATCTAGTTAATAGCAAACCAAATTAAATTTCGTTATTATTAAATTTCAGTTAAAGTTTTAACAAATTCTTTCGTTAAGTTTTTTCGAACTCTTTGTACTTAATAAGAGGTAACAAGAACTACACATAACATAAATCATTTGTTATTGTATATCTGAAAAAAGAAAATGTTTTTTCAAATTAGTAGAATTATGATTGTAAAATAATTTATTTGTGGCTTACCTTATTCTAAAACCATCCTTTACAACAGGACCAAATTCTCCAGCTAATAATCATGGTGATGACAATGTACTTCTTGATAGTATATTATAGTTAATTTTATTATGTCCAACGTCCTCATAAAGACCTAAAATTTTCAATCCGTTTTTCCCACTCAAGTGTTCCTGTGGTTCCTTTTCATTAAAGGTGTTTTTTTTATAACTTTATGCTTCTATTTATGGTGGGACTTTCACGTATAGGAAAATTTTTGTTTTTTTTGGTTGCATGGGGAATAAAACAATGAAAACCAAAATAAGTCCTTGTTACTTCTGTGACGTCAGAGACATTTTTCTCTATATCTCTACTCTATGTATTTAGGTTGTCAATGTAATTTGTAACAGCTGTTTACAGGTGTATACGTATGTACAAGTTTCTATTTTGGTTCAATTATCAAAAACAAGTAACGTTAGGTAAAATTTAACGATGAGTTGCGTTACGAAACGTTTCTATTTAGGTCTAAGCTATTTGGTACTCATAGTTTGGTTACGTTCGTTAATTGAATTTCGATTATCGGAAAAGTAAAAAACATCGAATAAAATATGAGGCGATGATCGATTTAAACCGATGATCGATTTTTATTTGACAACCCTAGTTCATATGATTCATGATTTGTGTAAAAGAAGTTTTTGATTTGTAGGGTTTTTTTCGCACAATTTATTGAAAATTATAAAATAAAATATCAACTTTATAAATAAAAGTATTTATTTTAGTTCATTAAATAGACAAATAATTAATATTTGATCTGTGATATGTTATTTTAAGATTGCAATATAAAAATTCGTTAAATATCCTCGATTATAAAGCAAAAGAAAAGAGGCTTTAAATAGTCCTCCAAAATTTAATTAAAAAAAAAACAAAAACTACATATTTTTATTTTAAGATGACAGATCAAAATTTAGTGGCGACTAATGAAACTGAGGTTCGTATTAATATTTAATTAGAATTTTATTTTATTATCATTTTTTATATCAATAGGGAGGTACAATTCAAAATAATGGCAATCAACAGCAACAGCAAAGTGAACAACGTCAACCAACTAGAATGGAGTCGTTTATGGCAGTAACAAAATCATTAATTATCAGAGCAATAATTATTTATTTTATTTCATCATTTTTTCGTCGACCACAAACTACACCAAACCCAAATGATGCACAATTATCAAATTCACAAGGTCCACGTGTAGCTGCGTGGAATTACTTGGAGAATGGTACATTATTTGATTTACATGTGTACATCTCAGACAGCTATGATTATGTTGATTTTCGTCGTAAGGATAATCTAATATGGTTACAGGAAGGATTAACTTACGGGGATTGGAGTAGTGGATCGAATAATGACGGAATTTATACACATAGCACAAAAATAAAAGCAAGTCCACAGTTAATGAATAATGGCTCAATATATTTGCATGTATATATAACAAAATCAGGTCAAAGTCCGAATCCAGATAATGCGGCTCAAAACTACGCAGGACCATATATGGGCTATACTAGACGAATGTTAAGCAAATATAAGAAAATACGAGTTAATCGTAATTATAATTTACTGACTGGTGATGGAGGAGTAGATAATAAACTGTCTTCATCATCATCATCATCCTTGTCACAATCAAGTGCAACAGAAAAGAATTCATTAAATAAGTTACAAAAGGACATCATAATAGCGCATTGGCATCCAAATTTAACAATAAATCTAGTTACTGATCAAACAAACTGGGTACAAGGTTCTATACCACAACCATTAGATGAATATATACAGTTTGTTGATAATGGAAAAACGTATTTACCAATTGTATTTTTAAATGATTATTGGAATATGTTACGTGATTACAAACCCATTAATGAGACTACACCAGAATTAGAATTATATTTAACATATCAGCCATTAAGTATGTTAAAGTGGCAATTATATGCAGCACAAGCAATGAAAAATAAGTGGACAAGTAATATATTTGGTGAAATGATGAGTGCTGGTGGAAATGAAGAAACTGATGAAGATCAAGATTCATTAAAAGAGACTTTACTAGAAACAAATCCATATTTGTTGGGTTTAACTGTATTAATATCAATATTACATTCCGTATTTGAATTGTTAGCATTCAAAAATGACATACAATTTTGGAATAATCGCAAATCATTGGAAGGTCTGTCAGTACGTTCAGTGTTTTTTGGTGTATTTCAATCATTAATTGTTCTATTATACGTGTTAGATAATGAAACAAATTTTATGATAAGGGTATCATGTTTTATTGGTTTAGGTATTGAAGTATGGAAAATACAAAAGGTTGTTGATATTAAATTTGATGCAACTAAAAAAGTTTTCGGTATATTTCCATCAATACAATTTAAAGATAAAGGATCCTATGTTGAATCCTCAACAAAAGAATATGATAATTTAGCATTTAAATATTTGGGATGGTTATGTTTTCCATTACTAATTGGTTATTCAATATATTCATTAATTTATAATGAGCATAAGGGCTGGTATTCATTTGTGTTAAATATGTTATATGGTTTCTTATTAACTTTTGGTTTTATAATGATGACACCGCAATTATTTATTAATTATAAATTAAAATCTGTTGCACATTTACCATGGCGCATGATGACATATAAATTTTTAAATACATTTATTGATGATATATTCGCATTTGTAATTAAAATGCCAACAATGTATAGATTAGGCTGTTTTCGTGATGATATTGTATTCTTTATATTCCTATATCAACGTTGGATGTATAAAGTTGATCATAAACGTGTTAATGAATTTGGTTTCTCTGGTGAAATGGAACAAGAGGCTGAAAAACAGAAAATTACATCATCATCATCTGGTACAACTGAGAATGGTATTGCAGAGCAAACTGCAAAACTTGCTATTACAAATGGTCCAAATTCGAATGAAGAAAAATCAGCAACTGATAAAAAGCGTGATTAAATGCAATTACCTATTGCTATTAAAACTAATTAAAATGAAATTACCCACGTAATTTAGTAATAAATACATATACATACTTATGTATGTAATTATTAGAAAAATACATTGTTGATTGTAATTTAAATACCTATTAATATTTAAAAACTATTTTCTCGTTTTTCATTTATTTTTAAAAAATAAAAAAATGATCATCCTTGCATTAGTTAAAACGTAAATGTGTAGAATAAAATAAAAATAAAAACATTATATAAAAAGATGTAAAAAAAAAATATTCATGTTAGAAAAATTGTATTAATAATTGTACTTGTGAAAGTAATTCAAATAAAACTCAATGAAAAAAAAATGGAATTAAAAAGTTTATTTTATAAATATTTTATTTTAATTATTTAATTTGATTGGTAAACTAGAAGTAAGTGGAATTGTGTATCTGAAGCGTTCACTCGTTCAGCCTATGAACAGAGTGAAAAATAACATTACATGATAGATGATACAGTGAGTACCATTAACCATACTACCATGCATATATGTACAATAAATAGTAAAATTCCGAATTTATAAGTAGGAGATTATTTTCCAGTTCAAAAATTTCAGCTTATACTTACATACCATATGTGATGGGATTATCCCAGCAGAACTTCAACAGGTGGAGGAAACTATCATTCCCTGGCTAAAGGTGATCTTTGATGCCTCTCTTAAGCTGGGGCATATTCCCTTTAAGTGCAGTGATGTCAGAGTGATTTATACCGAGAGAGGATAAAAGCTCCCATCACAAGCCTGGCGATTTTCGGCCCATCAGCCTTTCTTCTTTCATGTTAAAAACGATGGAAAGGTTGATGGACTTAAATCTAGGAAGTAGTTTCGGAGAAGAGACGTTGTCAAAGTCTCAGCACGCCCACACCAAGGGTCGTTCGGTTGAGACTGCGTTACACAACTTGGTGAGGGAGATAGAAAAATCCCTCTCTTTCAAAGAATACACTTTGACGGCCTTATTAGATATTGAAGAGGCCTTTAATAACGTTGTACCGAGTGCAATTACTGCGGCGCTCACAGATCTGAAAGTGAACAGTTGCTGGGGGGCTGTGCCATTAGAAGAAGTGTAAGCAGGGGGACACCTCAAGGAGGTGTTCCCTCACCTCTCCTCTGGAACGTAGTAGTAGATAGACTGCTGAGAATGTTGGAGGGGAGTGGCTGTAAGGTGATTGCTCACGCGGACGATGTAGTTATTGCGGTTTCTGGAAATTTTCCATGTACTTTAACGGATATCTTGCAGGCCGCTCTAAACAAGCTAGAGAAATAAGCTCAAGAAAGTGGACTAAATGCTAATCCACAAAAGACGGACCTTGTGCTTTTCACGAGAAGGTACAAGGTTCCAAATCTTAATGATGTGGTCCTATCGGGTACACCTGTAGCACTTTCTAAGGAGGTTAAGTACCTGGGACTAATTCTTGATTCTAAGCTCAGCTGGAAGCAGAACACAATCGAGTGTGTGAGGAAGGCTTTGGTAGCCTTGTACTAATGTAAAAAAGCAATTGGGAGGAAGTGGGGACTTGAGCCTCGAGTCGTTCGTCGTATTTTAATTTTTAAAGTCAATTTTGAGATTCGAATTTTGACTTTAGTACTTTTTGAAAATTGACACGCGAAATTTTTTCAAATAATTTCGTTTCCGTTATTAAATAAATTAATAATAATCAATTAATTATTAATAAATGCATTAAATATTACAATTGATTAGTTCATATTATATGTATAATTGTTATTGATCTGATACGCGGACATATTTTTTTGAAAAATTGAGTTAGACTTTCGACATACTATATAGTATATTATTATATCATTATGAACTGTGTTTAGTCGACAGATTTGAGTTGCTCTTTAAGGTTGTGTTATTTTTCATAAGAAAAGAAAGAAAAAAATTGTTTTGAAGTTTATTGACAGTTGACACTGCGATCGATGATATCGGATGATAGATCAAATATCACATTTAACTCATCGTGGAGCAATTAGCTTTGTTGTAGAGCAATTCTAGAGCAAGTTAAATTTGCTCACAGACCAGATTTCCAATATCTCGCTCTAGAGCAATAGCAATCTGCCTCCGAGTCAGATCTGACATCTCGATGAGGCAGCCTATAACTCGCTTCTACTCTACATTTCTTATTTTGACATTTATTTACTTACTTTCAATTTTCTTTTTATTGCAATTTATTTGACGTTGACTAAAAGAATTAAGAATTTGGGTCTTTGCTACATTAGAAAGTTAAATTAAAGATTATAAAAAGTATTTTTGATTTATTTAATATTTATATTATTAATTATTTGTACACTATTTTATTGCTTAATGTGGAACATGATAATTGCTACATTTTCAAAGAAAATAAATACAATGGAATATTTTCGAAGTATTATTAGCACTATATCAATAAATAATGTTATGCAAAGTGAATATGCACAATAAAATTAAAAGTTTCTTTTCAGTCATAATAAATAAAACTAATTAAAAAATTAGAATTTGAAATATCTGTAAATAAAAATAAAAAGCAATCATAATAATGTATTCAGAATGGGTATCATTATCTTCTGTTATATCGACAAATAGTTGTGGTGCACAATCTCAAAGTGTATTAAATAAATTTCCCGCTTCAGCTGGTCGTGAAGTAGCTGCATCTGTTGTTAAGCAATTAGCATCAAATTTGGGTATAACACAAAATGCAGAACCTAGCCATCTTGTTAAAGATGATGAAGTAAGTTCTAACATGATTTTAAATTATTTTTTAAAAATGAATTAATACTTTTTTTATGCGTTTGCTTGTGCAGGTTAAATGGTGTATGGATGTCATATGTTTTGGATTATCATTACCATTACAAGAACATGAGACCATAAAAGATTGTGTTAACGTGTATTGTGAGTGGATGACTGCATTACATCCAACACCTCGGATTAGTGTTCCAAAACCAATTTGTGAAGATCCAAATTTATATGCTAGGAAAATTATAAATCATTTTCATAATTTATTTGTGCCAAGACAAGGTGAAAGTAAGTCAAAATCTATTTAATTTTATTGTGTTTTATCAAATAAATATTTAATTAGAAAAATAAAACTTTTCAAGTCTTACCATTTCTGTATCAAGAGGATCTTGGTATGTTTATTAACTAAAATGAACTATAAATGCACACCTCTTTTTTGTATTTTTATATTTCCTAATTAATTCAATGAATCTTTAAATTTTAGGTTCAGATACAATTAATCGTCAAGCTGTACTTTGTCATCGTGTGTTAAGAACATTACAACAGACAGCACAAATATCACAAATAATTGATCGTGATACATGGGAATCATTGCTTTTATTTTTGCTTGCTATAAATGAAATTCTATTGGCGCCGCCAACAGTTAAAGATGATGTCGGTGATCAATTATGTGAACGTGTGTTAAGTGTATTATTTGAAGTATGGTTGTTAGCATGTATACGATGTTTTCCATCACCTTCACTTTGGAAAACATTACAAGAATCATGTGCAATGTGGCGTCATAGAATTGCGCTAATTGAGCAATGGAATCGTGTTAATTTAGCATTAACATCAAGATTATTAGAGTTCACGTATGGACCAGCATTCCCTGAACTGAAAATCCGTAAGAATATATTTTTCTTAAATATTTGTCTTAAAGTATTAAATTTTTTATATATGTATTTTTGTAATAGCTGATGAAGATGCCCAATTAATTCCATGTGGCATGACAAATGATTGTGTAGCACAAACATGGTATCGTTTTTTACGAACAATTGGTAGTCCAATAGCATTGTGTTCACCACAAATTATAAGTAAAAGTCCACATTTCGTTCAGTGGGCTTTAACACGTGAAAATGGTGTTGAACCGTATCAACATCCCTGTTTACTACTGCTACCACAAATTTTCTTAAAGGCAATTAAAGGAATTTCAAGTCAAGTTGATGCATTTTTGGGTAAGTTCTAAAATATTTTTCATGTTTACACTCTATTCTTCTTCTTCACAGTAAATATTTGCACTTTTTTGATTAGATTTAAAAAACAAAAAATAAAAAAAATTGTGTGTAAATATGAAAATTTTATAGAGTAGAAAATTTTGAATTAAAAAGTAAAACTCAGAATTCTTTTGTAAATAAAATATATAAAAACTGTAGGTATTTATCAAGCACATCAGCGCGGTGAAGATGCAACAACAACAACAGCATCATCATCAATTTCAGCACAACATCAGAACCAACAAGTAGAAAATCGTTCAACAATGAATGAAACATTTAGTAATTATCTAGGATCAACGGCAAATAATAATAATAGTAGTAGTAATAGTAGTAGTAGTAATACTGGAAATTTTAAAGATAATTTTATAAGTGGTATTGTTGGTGGTAGTAATTCAGTTAGTGGTGGTTTAATGATGGGTAATAGTAATCCATCATCAATATCATCATCGTTTGGTGGAAATTCAGTTTCAGCTAATGTTATTACGTCTTTATCATCATCTGGTATAAATAGTGGAACATCGTCATCTTCTGCTGATCATGTACCGCATTCACCAACACCACCATTACAAAGAAGACTTGCTAAAAGTTTTAGTGTGGCACCATCGCTTTCACAGCAAAGGGGTGTGGTCTATATATATGTATATTTTTTTTTTTTGTATTTTATATGTGGATGTTTTAGCTGTTGGGTCTTTTTTTATCTTTTATTTTTGGCTTTTCATAATGGCACGTTAAATCTCAATAAAAATTATATTAATGATATTTAATGCACAATCAATGATATAATTCACCAATCATTCAATTCTTAATTCGATTCATAAATTTCATAATATTAATTCTCTATTAATTTTTTTTTATTCTCACATACAAATATCAAATTATTGCATCACACTATTAAATCAAGGCGAAATTTCAAATAAACTTCATTTTATTCACTTTTTTTTAATAAAGTGTCTACATTTATATGTATTTAATATTGTATTACTCATTCATTCAATACTCAATGTTTAATATTTATTCAAACAATAAAAAAACATGTTCTAAATAAATCACAAATTTAAACCTATTAAACACTTTAAAGAACAGTTGGAGACTAATAAATTCTCTTTATTTTACGCTACTACGTTAAATTTATAAAAATAAAAATAAAATACAATTTATGTTTAAATGCATGTTATTATATATGTACTTAGATAATTAATTATCATAAAAATGATTTAATTTTTTTATTTTTGATTTTCAGTCAAAATTAAAATATTTATTGTTTGTTGTTGGTTTTTTAGTTACAAATAGAAATATAATAAATTTTTTTGGGGGCGTATAAATTATAATGTTATCACAAATTTTGTCATTGATTGTACACATTTATGTTCATCAACCACGATAGTTGTTTTTTTGCTTTTTTCATAATTAGTCGTTCATTGCTGTTGTAATTTTTATAATTGTTTTTGTTTCTTTATTGTGAATTTCGAAATTTGAACTAACAAAATAAAATTTCACGTTTTTATTGTTGTATTACATAGGATTAAGTAAAGCATCATTAATTGGGCTTACAAGTTCAAGATCATCAACAGTACATCCGCCATCAACTCCTAATTCTGGCCCACCATCTTCTAGCAGTTTGAATTGTATGATATAACCATGGATTTTTTTCTAATTTTCACTTTATTTTTTAGACTTAATACAATAAAAATAAATATTTTGAAAATTTTATAAAAGAAAGTAATATTTTGAATTATTATTTTTTTATAGCTCTCCCATCGATTGGATATGAACCTAGACCACCATTAGCCACAATACGACCAAAATGTAATAGTATTTTACATTTATTTGGTGAATGGTTATTTGAAGCTGCACATATTGGAGGTGACGCTTGGTTACAAAATACGAAAAGTAATTTAAAAAAAAAAAAAATAATAATTTAATAAAATTTGAAATAAATGAATAATTTTGTTTTTAAGAACAAGCAAATGAAGCAAGTCGTAGACCATCATCAATGATTATGGAAAATCGTAAAGGAAGTATATCATTATCACAACCAAATTCATTAGTTGATAATTCAAATTTACCAACTGGTTTAACTATTGATAAATATGAATCTGGACGTGCTGAAGCAATTGGAACATTATGTAGAATATTTTGTGCTAAAAAAACTGGTGAAGAAATACTACCAGTTTATCTGGCACGTTTTTATATGGCATTACAGCAATGTTTGAAAATAGCAGAAACAAAAGAGTTTGATGAAACATTAGCTAGCATTTTATATAATTCGCCAGATTTATTTCGTTTAGATTTAGATGGTATACAAGTATTATTACCTGGTTTTATATTAGCATTAGAATTAATATTACCTGAAAAAGAATTAAAAATTAAAACTCAAGCAATTTTATTTAATAAGAATGAATTAAGACGTGCATCAATTAATATATTAATATCAATATTGGCATTACCATTACATTTTCAAACACTTCCAATACGAGATTTAACTAATGGACCAATGGATAGGTAGAATTTGTATTCACTTTTTTTGAATCGTATTTGCACTTATAAAACATTCTTTTTTTTTTTACATTTTCGTAAAGAATGATTACGTTTATTCAACTGAAACCAAGGCTTATTAACATTTTGATGAATGCATTACAAGTTGAAACTGATGCTCAAAACACACATATGTTATTAGGTGGTCTTTTATTGGTTGTACAAGATGCTGTAACATTTGAAGATAGTGAATTAGGCGAAACTGTACAAACATCATCACCACCTCCAAGTGACACAAATTTACTGAGTTCTGGTAAGTTCAAAAAAAAAAAAAAAAATTAATAAATTGTTCTTTTAAATTTTGTTATTGCTTCTTATATTCAAATCGGTTTTGCTTGTTTTGTTTATGTATCTCTTTTTCTTTATTTGTTTACTTTTTTGAGGACTCATAGTTTAATTTTTTTTACTACGTTTTAGATTCATCGTAGAAATAGTGTAAATTCATGTTATGCTTGAATATTTCAATATTTAAAACTTTTACGTTTGTTCTGAAATCTTAAATAAATAAACAAGTTTTATTTTTAAATTATAGAAATGTTGATTAGACCATTGCATATTTGATGTCTTTGATAAGCATTAAAGATCATTTGCGTTATTTATCTTGTATTATTTCATCCGATTTGTAATATCTTATATTATGCTTTTGTATTTTGTTTAATTTTTAATTTGTATATTTTTTTTTCTTTTTATATTTTTTGTGTTTTTTTTTTCATTCGCCATGTACACAATTTTTCATCACATTTGAAAAACACTGAAAAATAATGTCCAAAAAATGCATATTTTCACATTTCTTTCTATTGCTTGAAAAAAATTCTATAAAATTTTGTTAAAAATTACATAATATACACATAAACATGCGGTCATTCAAAAAATGAAAATATTACGCAACAAAATACATGGATAAAATTAAAAAAAAAAAAATGTGTAGCATGTTCTGAACGTTCGGCGTCAATAGCAAGTGCCAGTAATTCAAGTTTGGGTGGTCAGAGTACAGCAACTTTAGGAGGTCAAGGAATTGCAGTTACAACACCAGGATCAGGAACGGGAACTGGACGTGATAGTAATACACAAGATTATCCAAGTCTTACAATATCCGACGATTTTCCTGCTGAACTCCTTCATGAATTTGAAATTGCTTCAGTTTATGGTAAAGTTTTATTTTTTCTAGAATTCCTTTTAAATTTTTTTTTTAATTGTATTGTATGCATTATTTACATGTGTGATGTAATTGTCTATTCCACATGTTGAGTAAAGTTTTGTTATTTATGAAACACAATTTTTCATTATGAAAAGCATCATTTCTATGTTATAGTTATGCAATTAAAATGTTTGTTTATAAATATTATTTGCCAAATTTATTTTGTAATATTATTTTAGCAAAATTAGAAGAAAAAGTGAATATGTACTTTTAAAGTTACAAGAAAAATGAAATATTTGAATTTATTAAAAACACACGTAAACGTTCTAAAAGGAAATAAAATAATTAAATAAATTCTTTAAATTATCCTTAGATAATGCTCATGCATTATTTGTACGAGCCACTTATTTAGTATGTCATCGACTAATATCATCTTGGAAAACAGATTTAAATGTATCCTTAGCTGCATTGGAATTACTTTCTGGTTTAGCAAGATTACATATAAGGGATTCAGGTATGTTATGTGTAAATGTTTGAAAATACACAAAATATTTTATTGATTGAAGTAAAATTATGATTCTATCAACAATTAAAGTTTAACAACAACTTATAAAATCGTAATTTGTTAAGGGTGTGAAATTTCTCATCTTTGTTTATTATATGATTTTGCTTTTCTGCTATTTTGCACTATTTATTTTGTAGTCAACGCTAATTTTTCGAATTAATCTATTTCTATGCAGCACGGAAATTTAGTGGTAATTAATATTTCACTAATACATTTTAATACTTCTTGCACTTACAACACTTTCTAGAATATATAGTTAAGATTCAGCTATCAACTTTAACCGTACTTTCCACAGACACTTTGGAATGCAAAAGGGCTGTAAAATGGATATGCGATTATATTTGTTATCAATGCTCAAGACCACCACCAGCACATAGTAAGGATTTACATAGCACCATCGTTGCTGCTTTCCAATGTACTTCGGCATGGTTAATGCAACATCCTTATCTTCTGCAAGATAAAGATTGTTTAGCAACAGTACTAGAAGTCGTTGAATTGGGTATATCTGGTTCAAAAAGTGATTCTGGTAAAGCCGGTGATACACCAAAATTTAAAGATGAAAAGGAATTAAAGCCAGTTTCAATGCGTGTTCGTGATGCAGCTGAAAATTTATTGTGTATTATATTGGAACAAGTTGGATATTTTCCAAGTGAATGCGGTCCAGAATCGGTATCAACATTGCTCGATGAAGTTGCATTAATAAAACATTGTAATTCAACACCAGAAAATGGAAATTCGATAACAACTGAACAAGCAATACAAAAATTTAAGTATTTTGTAACGGAAAATTCAACAATATTAGCACTTTTAGAAGAACCGCTTGGAAATGATCAGGATCCTCAACCAACAGTTACTTGTAATAAAAAGTCATATTTCAAACAAAGGTATTTATTTTTGAATAAATTTTTATTGTCTTAATTATTTATAGTGTTAATCCGTGGTCCATTTGGTCGTCATGCTTGGACAATGCAATTACGTCATCTACCACGTAGCAAATCTGGTACAAAATATCACGCACCAAATCCTGGTAGACCGGTACCAATGAACGATATGCCACAACGTTTAGAATTTGAACAGAAATTTTTCCCTGATGGCGTTGACAAAGTTCAGCCTTGTGTTGCGGACTATTCGATACCAAGTTTAGAAACTTTACGGGAGCAATATGGTATTGATGAAATTAAACGTCTCGAACATATGGTTGAAAATCAAACAATTTATGAGAAAATAGCTTGGGCTGAAACTGATAATTCCGTTGATAGTTTAAGTCATGCACAAGAAGCGATACCACCACAAGTTTGTCATGAATTTCAAGCTGCCAGGTTATTCTTATCACATTTTGGGTTTTTATCAATTGATGATTCTCATAAATCTGATACTCCCACATCGTCTCCAGTTTTAACCGTTCTTGACACAAAAAAGCCAAATTTTTCGAACGATTTAAATCTCTTAGATAAATTAAGTCCAAGAACTCATGATACTGTTCATGTGTTCTATGTTAAAGTTGGTCAGACAACACATCAAGAAATCATAGATAACATGAGTGAAGAAAATGTTAGAACAATAAATCCACATTTTTGGGATATGTTATTAACTTTAGGTTGGCCTGTTGAAATTTCTGAACATCCTGGATGGACAGGATTTTTATCAACTAGCTGGAATTTGAAGCATACTTTTTCATATGCGCAACGAAATAACGAACAAAAGTTTAGAACTACAAATACAAAATATAACGGAGAGAAACATATACTTTATTGGGCTGATGTTGGTGCTGAGATTGCTTTCGTTGTTCCGAATGAATGGAACGGGCGTGATGACAATACGGATGGTTCTTGTTGTTCATTAAATTCGGCATATTCATCTGGTGATAGTATTCATTCAGGTGCGTCAAGTGGATTCTATGAAAGAAGTATGAGTGAAGCTCCGCAACAAACTGGCAAGCAATCGCAGAAAGCCAGTCTTGGGCAAAAACCACGAACACTGTCTCTGGAACTAGATAAATCTAAAGATCCGGTACCACCAGCACGAAGAAGAGGTGCTGCGGTTAAACCAACACTCTTAGCACAATCTACAGCAAAAATATTTTTAGTTTGGCTTGAAAGTTTTGAAGATCATTTAACTTTTCCTATAGGTCAGTACAAAAACTTTTTGCTTTTTATATTATTTAATTAATGAAACCAAATAAAATTTCAAATTCAAGATGATCTTTTGCCGTACACTCGAACTGGTGAAGAAGCAAATTTATTACACTTACCACGTGCTAGTGATTGTCATGTCATATTTTTAAATGCACTTCAATCCGGTTTACTACGAGTTAAACTTCAAGGTCCAATTGGCCGAATGAGTTTTGCAACACCACTTGTTGACGGTATGGTACTAAGTCGTCGAGTTGTTGGAAATTTAGTAAGACAAACAGCATATAACATGGCAAAAAGACGTCGTTTAGATAATGATTCGTAAGTTTCATCATTCAGTTTTTGTTTGTAATATTTAAAAAAAAAATTTTTTTTTCTTTATTAATAAATTTTAAAATTTGAAATTTACTTTATAGTTATCAACCACCACATGTAAGAAGACGTTTAAAAGTTCAAGATATCGTCCAAAAATATAAAATTGATTTAACTGAACCCGAGTTATTAGCACATTTATTTAAAAGTGCATAAAAGAGTATTCGAATAATTATTTTTATTTTGGTTTTTTTATTAATTAAATATTAATAAACATATGTATTTATAAATTAAAACAATAAAATCAATTGTTTACTAGATAATTCAGTATTAATATTTCGCATAAACATTTTTATGGTGAATGGGTTTTAAAAATAAGCAAATTTGATTTCATTTATTTATAACCATTTTAATAATAATTATTAATTTTATTATTATTATTAAATATGTATTTATCAAAATAAAATAATAATAAAAAATGGCAAAGAATAAGTATTTTTATTTAATTTACTAAATTTTTTTCAGATAATTCTATAGGCTATGAAATTTATATTAACCATATTCATGTCGTTTTGTTTTAACTATACTTAGAAAAACGTTTTTTATTTACATTTTTAATGTTTTTATTTATATAAGCTAAGAAAATATTTTTTTAATTTATAGTCATTGTCTTTATAATACTGTTTCAATTATTAGAAGAAAAAACTTTTGTTGTGAATTGTATATTTCAAATGAAATTCCAAATGATTCTATATATTTGTAGAGATCAAAGGTAAAATTAATCAGAGTGTAAATATTTGTTTAATAAATTCTAAACACCTAAGTAATTAATTCGTTTCCTATTTGCAAAAGTATAAATTAGAATTAATTTTTCAATATCAATTCAGTAAAAAAATTTTTTTTTTATAAATATCATTTAATTGTTTGACTTTAATTTTTCATTTCACCTAGAAAATGAAAAATTTATTAAGTTTAATATTATTTTTAATTTTAATAGGTAATTTTTGAAATATTTTTGTTTTAAAAATTTCACATTTTTAAAATCAGTTAGAAGTCATAAATAATTATTTTTAAATTTAAAAATGAAAATAAAAATTACTTCTCATGTAGGATATGTAACAGCAGCTTTTAATTTCACTTTTCTTGAAAAAGAACATTCGTGTACACATTCAAAACTAAAGGATAAAATTAGTGAAGTCTTAATTAAAATTGAAAAAAATTTTGAAAATCCAGAACGAACACGTGATATACATTTTTTTTTATATACAAATAAAAATCCACTTGAAAGTCAGGAATTAATTTTAGGTAATAAAACTTCTGTTGAAATATCAAATTTTGATCCTGAAAAACCAGTAAGGTAAATTTATAATTTGAAATGATACAGTATATTTACATATGTATATCGTTTAAAATTTTATTTTTTTATTTTTTAATCGTTATAAATTTAAGAATTCTTATTCATGGATTTCAAAATTCAGTTGAAAGCTGTTTTAATGTTTTTGTGAGAGATGCATATTTAAATAGAGAAAATTTTATCAATGTGATTGTTGTTGATTGGAGTGTTATGTCATCAAATTTTGATTATTATACTGTCGTTACTTGGTTAGGAAATGTTGCTCATATTATTAATGAGTTCACAAAACATCTTAGTAGTGAATTTAATGTGCCATTTGATAATATATATTTAATTGGACATAGTCTGGGAGCTCATATTGCAGGATTAGCAGGAAGACGGTTACAACCTCTAGGACTTTATAACACTATATTTGCACTCGATCCAGCCGGGCCAGGATTTCAAGACTCTTATATTGCAGTATACAAGGATGATGCATATTATGTTGAAATGATATCAACTGATATGGGTGGTCTAGGGTATGAAGGACACTTGGGAAATGCTTCATTTTATCCAGATTTTGGTAGATCACAAAAAATTTGTCAACTGAATTTTTTTGAAAAACTCAACTTAGCATGTAGCCATCGTACTGCATACAAGTATTTTGCTGAATCAATTTATCAATCAGAAAATAAATTTTTGGCTCAACCGTGTGATGAATTTCAAAATATTTTAGATCGAAATTGTACATGTGTGACAAGAAATGATTGTCAAGAAAAATTCCAAATGGGTGGTGAACCATCAACAAAAAAGAATGGAATTTTCTATTTGAATATGGATATTTTTATTTAAAAATGAAAGAAATGTTACAGTTACGTTCTATTTTTTTTATTGATTTATTTTATTTTATTTTTAAATCTTGACGACAGTATAATAAAATTCTCGCAATAACTTCATTTTATACTTTTCAAATCAACTTTCTTTCCGTTGGTTTTTAAATTTAAAATAACTTGGATGGCACAGCTAAGTTTTGATACCAGACTATCTTAATTTTTCTGAGCAATAAACTAATTCGTTAAAATTAACGTTACTAAATAAACAATAAGGAACGTAAAAAAATTTTAAATAAAAATTTAAATATAATAATAAAAATTTAATTTAATAATTCAATAAAATAAAGTAAAATATTTCGGAGAATAAAAAAAAGTATTTATGGGCTTATCAATTATTAAACCAAAAAAATAATCTTATTACAAAAAAATTTCCTTATTTTTCTTTGGCCATAATTTTTACAAATTAAAAAAATATGTGTATATTTATATGCCTATCCTATATGTTTGTAATAAAAAAAAAAAAAAATTAGTTTTTTTAAAAATTTTGCATACATAATTTTATTTGATTAAATATTCATTTCATAAATACATACGTACATGCATATGTATGTATATAAAGCATTTTCAAGAATTATCATTTTTTCTATATTTCTCAGTTGATTTTACTTATGTATGTATGTATTTTGCAAAAAAGAAATTTCTATTCACAGTTAAAATTAAATCATCAAATTTATTTTAATGTGATCGTAAAATTGAAAATTTATGTTATATTCGATTAATTTTATAGATAATAATCATACTATGATTAATAGTTGATATAAGTATAATAAAAGAAATATAATACAAACTTTATGCATGTATAATACATTTACAATCAAATAAAGATATAAATAAAATATGTACATGCGTATGTACATATAAGCATAAAAAGAGTATATTACAACATTATATGATCATTATAATCAGATTCTTGTTTATTTGATTAAATAATATTTCAATTTATATTAACTAAAGAATTTGTAACTATATTATGTATATGAATATCGAATACATAGAATATTGCATTTATTAATTTTCTAATCAATACAAGAAGAATTTGATGTTACATGTTTTGATGTGAACATTTATACCATATATTTTAAAAAGGAAATTTTTATAAGTATATATATTCAATAGTACATATATTGTATGTATGATAAAATTTTGTACATATAATTTGATATAATGCATTTCATAAGTACGTAGGCATGTGTAAGTATAAAGGCGCCAAGAAAAATGATATGAATACATAGTTGTTTTTTTAATATCAATTGAAATAAATGAATACATATATGTACATATGTACATATGTATGTATGTATATCATTACATTATAAATATACATACATATATAATTATAAAAGGGTACACCCGTACATCACAATACGTGCAAAACACATGTAAATATGCATATTTCTATTAAATGGCTTAAAATGTACATATGTATATACAAATACGTCATGGAATATATGCATGTACCTATATACTATATAACATTGCAAACAACTAAAATACTTATGATTGAATGGAAGGAAATTACAAGAAAAAAAAAATTAATAAATAAAAAGGAATTACAACAGGAGGAAAAAAAGTGTAAAAATTAAAAATGAAAATTGCAACAACCTTCTGAAAAGTTTTTCATTTTTTTTTTTAAATGCGTGTATATGTGTATCTTTTTATTATGTCTATATTTTTTGTATTGAAATATTTTACAAGAAGCAAAAATAAATCTAAAAAAAATAATGAAAATAAATAAAATATGCACATACGTTTATACGATTACTATTATATACATACGTATGTATGTATGTATAGAAAATATATACACATAAATTTAGAATAAGATAAAATAAAAAGGAATTCAGAAACCAAACCAGAGAGCCAGAACAGAATGTTTTACAAAAAAGATCAGTAAGACTACAAGCAAACATAATTTGTTTATATGCGCGATATATCAACCTCACATCGCCCCCACACATGTCGTAGGTGTCATTTCAAACAGATAAATTCGAAAAAAAAAAACAAAAAAAAAAATATATATGCATACATATACAATACATGTATGTATATTGTATATATGAAAATTTACACACTTACATAGGCATATATTGGATATTTATAAATGTTATATATAAAGGAAATTTGTATAAAATTGATGATGGTGCAGTTATAGTAAGTTACGCAGAATCTGGTTAAAGGACTCCTTTTTATACATTTTTTTTTAAATTTTACACACATATACTTATGTACGTATTGCTGTATGTACATTATGTGCTTGATAAACATGCACTTTTTAAATTAATAATTTTATTGATTTTATTTTTAATTTATTGAAATTACACATAAAACTAGATTGAAATGATAAAATTTTATTTTATAAAATTGAATGACATTACAAGAAAATAATTGTATAAAATAGAAATGTGCAATTTTTGTAAAAATAGGTAGTGATTAATTATCTGTTTATTAGTGAAAATGAAATAAAATGAAACATATAGTATGTATGTACCTATTTCTAATGTAAATATGTTTAAAAAAAATTAATAAAAATTGAGATAAAATTTTATATGTAATACAAATATTGATTACCACTAATTTTTTTTTTTAATTTTTAGATCTTCAAATTAAGATAATATGTACATACAAGTATACGTAGGTATGTATTTATTCAAATTTATATACATATGTATATTTATGTACAAGTGTATATGATGTTAATGTTTAAAAAAAGAAAATTCTTTTGATTACAAGAAAATTGTTTTGTACACATACATATATATATATGTGCAATATATGTACATATAAGTATGTCGGGTATATTGTATGTATACGTATATATACTTATACACAAAAATGTATAGAAAAGAAACATACATACATACTTATATACATCATATATGTTTTCCAATTCATAAATAAATGAGTTTATAACATATATAGGTATGTATATATATATGTACATATTATAATGTATATAATATATAAGGTTTATGTAAGGTATATGTATATAAGTATTTTATTAGAAATATTTATAATTATACTAAACAGTTATAAAATTACAGATATACATACATATCTACATATCATTAATGTATAAAAAGTATATACATATGTAATATATTACACTATATATTTGTGAATATTTATATGTTTTCACATAAATAGGTAGAATTTTTAACAAAAGACTATTGTCTGTCTGGTAGCATATAATATCATTTGCATATTGTAATTAGTCGGCGTGCACCTTTTTAGACATTTCATACTGTGAAGATGAATCGTTAACATTACAACAGATTTACGATCACTATTTTATGATAAAATAAAAACAAAACAAAATAATTTTTACAAAACATACATTTAAATATTGTGTATGTGTATATAATATATCTTACATATACATGTAGGTATATATTTTTATATCATGGTGTAAATAAACTGCCAAAAATATGTAATTTGTATACGTTTATTATTACACTTTTGGTATTTTAGAAAATTTTACTTTATAAAATAGAAATGAATATTTTAAAATCATCATACATGTTATTTACGTATAACTAGAAAGTTTATTTTATCTAAAGAAGGAATAAAAAGCCCAACTGCTTTACATAAGACAAATATTCAAAACAAAAAAAGAAAAACTAAACAGAGGAAATGAAATAAATGTCACATTATTTATGTACATATGTAAGTGTGTACCTTATAAATCAGGGAATTAATTTGTATTTATGTATATATGTATGTATGTATGTAAAGTCTAGAAATAAAAAAGTCAAATGAAAAAAAAAAATTATGTATATAAAACACCCTCACCTACATGTAATTTCTCTTATTTAAAATAATTTTAAAATTTTTAGGATTAACTGAAAAAATATAAAAATCTTTAACTGAATATACACAAGCATACCCACATATTTATTAATATGCATTTATATGTGTACATATTTTAGAATTTTCAAAAACGTCTTTGACTATGTGCCTATACATATATAAACATATTAAAATGAAAATTGAATAATTTCAAAATAGATTTGGTAAATTGAATTTATGCATAACCGCATAACGTATTAAATGTACGTATGTACATACATACATATATATCGTATATGTGTTTGAATAAAACACATATGTAAGTAACGTAAAATGTACGTGAGTATACTATATGCATGTAAATACTTAATTACTTTGCTTCCAGTGTTTTTTTAAGCGCAATTTTACAATTAGATAATAAAATTATAAATTTAAAGAAAAGGAAAAATAGTTAAATTTTAAATATTCATTCTTGTGTTTTGTTGATATGTACATGTACATATTTGTATACGTTTATAAGAAAAAAATTATATTCACATTTGAGATTCTAATTTTTCTTTATTTTATTTTATTTTTTATTCTTCTGGCTTTAATGTGAATAAATACTTCATGTACTGGTATTATAATGCCTTTTAAAACAATATTTATTTGCATTTGATAGGTAGTCAGGCTATAAATAATGTCTGTTCTGTTCTGTTTTACTGAAATGCAAAAAAAAAAAAAAATTAAGAAAAAAAAAATAAATAAAAATGTAAAAAAAATTTTTCACATTGATCTACCTTAGTATTTTAAAAAGATACGTAAAAAAAAATTTTTTTTTTTTGTAATATACACGTATTATAAAATTGTTTTCCTTTTTATTTTTAAAAGCTTTTTTTGTACCTTTTTTTTAGTTTTCTTTCAAGTTCAGTGTTAGTTTACTCTAAGTTTCGTGTCTTCGTTTTCGAGGTTGTTTTATTGAAGGTGTGTTATTTTATTTTATTTTTTATTTATTTACTCCATTATATATACATATATAACATATTTATATACATATACTATATATCTATGTATGTTCATATATACATACATATTTTTTTATTCTTGTAATTTTGTTTTTGATTTTTCTTGAATCAGGCAGTGCGTGTGTGATGTCAAAATTAACATACGTTACGTACATTACATACATTCTTTTCAACAAGAAGACAAATGCCAGTACAACATACTATGTATCAACATTTATATACTGTTTGAATCCTACAATTCGTGGACTTGCGACAGGAAAATTAAAAAATAAAAATGACACAAAAAAAAACAAAAATATGTAAAAATGATAATAAATAAAATAACATAAAATAAAATAAAATCAGAAAATTAAAAAATTTTTTGAATTGAACTATTAAACGTGAGGTGTGTTTGTTTTTTTTTTTATTTTATTGCTTTGTTATTTGGGATTTTTTGTCAATGGTTTTTTTGTTTCATCTTATTTAAATATTACTGGAATTTTTCTTTGTACACACAAAATTTTACTGCTGTATATACAATTTTATTACAATTTTAATTGATTTTTTTTTTTTTTTAATTCAGATTTATAAAATAAATGTTAAATTTTAGAAATTGATGAGATTAATTTAAGTGAATATACTTTATTTTATTCATTTGCAATATAACTCATACGTTTACATTTCTGTTAATTTGTTTATTATTATAATTTGATATAATTGTCAAAAGTTTTCATAAAATTTAATTTCTTTCATCAAAAATAATTGTAAAATCAAAATTTTAAAATTTTTTAAAACGTGCAAGTAATGCATTTCTGTACAGAAAAGTATTTTTTGTTTGTTAGAGTGGAATAAATATCCTTGAAAAATGCACATATTTGTCCTAATAAAAATAGTATATGACTAGTATGTACTATATTTGCATAAAAATATACAACATCAGAATATTATTTAAATAAGTACACACATGTACTTACTTAACTGACATTTCGGTCTGTACACATACAATACGTATATGTAGTTACGTACATAAATACATATAAATGTGCAAGTATAATCATTTGTTTGTAATACATTAAAAAGATGGAATATCAATAGAAAATCTGTGGGATCTTAAACATCATTTTAAGATTAAAAGAAGTGTTAGATACGTTATATATAGAACATAAAGTATATATGTACATATATACGTATGTTATATATACACATGCCTATGTTATGTACATATGTATATAAAAGAGATATTTGATATTTTATGTGTGATTTCTAGTTAATCACGTCTACGACGTTATGCTCCAATCCTGTGGGTGAGAACATGATTTGTTCACCATGATGAATTTTCTTTCTTTTATTCTTTAATTTTTCATTTTTATTTGTTTTCATTGCATACAATATATGTATATGTATACATATATTCTTGTGAATGTCTGAAAATTTTATTTATTAAATTCCATTTTTATTTTTATTGCTTTCTTAATAGTAAACTATTTTCCATAAATTAAATCTAAAAAAAAAACGTGTAAATACAACCCGTGTGTTGTGTATCTTATTTACATACAACATATGTATGTGTAATTTATGCAAATATACATACATAAAAAACATCTAAGATATAATAAAAAAAAACCTTAATAAATAAAACCTTCAATAAATTGATAAATAAAATAACAGATTGAAAATTAAAATTATTTAAAAAATTGAATTTAATTTAAATTTCCAACTGATAGTAAATTTATAAGTTTATTTGAACAGGTTTCTTGCTTAAATCTTTTGTTTTTCAGAACCAATTAAGAAAATGTTGATAAATTGTTTATTGATATATTACTTATTTAGATTCAATACACTCATATTTTATTTCGCTAAGATTAAAATCATAATTGTTCTGAAATTCTAAAACTCCGAAATACAATAGATTGAATGAATTTTATAAGAGTGATATTTTTTTCTAATATTCGGTGATAATTTCAAATTATTGTTTAGGTTTAATCATTTGAATTTTTCAAATTGAATATTAAATAGTGTGATTATGATAATATCTTTTATATATCAATAAATTTAAAAGAGGGAATAAAATGAAAAAAAAAAAAACAAATCATTTTAGCTGACAACGTTTTAAAAATATAGGGTTTTATGAACGTGTTTATTTTTATGGATAATTATTAATTACACGTATATAAAGTATATTTGTAAGGGCTTAATACTGTATGTAGTCTATATATATATATATATATATATATATTATAAATAATGCACTTATACATCAATGAAAAAAATTTAAAAAAAAAAGAATTGCCTTTTCATTTCAATATATGAGGAAGTTCTTTGTTAATTGTTAGGCTGAGTGAGAAATCCTTTCAAAAAGAACACCTTTACTTTTTCTTATTTTTATAAACATTAAATGTATGGTATACATACATATGTACATGTGCTTTATTTTACTTTACATGAAAGGTTCATATACACATACATATGCACATGTACAACGTACATACATATTCGTACTGGTTTTATACTTTTAAGTAAATAGCAAGAAGCACAAGAAATGAGACGGTTTTTTTAAGTAATCGTTTTTTTTTCTTTTCACTTTACTCTCTTACTTTTTGCCCCTTATTCTGATTGACAAGTGCGTGTTTAGAAGATAAAATGTTTTTGAAAATATTCCACAAAAACCTATTCAAGGATTTTCGGTTCTTTTTTTTATTTTTGTTTTTTTAGGTTTTTGGTTTTTTTTCGTTATGGATAGGATGTTCAAAGAAATAATTTCAATTTAGGACAAAAAAAAAAGGAAACTGATTACAAAGTGCTGTGTTAGCTTTGAAGTAAACATGATAAATCAATTTTAGTGAAAAAAATTTTTCTTCAAAAATAAAATGAAAAAAAAAAAAAAAATACGTATTATTGAATGAATTTTGTTTTTGCTTATGTATGTTTAAATACGTACATATGTGTTTCTTTTTATTTATTTTCTCTTATTTTTTACTTTTTTATTTTAATTTAAACGTTGCAGGTTATAGAAGTTATTTTCAAGGTAGATTTACAAAATGAATTGTGTTAGATCAAGTTAGATTTACATATGAATGAAATTAAAAAAGAACGTTATCACTTAAACTTATATATGTATGTACGTGTAGTATACTATACATGACATATAAGTTTTGGTAAAAAAAAGTCTAAAAACTGCATATACAAAACTTGAACGTCTATTAGAAGGCAAAAATATGAAAAATTATAATAGATACATTATTAGATATATTTTCAATTTATTTTTAATTTTAATTCAATTAATTCAATTCTTAATTTTGTTATTATATTACAGTACTTTTAAACGATAAAATATTTTGAAATGAGATTGGAATAAAAGCAAATATAAAAGAAAGAATAAGCGAAAATACAAATAAATAACCAGAACGATTACGATTAAATAAAAACGTGGTCGTTGTTATATGTATGGTTTTTAGGTATAAATATATACATACATACATAAAACACATATGTACATATACCTATGTATATACCTACATGTATATATGTGTCCACACGAAATGCACAAACATATGAATGCAGTATACCTCATATGTATGAAATTGTGTAGTTTTGTTTTGTATATATACATGTAGGCACATATGTATGTATATACATACATATATAGTATATACGTTATAGGTATTGTACGTTACAAGAAATCATGAAATACCATCATATTATAATGATCATCTTGTATAGCTGTTTAATATTGATTCAGTCTTTCCTCATTTATTTGTTCTTGTATACTATAAATATAATGCCAAAGAATAAGAAAAAGATATGATGGTACTTTAAAAATTTGTTGTATATGTCTAGTAGAGCATGTTATATCGATGATAAGAGTGAGGATACAACAATAATGATAATGACGACTATGATGTTATTGATGTTGATGATGATGATGATGGTGATGAAGATGATGATGACGACCATACATGATTCACCGATTTATAAAATAATAAAAAACAATAAACAAATACATAAAAAAAAACAGTAGAACAACGAGAATATTAAAAACAAAACAAAAGGTTTCAAATAAAAAAAACATAAACTTCTAACTATTACCTGTACATATATATATACAACAACATGTTGCATACTTACTTACTTATAACCATATCTATTCCATTCCAATAATAACATCGGTCAATCGTCTTTGCTGTTTTATATTTGATATCACGAAAATTTTTATATGATACTTTTACACAAAATACTTCTATATTTTTAGTGTACATATACAAAATAATGTAAGTATATCTTATAGATATACATATATTTTACCGTAATACATGTACCTATGTTTGATTTTGTCCAAAAGCATACACATAACTGTGTACATACTTACACACAATATATTTTACATTCAATAGTTAAATTTCAAATTCGTAATATTATACAAGATTTAATTTTCTTGTTTTACGTTTCATTTCGATTTTTTTTTGTTTTTTTGAAGTAAAATTTAGAAGAAAATGTATTCTTGTATTGTATAATTTTATATGAACTATGCTGTATGATTTTTGTTTGGTCAGTCAGTAGGTGGAACAGCATGAAAATGTTAACACAAACATAAACACCAATTCAGAAAACAAAATTTTAATTTACTTAATTTCTTTACTTTTATGATCGGTCGACGAATTTCTTTTATGATATCCCCTTTTAGATAGTATGTCTATACATATGTATATATATATATGTACATATATGTATGTATGTATGTACGGCAACTTGATTAAGCAGTTAAGGAATTTAGAAAAATGTTAAATGGGGTTACCTTGAATATATGTATAAAAAAAATATTTCAAGGAAATCTGAATAATATTTTTTTTATAATATAAAAAGGAGTTTTTAAGAAATCATATATGTACTTATTTATTTGCATAAATTTTAGGTATATATTTGACCATTCAATATTTTTACTTACTTCTCTCTGTTCTAAAAGTATACATCAAGATTTTTAAATATGTATCAAATGTACCAGGTTTCTCGCTTAAATCTTTTGTTTCTTTTATACGGTCGCAATAACATTTTGATTCGTTGTTGGTATTAGTATAAATTCATATTATTATTTTAAATGATGATAAAAAATAAATATTACTCTTTTTTAATAATTTATATTCATATTTATGAGCTGGTAACACAAATTTAAATGTCCATTCTTTTAATAAATTGTCCATATCAGGTACATTTGACTGTGGCATATAATAATAAATTTATTAGAGAAGTAAAAAGTTGTTTGGTCTCATATCGGCCATAAGTAGAATGAAAAGAAGACATTAGACACATACGTAAGTATATTCTACAAATGTTCAATACAAATAAAAATCGCCTGTACAAGAAAAGAGTAGAAGAACTATTTCATGATGATGATGATAGTGAGGTATTTGGTAAATTTAAAGCAGTCAGTGTGTAATAATAATAATAATAAGATGAGACGAGAAACATGAATTTGTGTGAAATATATTTGGTATAAAAATTGAGTAAAATACTCGTATATACATACAAATATCGTATATTCGTATAGTAAAATTTATGCATGTATGAGTATAACGTACAAATACTAGCATATTTTGTGCATATACATATACAGTATAATGTCGTAAATGTATTGTATGTATTAGCCGAAGGATATATATGAAAGAAGCAACGAAAAGTAAATGCATGCACATCAATATATGTATGTATATATATATATATATATGAACATTCATGTATGTATATAATTTTTGATATATACATATATATAGTAACTATACATATACTAAAAAATATTCAATCGGTCCTAAAACGAAGAAAACAAATTTTATGAAATAAAAATTAAAACTTAAAAAAAACCACACATTGCATACTCATATTAGATTTTTTCCTTATTGAGTGTATTTCTTTATTTGTTCCGAACGTTCGGTATATTCCATATGCATTTCTTTATTCAAAAAGTATATTCCGAATGTTCTTTTCCGTATTTCTTTATTCGTTCGGAATATCCAGAACGTATTCTTTTCATTCCTAGTTTGATGATGGAATAAATGGAATAAACCCTAGTTTTAATTCGTAATCTGTCAAATTTATGATGGTGAAAGGCCGAATAGGATTATGTCATAAAAAAATAATTTAATAAAATAAATAAATTACATTATTTTATTTTATTTTTCATTTTTTTTTTTTAAATACAAAAATGTGCAACCTATTTTTTTTGTTAAAAAAATTTTATTATTTTTTCTCCACCCATTTTTATAAACCATTTATTCTATTTTGTTTATTAATACTACTCCAAATTTTCCGAACAGTATTCTGACGTTCTGTTCCGAGTATGGAAAAAATAAAGAAAAACAGCCATTGTTTTCTTTTTCTCTTTCAAAGTTTTACGACTAAACAAAAAGTTACAATATAAAAAGAAAACGAAAAAAAAAAATAAAATAAAAAATAAAAAACAGTCAAGAGAATGAATAAAAATAAAAAATGAAATAAAACAAAGATTTAAAAAATATTTTTTCATCTCACACTAACTTACCTGTGAAATTGATTTTTTTATTTTACAACGATAGAAATCACACAGACGTATACTTACAAATATACAATTATGTAGATACATATATGAACATATGTATGTATGTGTACGTATTTTCATGTTGGTTTTATACACATTAATGAGTGAAAATATATAAAAATTTTCTTTTATCTACATACATATACCCATAAATATGTATGGGGATACGTAAGTATACATTTTATGTTTAATGCTTTAATGTATGTATAACCAAAGAACCAAATAATATATGTCTCTGGTATAACTAAAGTGGATCCATAGAGGATTGTGCGTTGTTCATTTCACTAACGTTGTATAATGTCCACAACACTTGTTCAATTTTAGCTCGTTAAGAATTTTCAAACCTTCGCTTTCAAAGAATTATCATTATAAATGCTCATGATACACTACATATATGTATGTATAACAATGGATTACTTGTCATCATTTTATACGTATACTACATACATATAATTTAAAAAAAAAGAAATTCTAATTCTTTTGAAGACAAACCTAAACAAATGGAAAAAAAATTCTATTAATATTAAAAATAAATAATTTTAAATGTATGTTGAGCTTTTCGTTTTGTAAAAAATGTTGTGTGAAATAACATCGATTATATACACTATATAACATGGATATATGTTTATATATACATATATAAATTCATAAGTTCTAATTAAGTAAATATATATTTATTACCCGTACTTGTATATATATGTATATACATATATACCCATTAATATTATATTTTTTCCACATGTTTTTAAAATTTTGAATATTTTGAAAGTAATGGTTAACATTGGTGTTCTTACTAAAGATGAACAGAGTAATAAAATGTTAATGGAACAAGAGAGACATTTTAAAATACTTTTTTCCTTTAAACATAAGAAGTAAACAAATTCATAAGAAGAAAATAATAATTATCTAAAACGATACAGGAATGAAGAGGGAATATGTGTACATTCGAAAGAAGTATTTAAAAAAATGTGTGCATGTGTATTACGAAAGAAAACAATTTTCAAAGCAGAAAGAATTGAAGAAAAGAAGATAACAAAAATAATAAATAAAAGCAAAAAAAAAAAAAAACCCAAATATTTGTCGTCTTAAGAGGTTTCGTTATTGTTAAAGAAAATTTCACCTTACTGCTCCAACCATTTTTGCTCAATAAACTCCTTCAATCGAAAAAAGGAGAATATTGTAAGCATTGTAAGTATTAAACATTTAGTTCGCATTCCTGATTCTTGTACAAACCTTTCTGGTACACAAATACATATACACATATATGGATGTACATACATATGTACATATATATTGTATTGTACATATATTAAGCACTTGAATACTCGCATATAGGAGACATTGCGTGTTTATATTAATGTGAAAAGTATACATACATGCATACATATGTACCTATATATATGTAGATATGCATGTAAATTTCATATTAAATTTATTTATTTATATACGTACATATGTATATATTACACACCTTACTGTATTCAATATATATTTAGGCATATATAAAACAAACACATTCTTCTGAAACATTTTTAACGTATGTATGTATGTATATATATGCATATGTATGTACATATAAAAATAAAATATTAATAAAGTATAAATATCTATGGAATCCATTCGATATTTTTAGGTTTTTTTTTATAAAGTCAGTAAAAATGTTCATTGCACGTAGAACTTTTTCTTAGAATTTGTCTTACCAATATTACTTTGTTTATAGGTGTAATAATTAAAAGTGAAAAAATTGCCAATTTATTATTATTATAAAAGTCATAAAAAAAGTTAATTTAATCATGAGCAAAAATCAGATATTATTTTATTTCTAATCCAATTAGACATATAATATTTAATATTTTAATGAAATGTTTTCGATTATAGTAATGTAAATTTATTAATGGCAACACCATAATTTTTAAATCAAATTTAAAATATTTCTATAAATATTTTTGTTTTGAAAATTTACTACAATACTAAGTCACTTCATTTGGGTACTATTTATCCATGTATGTGCATTTAAATCTTCTCTGGTATTTATTTGTATACATTGGTAAGTTTGTCATATACACACCTATTATATATGTACATATGTACAAAGGCAATATATTTATACTCTCTATTTCTCTTGAAACTTATAAATATAAATTTTTAAATATATTTGCATGTGTGTAAACAATACATACGAATTTATATAAAATATACATATACTAGGAGAAATTATTTCAAAATTTAACCGGCATTCCCTTGTCATATGCAAGTCCATGTCCGTATTTTGAACATACATGTATATAAAAACAAAAGATTTTATTTTAAATAAAGTTTTTCATTGATTTTTTCAATGTATTTGTAACAAACCAGTCTCAGGTAAAATGTTACCTGTTTATACAATGGAGCTTACATTATATGATTCTAAACAATCATACAATGAATGCGCAATCGACTCATATGTATATATGTAAATTGTTGTACAGACATATAGAAACAGCACCTTTTAGTTTATTGCATGTGTATTTAAAATGAGAATATATAATGCTGTATGTATATGTACCATATACATACATTTAATTTGTAGTATTAGTGTTAAGAAAATGCATTTTTCATGGCTTGTTCAAAAATTGAAGAAGTTTCGTGGAGCATATTAGACAAGTATATGTTACGTAGTATAAAACATATACATTTTATATACAACATATACAACAAGTAAAAATTTTGGCTTTCAAATGTATAAAAAGAAATCTATTTTTAAATGAAAATATCACTAAACCAAGTAAAACATGCACAAAAACACATCAAAACTACTTGTGTATACAATTGTTATTATTTTTACTATACATGCATGTATTTTAAAATTTTTTATTTCTTTTTTTTATATTTTATTTTAATGAAATTTTAAAATCTCATCAGATTAAAATTTTGTACACCAATATCTCTTCTCAGTTTTGTAATGACCGCGAATTTGTTAAGATCCGTCGCGGATTATTGTAATTATTGTTTCTGCTGATACTATACTAATAAGAATTAATTTTAAAAAATTCATTATTTTGTAAAATATTTGGAAAAGTAGAAAGGAAATTTCACGAATGAATATCTAAAAATCCATTTAAAGGAATCAATTTACTTCATTGAATTTTATAAGAGTTTTAATGTAATTTGTTTAAATTAAAATGATGTAATTGAGAAATACATGTACATGTGCTAAGTGAATATAAAATTTGTTTATTTGTTTTTATTTTGTCTAAGTTTTATTTCAAAAATTTATGTTAATTTACTATTAAAAAGTGATCAATATTTTTTATGATTTATATTTTACACAGATAATATAAAATATAATACTTGTTTTTTAAAAGTAATTTCGAAAAATTTAATAGTTTTTAAGGAGTTGTAAAAATAAAAAAATAAAAATTAAAAAAAAAACACAGTGAAGTGTTAAAATTTACAAGAATTAAATTCATTATATTTGGATATCTATACAAAGTTTACATAAAATTGGATTTTCATAAATTATCATTATCATATTTTTTGGATTTATTTAAATATTTCACTAAAAATGTAAGAAAATTTTTTGTACATTTTGTTTCTATATTGGTTTAATCCGAGTAGATAAAAATATAAATAAATAAAATGTAGTCTGAAAATTTTAATTTACCTAACGTGAAGATATTGATAATATTTTAAAATTGTTTTTTCAATTTTTGTTGTTGAATTATTATTAAAATAAATTTTGATTTAAACAAAAATATTTTAAAATATTTTCAAACATTTTCTTTGATTATCATTCAGTTTTTAAAAATTAATTTTGATTAGAAGAACAAAGAGAAAAAATTAAACAAGTTCTCCTAATATATGTACATATGTATGTTTATAATATACGCTATTTTATAAGTTTTTTATCTCTTTCTAGATAAAATTTTCTTTTCTAAATCATTAAATTCATATTTTTATGATATAATTTACTAGAAATTTTATTTCAAAATAATTGAATTTTGTCAAAGAAAATGTTAAATGATTTTTTTTTTTAAATAAAATTCGGAATTTGATTTGTTAATAAAATAAGTTTAAAATATGTATAAAAATTAAAAATAAATTTTAAATATTTTTCCAAAAAAAAAAAAATAATAAATTAGTTATTACAACAGATAATTAATTAATTATCGTTAATTTAATGTTTGAATTTTCTGTCATTACCGTCGCGAAATAGGCAAAGGACTTTAGAGAAAAAAAGTGTAGGCATATTTTATTAATTTTATTTTTTAATTCTTACATGAACAAATGACTGAAATTTTTCTACTTAGTTCAAATCTTCAAGCATAGTATTACGAGCCAGAATAATGAATACTTTCAAGTAAGGTACCCTTATAACAAATTTATAAATACATAATTGGAATGTGAAATACGAGGAAGAAAAAAAATTTTCAATTATTTTTTTTATAAAAGGTTGTATGTAATTTTGCTGACAAGAATAAAAAAAATTTACGAATATGTCCTAATACGAATGTACCTATATGTAACTATTTTTAATTCGTTAATATCAAAACGATAAAGAAAATTTTAATCATTTTTTTACATTTTTTGAAAAAGGACTAAAAATGAAAAAATGAAACAGAATAGAAAAATTTCAAATGAAATCAATTGATACAATATCTATAATTCAAAAAAAGTAAATTCAAATATTTAAAATAACAGAAAAATTTTCACAGTTTTCCAAATTATTGAGGGAGTTTTTTTTTACGAATTTCATTTTTTATGCAAATACTTGCAATTTTTACAACATTATTCAAATCTTGATTAAAAGACAAGAAAAAATGAATGTAAAATAAAAATAAACAAAAATGTAAATAACTATTATGATGAAAAATGTCTGTTACTTACCTCTCGGAAGTTATCTTTAAATAATATCATTATAATTGGCTACTATGTGTAATGTAATAATAATAATATACAATGTACAATAATGCTCGTAGTCGATTACAGTACAACTACTGCATATGACATGCTTGGTTAAGCTTGAAAAAAGGTTGAACTTCATAAACACTTGGCATAAAGTCATAAGTTACCATCGCATTTCATACATATTTTCTTATTTGTTTTATACTTGCTTACTAAATTAACTTGCATATTTTAATTTAACAAATTTTAATTTTCTTTTTTTATTGTTTTTGTTTTTTTTTTTTTTGGTTTTTTTTTTGTTCATTTAATTTTTTCTTTTATTGTTCGACAATGTTCAAGCAATTTTTTTTTAAAAGCAACTTTATACCATAAATCACATAATTTTTATTAAAATCACAGACCATATAATGGAATATGTAATTTATAACAATAACAAGAGACGATAATTATATTCAAGTGAAAATGTATTAATTTGTGTACTTTTAGGAAATGTATTCAATTAATTAAATAATTTAAATTTTATATGTATATGTTTGTATGTACATGATTTTTTGTTGTTTTATGAGCGATAATAAAATTTCAATTTAAATAATAAAATTATATAGTACAATTTATTAACAAAAATGAATTTAAAATGATTTAATTTTTTTTTATTTTTTGATTTCCATTATATTTTTATTCATTTTTTTGCATTCTTTTTTAAATAAAACATGTAATTTGGATACGTTTCATGTATTTACAAATTTTACATGTAAAATATTATAATAGTGTTATTTTCATGTAAATATGATATTAAATGAAATAATAATTTTGAAACCACGCAAATGCAATTATCACAAATATGTTTTAGTTTTTTTTTTTTGTTTTATTTTTAATAAAAAAAAAATAAGATACAAAAATAAATGCATACATATTTAATAGAAGTAATGTTTATATATGTGCAAAATTTTATTTATATTACATTTCTGTGGATATACAATTTAAAAAATGCAAAATTAAATATGTTGTGTGTATAAATACATATTGTAGACTTATAAATACATATGTATACATATACATACTAAATGAAAATGCTGTTATGATAGTTACAATATTGCGTTCATATAATGTCATGTTGTTGTGATAATAACTACAAAGCCGGATTATAATGATGAAATCTTACCTTATTTAAGATGACAGTTGCTATTAATATTCTGTCAGAGAATAGATGTACGACATATTTCTTAGTAAAATGAATATCATATGCAAAAATTATGATATAAGTTATATATTACATAAATTTGTATACAATACATAAATATACATACATGTATGTAAATACATACATATGTAAATTACCTATTAGTTTTTAGATGTACTTATTTTTATTAGATGTATGCAATTGTATATGTACGTTATGTTAGAATGTATCATATACGTATAAAGTAGCAAAAGAGGAATAAAAGTCTTAGCCAAAGTGCCTAAGTGCCTTAATGCATCCATGATTTTTCATATAAAAAAAGTGATCAAAATTTTCTTTTCTTGAAAAATATAATTTTTTTTTTTTATTTTATTGTGTAAATCTAAATTGTACAATTTGCAAGTACATATTTCAAAATATAGAATTTTCTCAAAAATGTGAATAATTTTTATTTTTGTTGTAATATAAACAATTATCAAAACAAAATGAAAAACCATTTTGAAAATTTAAATTTTCATCAAATATTTTAAGATTCTTGAAGTTTTTAAAAATACAGAAACTACAAATAATTTTTTTGCAATCCTCTTAAGTTAAAATAGCTTATGACTTTTAAATGTTCTTTTTTTAAATTTGTTTTTACTATTAGAAAAAACAATTTTATCACGTTAAACTATTAGAAAATATCTAAAAGTGCGTCAGTGGCAACAGTCTGTTTTTTTTTCATCCAAACTTTATTGCACTCACCATTTGAATAAAGTTCATATATGATGCATATCAACTAAGTCTATGACAAAGTCTTTAGTTGTTAATATACTTTCGTAATTTGAAAATGATGTAACACATTTATTAGACAAAAACTATATCTAAATATTACAACATTTTTAATTTTTTTCATATAACTGTAAAGTTGATTATGGAGAAAATACTAATAAATACAGGATTTTTATTTTTATTTTTAAAGAGAAACCTTAGGAAATGAATTTATTTCGAGTTATTCAATAGGCAATCTTTTATATTTTACTTTTATAAATTATATTTTGTTGTAATGATACTGCGACCGTGGAAAGTAGTTTTATCGTTATACATACTTATATATCACATAATGGATAAATAAATTCGAAAAACCTAAAATTTAATAATTTTATTTTACTTTGTGCACATATAATAATAATATGAAGATTTTTACATATTTATTTTCTACATGAATGCAATGAAATATATAAGATCGATAACTTTGTATAGGTGAGAGACATTGATCTCGTATACTCTTGAATATATTTATATTATTGTAATACTTGTATTTTGTATTGTACAACAACCATACATCCGTCGCAATCTTATAATTTTATATGTTGGTTTAGTTGGACATTAAAGTAACAACAAAAACTGATATTTTTGCTGTTTAAAAGTTGAGGTTGAAGCAATAGGTAACATTATATGCTGCAATAGTATATAATAATATTTGTATGTATATAAATATAGTGATGGTAAGTGGTAACAACTAGCATTTTCAAAGTTTTCTTTTACACAATTTTCAAAAGTTTATGTTTTTAAAATCAAGTAAATAAAATAAAAATAAAAATAAATGAAATAAAATGAAATAACAAATTTAAAACTTCAGAGAAATAACACGAAAAAGTAACACAATACAACAACAAGTGATCTTGGAGTTCTATAGACTTGGAATATTGTACAAACATATAATGTGTATAAGTAAACCCGTATATGCGTTTTTTCATGTGTATGCATTTACGTATGCATGCATTTTAGTTATATTTAGCTATATAATATATATTATAAAATACATAATTGTATATTTATCTACTTTATATGAGTCAAAAATTTTATGCGCGCCTTTTCTTATTCGTTTCGATTTCTTTTTTCTTTTACTAATACTTTTTAATTTGGTTTTATTTTTTATTTTTTTTTATTTTATTGTTTTTTATCTTACCATATATTTTGTTTTTAATTTATTTTCGTTTTTTTAATTTTTAGTAGGTATTTTATTTTTTGTATTGTATCTACACTTTTACATTTAATGTGTGTGTATTTTTTTTTTTGAAATTTTATTTTTATTTTTAAAAGGTTGTGTATAAGATAACCGTGTTGCAAGAGTCAAGATCAACTTTGTTTTTTTTTTTCTTTTTTTTTTTTTTTTTTAAGAAGATATTAGTATATATCTACCTTTATACTAACATATTATATATAGAAAATCTAAGCCTAAGGCTAAAAAAGTTAAAAGTAATATCTTACAAATGTTATGTTTTATACAAAACCTTTATAGTAGTTAAGCTCTAACAGAAAAAAAAAATAAATAAAAAAACATAAAATATATTAGTCTGTCTACCTGTTTCATTTATTTATATATAAATGTATAGAAAAAAAAATCACATCTATAAGTATATGTGAAATGCATACTTGCACATATAGGTTTGTATTTTTAAACGAGTGCAACGTATATTTGTGATAACTTGATGAGTATTTTTCATAAAATGCATAAACCTATATGTACAACATATTTTCTCATTTTTTATTCTTATACATTTTATTTGGCTACTTTTATTTTTGATTGTGAGTAAAAATTTTGTTCTAAATTATTTGTTTTTTTTTTAATATTTTTTCAAAAAACAGGTATTAGATATTTTTAAGAATTCATTCGTTGTCATTAAAAAGGTCAAACGGATGAACAAATTACTATCTTTTTTTAACGATTGTTAAAATGTTTGTCCTTCACATTTAATGTAGTAATAAATTTAATTTTTCTGATTTTCTAAAAATTTGTTTCATTTTTGATCCAGATTATGTTGTATAATCAATTCTGTACAATTATGATAATTTAATTTGTTTTTTTTTTTTTTTGTTTTACTTTAACCAATTAGTTTAAGTCAAAATTTATTGTTTAACGTGAAAACCTTAGATTAAATTTAAATTGAAATTGCATTAACATTTATTTGAATGAATTATACTGAATTTAGTTAGTTTTATTTTTAAATTTTAAAAAATTATACAAAATACTATTTATTTGTTTTTTTTCTTTTGTTCTTACAGCATAAATTCGTTGATCAAACTCATTGTTGGAGGATAATATTTTTATAAAGGAATTTGGAAAAATAATTCGCGCAATATATTCAATTGTTTAAATAATAAATGTTTAAATAAAAGTGTGTGATAATAAGACGATTATTTGAGAATAAAAAATTTTTGGAAACGTTGTTAGTGAATAAATAATTAAATGAATGAGTTAAAAAAAAATTAAAAGATAATTTACGATTATATAGTGTGAAAATAATTATTTTTTATATAATAGTGATTAATTTAATTTTTGTGTACAAAATATTTGTTAGTTTTAAGTTAAACATAATGTGGTATATGTAAATGTAAATAACATATAATTGAAGAATGTCACAAATCGCGTCGGTTCGCTTATTAGAATAGTATTAGCGATCACTGTTATTGCTTATCGTTAATTTTAATTTTATTAAATGAAGATGTTTTTTAACATCTAATGGGTGATTGTTTTGATAATCAAATTACATGTATAATTAAATATTTTTTAATAAAATTAAAACAATTATTATGACGTTCTGTTGCCGATCATTATTATCGGCATTCAGAATGAATGTCATACAATCAATAATATGGCTGTTAACCATATCTGGACTGATAATTATAATAAGTGGAGTTCATGTACCTGGTCCAGGACCTGGTAATACGCAACAACAATATTCAGCACAATATACAGCATTTCCAAGACGTCGCTCTTCAAGTGATGGTGGTTCACAAATGCAATCACGAGCTGTTGATACGCGTGTCCAACTTGAGGTACTTGAAGGTGAACCACGTGGCACTATTGTTGGTTACATACCAACAAAGCCAGGATTTACATATCGATTCAATGAACCACCAAGAGAATTTGTGTTGGATCAAAATACTGGTGAAATAAAAACAAATGTTATTTTAGATCGTGAAGATATGAGAGATCGTTATGATTTAGTTGTATTATCAAGTCAGCCAACATATCCAATTGAAGTGCGAATAACAGTATTAGATATAAACGATAATGCGCCTGAATTTCCTGAACCAAGTATAAGTGTTTCATTTTCGGAAAGTGCTGCACCAAGTACAAGATTATTATTAGACGCAGCCACAGATCGTGATATTGGTATAAACAGCGTTACTGATGATTATCGAATTGTTGATGGAAATCATGAAGATAAATTTCGTTTAGCTGTAACATCAAATCCAAGTGGTGATGTTTCATATTTACATTTAGAAACAACTGGAAAATTAGATAGAGAAAGTAAAGGATTTTATGTTCTGAATATATCAGCTAAAGATGGGGGCTCACCACCAAAGTATGGATATTTACAAGTAAACGTAACGATAGTCGATGTCAATGATAATCCGCCTATATTTGATCATAGTGATTATATAGTATCATTGAATGAAAGCGTACCGCCAGGAACACCTGTATTACAAGTAATGGCATCCGATAATGATCTCGGAGATAATGCAAAAATCACTTATTATTTATCTGAAACGGAGACACAATTTACAGTTGATCCAGAAACAGGTGTAATATCAACAACAGAGCATTTATCATGCCCACAACAGAATTGTCCAACATATACAAGACCAGGAAGTAGTTGTCCAAAAAGTTGTGTATTTACGGTATTTGCACGTGATCATGGATCTCCACGTCAAGATGGTCGAACATACGTCACTGTTAACCTAGTTGATACGAATGATCATGATCCAGTGATAAGATTTCAATATTTTCCACCAACAGGAAGTTATGCAACTGTAGATGAAAATGCTGTTAACGGTAGCGTTGTTGCGGCGGTAAGTGTCGTCGATATGGATGAAGGATTAAATGGTGAAACTAATATACGAATTATTAGTGGTAATGAGATGCAACACTTTCGTTTGGAAAAAACTCCAAGTTTTGATATAGTTCGTGTTAATGGAGTATTAGATCGTGAAGAGATTGGTAAATATAACTTAACTGTAGTAGCAACAGATAAAGGTACGCCACAACGTACAGCAACTGCATATCTGATCATACATGTCAATGACGTTAATGATCATGAACCAGTTTTCGAAAAGTCTGAATATTCAGCAGTATTAAGTGAATTAGCACCTCCAGGAACGTATGTTGCAAGTATAACGGCTACCGATGAAGATACGGGAGTTAATGCACAAATATTTTACGATTTTGTTTCGGGTAATAATAAACAGTGGTTTGTAATGGATTCAGTTTCAGGACTGATTACAACACAATCAGTTCTTGATCGTGAAGTTCAAGGAACTGTTGAGTTAAGCATTTCAGCACGTGATGGTGGTCCTAATCCAAAATGGGCATATACTCAGCTTAAAGTGACAATATTAGATGAAAATGATGAAGCACCAGAATTTTCGCAACAACATATTAATGTTAGTCTTAGTGAAAATACACCACCGTATACATTAGTTGCTATGTTAACTGCATCTGATCACGATCAGGGTACGAATGGTAGCGTTACGTACACTTTACCACCATTAGTACAGCAAAAATATCCTGATATGTTTGCCCTTGACTCATTAACTGGTCAATTAACTACAAAAACTCGACTTGATCGTGAAACGATTGCACATTATGAAATTTTTGTAGTAGCACGTGATCAGGGTATACCACCGCAATCAGCTACAGCCACTGTATACCTCAATGTTGAAGATATCAATGATAATAGTCCCGATTTTTATCCAAAACAATATTTTGTTGCAGTATCTGATGATGCCGGGATTGGAACTTCTTTGTTAAAAGTAACAGCAAGCGATCGAGATGATGGTGATAACGCTATTATTACTTATAACTTAGAAAATGGTGGTGACGGATTGTTTGCAGTTGATAATTGGTCAGGTGTTGTAAGTTTAAGAGGTTTATTAAGACCAGCTTCTAAATCTATGTACAAATTAATAATTTCAGCAAAAGATCGTGGTGATCGTCGTTCAGAAAAAGATGCTATAGTTGAAATTATAAAAAAATCAAAAATAGAAGTGTTAGAATTTGATTCATTTAATGGATATGAATTTCAAATAACTGAAGATAATGAAAATAGTGATACAGAAATAGGTAGGGAAGTCGGTCAAGTACAAATAAGATCACATCAACAAGTTGAGTATTCAATCATATACGGCGATTCGGAAGAAAATTTCAAAATAAATCATCGTACTGGTGTTATTACAACCGCAAAGAAAATTGATCGTGAAGCAATGATTCAGTATTCTTTAACAGTCATTGCTAGAATTGGTTTAGCCTTTGGAAAGACGACAGTTAATATATCGATTTTAGATTTAAATGATAATGCACCAATTTTTGCTCATGATCGTGATGAGATTCTTTTACCAGAGAACGCTGCTGTTGGTCAAGAAGTATACTTATCACGTGCTCGTGATAGAGATTCGGGTATTAATAGTCGTGTTTCTTATAGTTTAATCTATAACCCCGACGATCAGTTTCGTATAAGTGAAGCAACTGGTGTATTGTATCTTAATCGACCCATACATTCTGAACCTGGTACAATTTTGCACGTTGAATTAATTGCAACGGATGGAGGATCACCACCGTTATCATCAAAAAATACAATAACGATTACTATAGCTGATGTCAATGATCATACACCTGTTTTTGATCATACCTCTTATGAAACATCGTTGTTAGAATCAACTCATGTAAACGCAAGATTTTTTGCTTTGGCTGCTTCCGATGCTGATTTAGAAGCAAATGGACGTATTTCATATGAAATAATTGAAGGCAATAGTGAAGGAAAATTTGGTATTTTCCCAGATGGTTACATGTTTGTTAAGTCACAGTTGGATCGAGAAGAACGAGATTATTATTCATTAACAATAGCATGTCGAGATCATGGTATACCATCAAGATCGTCGATCGTACCTGTTATAATACATGTTATCGATGAAAATGACAATGCCCCACAATTCACGAATCAAACATTTACATTTATGATACCAGAAAATGAACCTGTTGATTCTTTTGTTGGCAAATTAACAGCAATTGATCGTGATATTGGACGAAATGCTGAATTAATATTCTCGTTATCATTAAACGAAATGGATTTCACTATTGATTCAAGAAATGGATTCATTAAAACCTTACACCCCTTTGATCGTGAAGCTCTAGTTCAAACAACTGGTCAGAATTTTCTACAATTAGAAGCTGTTGTCAGTGATAATGGTTTAGTTAGATTGAAGGACAAAGTAAAAGTAAAAATTATTGTAACAGATGTTAATGATAACGCACCACAATTTTTAAGATCACCTTATAAGGTTCAAATTTCAGAAGGTGCTAGTTTAGGAACACAATTGATTCGAGTTTATACAGTCGATGTTGATGAAGGACTAAATGGAGATGTTTTTTATACTATCTCAGATGGTAATCAGGACGGTCATTTTATTATCGATGATGCAACTGGACAAGTAACATTAATAAGACAATTAGATCGTGAGACAAAATCAATGTACAAATTAACTATTATAGCACACGATGCTGCACCAAAAGGTCAACTTAATGCGACGACAACTATTACTATTGAGGTTCTTGATGAAAACGATGATGCACCAGAATTTACACAAACAAATACTCAAATTTCAATCAAGGAAACAGTTACTGTCGGGACAGAATTGATGAAATTTCGAGCAACTGATTCTGATTTAGGTGTTAACAGCCAAATAACATTTTCAATTGCAGCTGGAAATCGTAAAGATACTTTCCATATAGATTCTCAAACAGGTTCACTTTATCTTCATAAACCACTCGACTACGAAGATACTACTACTTACGCCTTAAATATTACTGCATCGGATGGAGGTAGTCCTCGTTTATCCACTACGATAACATTCATTGTAAATGTAATAGATGAGAATGATAATCCACCAAGCTTCCCAAACACAGCAATCGTGCGTCAAATAGTCGAAGGAATTGCTGTAAAAAAACCAATTGTTACAATTACAGCTGAAGATCCAGATTCTGGTGATAATGGTAAAGTGACATATTCAATAAAGAAACAAGATCCTGACAATGGTATTCGACATTTTGATATAAACCCAATGACGGGGGTTATTTACACATTACGTGAAATTGATCGTGAAGCGATCGATACATTCCGTTTAACTGTTGTCGCTACAGATCAAGCAAAAGAACCATTGAAACGTCTTTCAGCAGAAAAACTTGTAACTGTTATTGTGGAGGATGTAAATGACAATGCACCAATTTTCGTGTCCATGAATGCTGCTGTACTACCTTTCAAAAATATTAATATATCTCCCGGTCGTGATGGATATGTCATAATGTATGTAAATGCTCGTGACGCTGATTCAAGTACGAATGGTCTGGTCACATATGAAATGGTAAGCGGTAATGCAGATCTTTTTAAATTACATCGTAGTACAGGTGCCATATCGTTACGTAAATCAATCACAAATGCTGAAGTACGTTATCAATTGGCTGTTAAAGCTACTGACGAGGCAGTACAATCAGAACGTAAAAGTTCTGATGCATATGTGACAATTATTGCTGGTAGTTTAGTAAATAACGGGCCTGTATTCGATCAACGTGAACAAGTTGGAAATGTTTACGAAAATGAACCTCCAGGTACAAGTATATTAACAGTGATCGCACGTTTGAATTCTGCCGATATTGAATATTATGTAACAAATGTGACTGATAGTGCCGGTCGACAAGTTGACCGTTTATTTGATATTGATACAAAACTTGGAATTTTATCTACAGCTGACGAACTAGATCGTGAATCTGGAGCTGATCAGTATGAGATTGAAGTATATGCAGTGGCACTTGGTGGTGTTCCACGAACAAGCAATACAAAGGTAAGCAAATATTTTAATTTTTCATGTTTATTTGTAATTATTTATAATTATTAATAATTATATTTGCACGTGCATATACCTACATGTACTATGTGAATATATTTATAAAGCGATCGTTCGACAAAAGTCAGCTTTTAAATATAATTTTAACATCAATATTTTATGTAATATATTCTCATCGAAATATATTCTGATTATGAAAAACAGAAAAGAAAAATTATTCTTGAGTAAAGAATTTACTTGAATATTCTAATTTGGTTATTTTTGACTTATTTCATATTCTTCAAACCAATAATCACACTTGATCAGGTGCCTTTATCATCTCATGTATTTTTTACTTTGTTTTCTTATTCGTCCTTCGTTTCACTTGAATTTAATTTAACATCATCCTTCTTAGTTTAATACTGATTTCAACATACATATAGTTATTTATGCACATACATGTGTACGTATGTATTTGGTTTTTTTCAAAAAAAGCCACAGGAAACAAAATAAAGTTAAAAAAACAAGCAATATAATAGAAGTGTTTTTAAATCATGAGTTTACTTATCTTTCTGATATATACTTTTAAAATTAATAAGAAAAAGTAAAAGAAAAATAACTTCAAAAATTGAAAATTTTTGCATAAGTAAGTGGTTTCGGAACAAATCAAGAATTGGAAAAAAAAATGTATATAAAAAATTAAAAGCAGTGCACTTTAAATCAAGATGAAATCTACATACATAAATATTGTATATAAGTAGAAATAATGATGATGATGATGTCTACAGGGGATCCATTGGATGTATATGTGAATGAGTGAATGGGTAAATTTCATAGAAGTAAACCAAACCATTGGCATGCCATCATGATACTGAACTGGTAAAATACCGAAAGATGCCCAGGGCGCTAGAAATTGCGTTCGACTGGACAATATCTCAATAAATAATGACCGGTCGTAAATAATAATCGAAAGCCTAAGAGAGGGGGAGCAAAAAAAAATTTTTTTTTTAAGTGCATCGTGTTTTGTTGAGGAAATATATAAAAAAAAAGTTGAAAAAAAAAAACTGAAAATGTAACTTCAGTAGAAGACAAAAAAAATGATGAAGAAGACGATGGTAACACAATCCCACGGGGAGGTCGAGCTGTGGTACAATTTTTATAAGTGATAGTGTATATATAACATAACGCCAGAATACCCACTGCTGACTCCTTGAAAATACAACAACAAAAGAGACCTTTCTTTCAATATTCAAGCTGAGTTAAGTTTGTTTGGTTCGGTTGAATTCATTTCACTTAAACTCTTGGTTATTTATTTACGTCTTTTTTTTTTTTCTTTTAATATGTGAATCTTTCAAATTTTCAAAATAGTGTTCAATATAAACATATACGTATACAGGTATATGTATTTAGTAAAAATGAATCCTGAGGGGTTGATGGATTTTATGAACTCACGTTGTAACTGTTAGCAACTGAAAGAAAAAAACAACCGAAAAAAAAAAAATGAGAGAAAAAAATTGTAATAATAATTCAAAGCATCAATCATAAAAGTCGTTAATGTTAAAAATTTTGTTTGTATGTATATGGCAGTTTTTAATCTATTCTTTTCCTATGGAACTCTATACAGAAAACTTTATCCTATCATCAACAAGAATAAAATTTTATGTGAATTTGAATGATGTTTAAACAATAATGAACAAATTTTTGATATAAATACGTTTTATTTTCGCCTTAAGTGATAATATTAAAATAAACTTTAATTTTAAACAAAATAACTTGTATGTATTATAGATACTATACATAAAAGTACACAAATATAGAATATGTAAGTGTAAATCTTTTATGTAAAAATAAATCATTGTTTATTAAATAATTTTTTTGACTTCAAAATTAATAATTAGTAATATTCAGAGGATATTGCATGAATATCTGGAGCTATATGTATATGTATTTACATTCTTGGAAAACAATCAGATCTCCTGTGTACGATGTGACAAAGAATAAGCAAAATACACGTCAGTATATCTTGTGCACATATACATACATATATTGGTATGACGAAAATAATTAAAATTTAATGACAAAAAATCACTTTTATGTCACTTACGTAGATAAATAAATACAATAAGTTATATTTAAAAATAAATGTAAAATATGATGTTTATGTAAGCTATGTATGTATATCTAAATTCATGAATGTGTATGTTATGACTTCAAATTACATGTAGAAAATTGCAAGTCGTTTAACACATTTTGTGCATTTTGTAAATGTTTATAACAAATTTTTGCAAATAGATAAATGCAATACCTTTTACTATCAGTTGTCATAATTTTCTATTGTAATTACATCATTAAACTATTGGAAATAAAATTGCCTACATACTCGAATAATAAAAAAATTTATTTGTGTAGAGGTTCATATATGATACTCGTAAGTATACGTACATTCATTATATTTAAAAAAAAAAAAAAATTGTTTTATAGTTAAAGTTGGTTAAACCTAATATACGTATATACATATAGTATCTATATTATTATGTACATATATGTGCGTAATGATTGTACGACACGTTATGTATACAATATATATGTATGTATGTATATATTATAAGCTCATTTTTACAGGAAATAAAAATAATATATGTATGTATATAATAACACAATCATATAAAAGCAATGTAGAAAAACGTGGATTAATGATTGGAATCGCTTGTTATGTCAAATGTGATAATTACATAAAAGTTTTGATTCTTGAAATAGAAATGTACATATATACATACGTATACATATGTATGTATATGTATTTAAACAAGTGTACAGGATAAAACGATCATAAAAATTTCAACTTGCACATATTTAATGTAGATATATCCCATCTTCGTGTACGAGTACATAAAAAATGAAAATAGAAAAATATGTACCTAATATAGTATGTACGTATTTATGTGATCTTACGACTATTATATAGGTACCTATGTACAAATTTATAAATTTTAGTACAGATATCAAATACATATGCAATTAAACAATAAATCTTGCATTTTAAAAGTACACTGATTTGTATGTGGGTGTGTTCTAAAAAATTACAATTATATATGTATACATATAAGTGAACTTGTAATTATATATATGTATGTAGATAACATGTATACATGACGGTTATATATACATACCTTCCAATTAAGAGATAAAATTATTTTTGTTATTTTTTTAAATTCTGATTTTTAAATAAAAATAAAATCGCTAGAAAAAAAATTAGGTATATAGGAGTGGTATATACAATATACTATTTACATATATGTATTTTTATGATGTTTTATATATGAAAATCAATGATGAGTTTATTCAAATTTAATTTTTTATTGTTTTTGATATACCTATTGAGTATGTGCATCAAATTTGTATATGAATTGAAAAACATGTGTTAAAATATGCAATAAAATTATTATAGAACGTTAATATAAAAAGTTATGTTTTAATTAAAAATATTCTTTAGTTTACATATTTAACAACTGGTGTAAAACTAAACCTTTTCAATGGCTGTAATTACATACATATACATATACATGTATACATGTATACACATACATGTATATGTATGTATGTAAATATATGTACACATACGTGTATTCGTTAGTACTTTAATATTAAATTATTAAATATTTTATTACCATTTTTAAAAATGTAATAATTTATTCATTTTATTTTACAACAAATTTTTAGATTTTTTAATTTCTTCACTATAAAATAAGTAAAAATAAAAAATAATTTGTTGTAGTAATGCAATTGCAAGGTTTAATTTAGTTTCATGGATATACATATGTACATACCTAGGTATGTATTGTGTATATAATTGATTTTTACGCTGAAAGAATGTACACAGATAGATTTGGAATTTGGAATTTTGATTTTATTATATTGAAAATGTATAAAATACCAATAAATTTAACAAGCATCAGATCAAATTATAATTACCAATCAAATGTGTGTACCTATACCTATACATTTTTACATTGATATGAATTGATACTTTTATTGTTCAATTAGTCTTTAATTTATTTATTTATTCAATTTTTATTTAATAATATAAGTCCCTTTGCGATTAAATAATTTCTAATTTACTGTATTATTGTATTTGATAAAATCAAAGTTTCATTAGTTATAATTTTATGTTCTAATACATAATGTATATGTATAAATAAGAACATACATACATAGAAGTCTTATATTTTTGAAAATACTTACCCGTATATTACCTACCTGTATATTTTTTTTTTGATTTGATATAATATCTTCTTAATATGTGTATGTATGTAATATTATATGTACATATATATGGATATGCAATGTATTTCATCATTCATTATTGATTACATTTAATGTCACTATTAAGAAAATATTTATTTTCATATATCCTTTTTAGAATGTTGTTTAAAGAACAAGCAAAATAAAAATATAACTAAATAAATAGAAGAAATCAGAAATGAAAAAATTCAAATAATAAATAGTAAATGTTTTTTTTTTTTTGCTTTGTATCAAACTTATTTGTTTTAATTTCATTTCGTATTGTATTTTTATAGAGTGTAACCAAGTATAAGAGTACTTGATAAATACCCACTACATATGAGAATGTTAGTATACTGTTTGTAAGTTTTTGTTGTGTACTCAAAAACTTTTTTTCGACTTGCGAACATAAGAAATTATGTAGGATATACATATACACATCATATATATATATGCGTACATATGTGTAGAGACATACATGTACATACGTACATACTCGAATATTAAATAAATAAAGAGACATCAAAAGCAATTATAATAACTCAACAATAAATATAAAATTAAATAAAAATTATCATTACTTTTTTTTTTGTTCATTTTTTCCTTTACCTTGTTGTATGAAAAAGTGTAAATACATAAACTGTATATGCCTATTTGGAATCAAATATCTTGGTTTAAGATAGATGGTAAATGATGTCTCCCATCATCATCAAGAAAAGTTATACTACTTCACAAGAATAAAAAAAGAATAAAAATAAAGTTTTACTCTTCAAATCAATAATAAAATAATAATAATAAAAGGCATGAAAAGCAACAACTACAAATATTTTATTAGATATATCTAGTTGAAAATAAAGCAGAAAATGTCATCAGTATCCGTCAATTTACAGCAAATGTAATGATCGTATGTAATTTATTTTTATTATATTTTTAAAAATTTATGATTTTTTTATTTATTTGATTTTCCTAGTTTTTTTTCTACTTTTTCATTAAAAAACAAAAACGAACTACCAATTTTTTATTCATTTTTATTTAATTTAAAATATTTATTTTGCAATAGGGAAGAACTAATATCAAGTTTTAACGCATTTTATAACAAAAAAAAAACGCTTTGTTAATATTTATATAAAAACATCTTATCATCAATAAAAAACTTTTGTATTTTTCTGTACATTTTTGATTATGTGAACATGATTACATTTAATAGACATATAAATTCTTGAAAATAACTTTTTTGTTACATTTTTTTTTCCAATTTCATATTGTTTACATTGAAACATTTTTTTTAAAAATATTCTTTTGTGAAGATTATCATCATGATATAATGATAGACATTAGTAATAGTTGGTTGTAGCGTTATAGTATAGCGAAAAAGTATTTTTGCTGCGTGCTCATTATTTTTTCATACTGATTTTTGATTAAAAAGAATTATTTACTAACATTTATTTTTTTATGAAAATAATTATTTGAAACTTGTTTTATTTAAAAATACGATATACATAAAGTATCTACTAGTATGTTTTAAAAAAATTAAAAAATTAAATAAGGGAAAAGAATGAAATAAATGAAAATTAATATACAGGAAAAAATATACGAAAAAATACAGAATTAAAAATAAATTTACATGAAAAGATAATAAATTTATATGAAATTTACGTGTTCAATTTATTTTTAATACCCATATTAACTTAAAAAGATAAATGCAGAGTATTATACAAAATTTAATATAGAGAAAATGTTAAATATTTGCAAAAGAAAATTTACATGCCTTTCATTTAAAGATTTTCTATAACGTATTTAAAAAGCGTCGTTGTTTAAAGTGTGAAAAAAATGAAATTTGAAAAAATTAAGTATGACACGACATAATAAATGTGTACATGTAACAATTTGTTTTACTAGCATAAATTATTTTATTTCAATTATAATATTTTGGTATCCTTTATTGTGAATAATGAAAATTTATTAAATGGAAAATTAGAAATAAAGTAAATAGGTATATTACATATTATATAAATATTTCATAGTTAAATTGATTGAAAATTTTATGAATTATACAAAATAATTATAAAAATTTAATGCATTAACATCATTTAATTTTTGGTATTTCTTTACTTACATGTACTACATACATTTTTATATTTAAACTTATAAAATATTAAAATCTTTACTGCATACATACATAATACAGATTATTTTGTATTTGGTCATACATTTTAATGTAAATATAAAATCTATAACCATTGAGTGATTTCAAGAAAAGACGAAATACCAATATATAAATTGTGATTTTATTATTAATAACAACAATAATCGATTTTCTGGATTTTTAACAACAACCCTCTATCGCTTATTTATTTTTGCATGTTCAAGTAATCATTTATTGCTAATACTAGAGTGTATTCAATTCTCATCGTTAAAGTGATCGTTTTTGTATTTATTTTATTGTTTTCATTTTCAATTTAACATTTTGATGTACCTATTCGAATGTTCTTTTTTTTTTTGTTATTTTATTTTATTTCAATATAATTTTTTTTTTGTTTTTTTAATTTCAATTTAATTTTATTTTATTTAGTGTATTTCGTTTTCAGTTTATACATATACATATATTTTTGCTTGTTTAATTTTTTTTCTCTTTTATTTTGGTTTTATTTATGTATTTGTTTGTTTTTCTTACATTTAATTTACCTTTGAATAATAAATGCCGTACCATTATTTGATTTACGATTTTTAACAATTCTACACTTTTAATCCATGTAACTGGAAATTTGAACCTGAACTCATGCAATGAATCTGATGATATTCATTCGTTCTAAAATGTAAACTTTTATTTATTTATTTATTTTTTCTTTCTTATATATATATTTTATATACTATAAGTATATGATATATATAAATTTGTGCATATAATTATTTTATTTAAATTTTATTATACAATTTTATTGCTATGTATATGTAAATGTATGTGTCTCATTTTGAAGTATGTATATCTATTCATCTAGAAAGCATACTATATAATTATATGTATGAATGAATGATTATGTACGTACTTATATTATGTTGTGGTATAGTTGATACCATGAAGATCAAGAATGTTTTTAATTAAATTAAAATCAAGTAGAGGCAGATGTTGTTCATGGTATATACATATGTAGTTGATCGAATAAATATAGAAAATGAATATCTAACTAAAGAAAAAAAAAATACAAATAAATAAGTAAAAAAAATACTATAAAAACATACTGTATTACTACATACGTTTTGACTACACATAGTACATATTTTCAAATTGTGCACATACATAAATGTTAACTATGTAACTTGTGTGCAATAATTTAAAAATTTGTACATTGGTACATACATTAGACTAGACTATTACTAAAGAAGAAAAATATGTGAGCATACGTAAAAAAAAAAAAATGGTAAATTGCACAATTGCATATTTTTATTCGTTCTTGAAAGTCACATGAAGGTGTCAAGTGACAATTAAATGGCAGTCGCACTCTATTAGTTATACTGACAAGACATGATCTAAGAACTATTTTTCATTTTGTGAACGGACATTGGAGAAGCAAAAATGAAAAATAATGTAGAAAAAAATAATACGAAAAAAAGCAATAAAACAGAGTAAGGAAAATTTACGTTATTTTTTTCTCTCTTAATTTTAATTTTATTTAGTAATAAAATGAAAAAAAAAAAAAAAAATTAAAAAAAAAATGCTGAAATGCATGCACATACTATAAAGCCAGAGTATCTGTATGTAACTATGCAATCTAGTGTGTAGTGTATACAGATATTATTGATTAAGTACTGCCGGTAATTGAACTAAAAATACCATAAAATGCTAATCAACAAAAATATAATTGTTGATTTAGTTAGTTCAAAGTTTTCGTATTCTTAATTTAGTTTGATTTTAGTATGCAATATTTTTTTTTTAGATTAATAAAAAACTTATGTGACAAAGTAATAAGTTCACAATATTTTTGTCTATATAAATTATTATTAATATCGAATTTATGAATAGGTATATATAGAATAATCTAAAATTTCAATTTTTCACAAAAAGAATAATTTATTTTGTATCTATGTTTTATGTAGGCATATATGTACATATGTATATGAGTGTAAAATAAGCATGTACAAATTTCGCAATAGAGAAAATTACGAATATAATTATTGTTTATTGTTTATAATGAAATAAACAAAATGAATTACAAATTATAAATAATTCTAGTCTTACTAAAATTCGTGTTTTGTTTCATAATTTTTAATTTAAAAATATCTATTTATGTTAATTTTTAATTAAGAAATCATACTACATATTAACACATATACGTACATACATACATTATATTACATCATGCATAATGAAACTAGGGTGTATAGCACCCTAGTGTTTGATTTTTTGTCTCTCTTTTTTATTTAGTTTAAATACACCTCTGCTACACCACCTTATAAAATTCTATGGTTTTTCTTACAAAAATATCTAAGATTTTAACTTTCTAATTATAATTTTTTATCTATGTATGTATATATACAATTTTGTATTTATTATTCGCGGCATAGTCTTTGTTACTACTCCTATTGAGCTAATTAAAATAATATTGTTATCAATTAATATATTGCAATGTTTTTGATTTTAAATATATACATAATGTATGTATATTAATCAGATTTTTTGACATTTATGATTAATATGGAAAAAAAATCTTCCAAGTTTTTCACCATTTTTTTCGATTATATCAATTAATTTGAAATATTATACAACATTATATGTAATAAACTTGATCAATGTTATCATAACTTGTATTAAAATTGTACAATACATATGTATATATTTTTCAATTCATTTAATAAATTTGAAAATGTTTGAAATGAGTTATTTTTAATAGATATTTGAGTTTACCCACATGGTATAAAAACAGCAGTTTAATATCTAATTAAAATAATGAAAATAGATAATTTGTTTCTTATCAATGAAACATATCATTTTATATACAGAATAATAACATAAAATTTTTTTAACTGGTAACAAAAAATAAATATTTATTTTATTATCAAATTTAGGTGTAAATATTTTATTTGGCTAACGTACATGTATATTTTGATTTCTTTTTGTGTTATGAAATACAACATATACATATCTGTTTTTTTATTTTTTATTTGTTTCCAATATTCATTTTTTAATAAAATAGCAAAAAAAATAACAAACAAATAAAAATCGATAAGTAAATTTTCAACTGTCAATCGTGTAAATAAAATATGTATATTGCATAGTAGTTATATAGTTTTAAGAAAAATTTTATAGTATATTTAAGAAAAATATATGCATTTAATACGTATATAGTAACAAGTAATTGAGTTTTGTTTTCTTTTTTTTTTTTTTTTTTGGTGTAAAAAAGGAAAATATTTTTTGTTTTTGTTGTGTTTTTGAATTTAGTTAAATACTAGGTGTATATACAATCTTATCTGTAAAAGTTCGAATCAACCTATTACTTAAGATCATATCTTAAAACCGGTGTAAAATTCGAACCTTACACAATCAATGAAAATGTACACATAATGTTTAAGGTATGTATGTACATGTGTATCCGTTTACAAGAAAAAAATATATAAATAACAAAAATAGGTACATTTTACTATAAATGCATATTATTCAAAAGAGTTTAAAAAGCTATCTACCTATATATATATGTATATGTAAAAAGTTGGTTAGTTGGTGGTAACCGCCTTTTAACCACCAATGAATGATATTAGTTGCAGTTTATGCATTTTTAAATGAAAATGATAAAACATATATTACATATGTATGTACTACATATATGTATAGCTATATAAATATAAAATAAACAAACAAACATACATAACATTGAACATACTATAATTTTACAATTGCCAGAAAATATTCGCTTGAAGGTCCAAAAAAAATATAAAAAGACCAAAATAAAATAAAAACCAAAATGCATTGAATTTCTTTAATACATAAGTATGTATAATATGCACGTAAATGTTGTTTTGTTTTCATGATGCGTTTCAATTTTGCACAATTTTAAAACTTAAACAAAGTTATAGAAAAAAAAATATGTATAAGCTTTTCTTTTTCAAACGATTTAAACAATACACCGTAGCCAGAAATTTATGTTCATATAAATATGTATGTATATGTAATACTGGCATGTGTTAATTGTATTGTACATATACATACATTTACATATTTACATTTTACATATGTATGTACGTATAAAATTAAACTTAACGTGCATTCTCACATTACCAATGTGTCTATGTATAGTTTTGGGCAAATATATACATTTTCTTAACTTACAAATCTGTACGAATATTCTTATATATTTCAGGATTATTTTAATATGTATGTGTTTAATACATACTCAGAAGCTATATTTTGAATTGAATTAAATAAAAGAATTTTGTAAAAATATTTACATACATATGTGTATCTCTGTGCACATGTAAATAAGTACATATACAAAAATAATTAAATATGTACATAATATAAGTTAATTTTACTAGTAATAACTTAATCCGAAATTATGTACCGATTGTTCATTTCAAAAGACTTTCAGGTTCATTTTGTTAATAGTTATTATCATATTGTAAAAAGCTATTTATTAGAAAAATCGTTTTTAACAAAATTCAAATATATTTAATTTATACATACATACATATGTATGTAGTTAAAAATTTCGTATAAATTTTTAAAGCATTAATTATTTAAATTTTTAACACATATGTACATTACATATGCATACGAAATTATTTTGTGTTCAATTGATTTTAAATTTTGCAATTACGAAAAAATTGAATATTTGTCAAGGCTCGAATTTATTGAGAAACTTTTAAAGATTCAATTGAAATTTAAGAATACATCAGTTATGACTTAAATATGTACATATTTCGAATACAAGAAATACTTATTTTTTGTATTAAATGAAATGTCAAAATTAATGAAAGTTTAAATCCATTTACTTTTGAAAATTTTTTTAACTTATTTTTGTTCATAAATTTTTTTAAAATTTGTACATACATACAAAAACAAAAATGAAGACAGATATTAATATAACATTGGAAAGCGGAAACAAATATGTGTTGGAATTATGTTTAAAAAAATAAAATAAAAACAGATAAGAATAAAAAATTAAAAATATGTATACAAATAACTTGTTTCTCTGTTTAGGTATATGTATACATATACATTTGTACATATTTGAATATATGTATGTACATACTTATGTATAAAGTACATATTTGTAAACCCGTAGGAAAAATACATCTCAATATGCTTATCTAAGACAATCAATCAACATCACATGACCATCCATATATCATATTCATTATAACTAGATATCATGAAAATTTATTACATACATACATATATATTTACCTATGTATATTTTTTTTATTTTTACTTTTTATTATAGTCCATTTTTTGACATGTATATGTATTTATGTATATTTCTAACACATGGAAAAAATTTTTTTCTACCTTTAGCTTACCTTTTACATAAATTTTACAACGAATACAATCATTCAACACATGTGAAGGATTGTGTATTACATTTAGAAAATATACATAATTTTATTTTATGCATATATCTAAACTTTTATGAAAAAAAACGAACATTATTCAGTTATTAATAATAATCGTTTCAGAAAAATAAAAATTACATATAGGTACCTACATATATTTTTTATTTTCCACTAACACTAAAATAATAATGAATATGTTGAAAATACGATATACAAAATAAAAGTGCGTATATGTACGCATTAAATAAAGTATAAAAATATGAAAAAAAAATAAATAAAGTTAAAAAATAAAAGATAAAAAGTAGTGACCATTTTAATGCTTCTTTAACACACGAAAAATATTTACAATTATAGGAATATTATCAATATGTTTATGTATGTAGAATACATTCGAACGAATACATCGAATATATAGGTAGAATAAGCTTATACAAATTAAAAATTGATAAATGTTAAGAATAAGGTAGTGGCTCTCTCTACTTAAATACATATCATATCAGTACGTGTGATGGCATTAAACCAAAAAGTGTGGAATGTTATACAAACAAAATATGTGTTATAACACAGAGTAGAGACGACGCAATCTGAAATCTGACTATATTGCTCGAATTATTATTATTATTATTACTATTATTATTAACTGCTTCATTATACTCACTTATGTATGTATATATAACGTATACACATATAATATACCTACCTAATGGAAAATATATGTTATGTGTGTGTGATTATACCTTTAATGTGCAGACTGCAGACCCACACATAAAATCTAAAATCTTACATTTCAAAGTAAAAATATACATTTTTCAAAGGAGAGAATAAAAACTTAAATATACGTATAGATATGTGTACGTACGCATACGTTAATATCTAATGTTTACCATTAAAAATGATTTTGTAGTGGGTGGAAAGTTTGATAGGCGCGCAGTCAGCAAATCAAAATAAAATATAATAAAAAAATAAAAACACATCTAGAAGCAAATAAATAAAAAACAACCAAATAGAAATAAATTTTGTTACTATACGCACGGATATGAGATGAATGTAGGTATTATATGTACAAATGTACATATATTTAAATCCTGTATACACTTGAGTATTAAAAGAATGAAAAACAAAAACAGCAAATAACACAGGATCATGTGTCATGTGTGCAGTGCTGTCGTTTTTCAAACCTAAAAGCAATATAACACCCATTGATAAATTTCTTTATTTCATTATATAAAAATAAAAGTAATATATGTACATACACATGTATGTATATCAAATTAAATATATGTAAAATGTATTAATTCTAAAAAGCAGTATTTTCATAGAGACTAAAGTATTGCAATATCAGACATTGAAAAGTAGCAAAACGATAACACTGCATGTGTGTATAAAAAATATAAAAATTATTTTTATTTAATGATAAGGGAAAGAAAATTAAAAATAAAAAAATTCATTTTTTTTTTCTAGACACGAACATTTCATGTGTATAAGTTAAATTAACTGTCTCTTAGTTATATTGATTAATGATTCTACGAAAATTCTCATCAACATGAAGTAATTGACCAATAGTAGTAATAAAAATTAATGTTATTTGCTTTTATAATGAATATTTGATACTTGATTTTAAATAATGATGATACGCGTATTTATACGTATGCATTTCGTAAAAATGTCCATTAAAATTAATTTTTCTTTTTTTCAATGTGAATACCTTGATTATTTATATCTATTTATTTAGTTTTATTTTAATTTATTCAATCTATTTCTTTTCTTTGACATTACATTGAATTTTAAAACAAATCTTTGTACATTAAATAAATACTTTTGATTATACAGGAATGTGTGCGTATGTAAATACATTATTTACGGTCAATTCATAAAGAATTCATTATAATATGTATTATGTATACGTTGGCAGATAATTGAAAAATCAAATTTTCAAATCTGTGTACGCTTTATTTAAAGTAAAAGCAAAATAATCTATTAAATTTTTATTTTTATTATTATTTCACCTTCAATCATTTACATGAGTATTGTTTTAAATGGACTTATGTGTGTCCATAGGTAATGTTAATAAGTTACCTATATACGTACACATATGAATATTAGAAATGAATTGTGTGAATATTTTATATAAAATACATGAATGAACATTGAGCTAAGATTACCAAAAATTATTTAAAAATGATTTGAAAATCATCAATCAATCATTTAAAAAAAAAGAAATTTAAAATGTATCTATGAAATTTAAAATGTATATTCATTTCTTGTACGATTATGAATTATACCATAGTTCATAAGTATATTATCATAATTGTAAGATTATGAAAAAATGAAACAAAAAGAAACAAAGATGAAGAAAGAAAAAAATCAAAAATAACTAGTTGGGTGGGATATGAACAAAACTTTTATTTTTTAAATTTGAAATTCTTTAATTTCTTTTAAATTAAAGTGATACTTATATCATATACGATACCCAATTATTAAAAGCTTTAAAATTATTTTTTAATTTAATAACTTTTATCCGCAGGGTATAAAATATATAAAGACATAAAAAAATGTGATTTAATTTTAAAACATATTACGTATGTTGTGAGAAGCCATAATAAATGTTAAATAAACATGATTAAAATAATATGGTAATCATAGCGATATACCTAATTTCATTGTTTAAATTTTGAATGAATTTAAATGAAATGAATGTCTGAATGATAAACGCTTAATATATAGGTACATACATTTGAAATGTCTTTCTTGAGTAATTCTTTTTTTATTTTTAAAAGAACATACATATAAATACATATATTAATAATGTAAACATTGAAAAAGTAGTAAAGATTACATATTTCATTTTTTTTTAGAATTATACAGTTTTGAATTTATTTGCAAAATGATTATGAATCGATCATTTAGAGAAATACCTACATTTATATTTTTCGATTTTTTAAATTTTTAATTTTCCCAATAAATGATAAATTTAACTTTCAATTTTTATGATCAATTCGTTTTCATTCTATTTTCATTTATCAGAATTTCATAAAATATTATCATTCAGTGTAGAATAACAAAACTGCTTTATAGGTACATGTACATATGTACCTATTTTTTTTTATATAAAAAAAGAAATAATGTAACAAAAGAAAAGATGATTTGTTACATAATGACTGCTCATTGTGTGCTTGAAAATGAGATAAATGAGGGTTTGTTTTAAAAATTAATTTTAAAAGTAAGAAAATTATAAAAGAAAAATAAAAGCAAAACTGTTCGAACAAAAACAAGAAATTCAAAGAAAGACATTCAACCAGTAATATTATCAATTTTGTTGTTGTGTTTAATTGAAGAAAAAAATATAAAAAGAAGAAATATGTATACATATGTATATGGACATATGGACATGTATATGGACATATGTGTACCAATCTTGCCGATGAGGATACTATTCATGGCTTTTTTGAAAAAGTCAAAATTAAAAAAAAAAAAAAATACATTTACACATGAATCGTAATTTTTTTAAAAATACATATTAATAAAAATATTTAAAACAAAAAAAAGTAAAAAGAAATGTACTTTAAAATTTGTGTATAACATCGTTAAGTCGAAATTCAAAAATCCATCAAAGAATTATGGTGTAATTTATTCCAAATATTATTATCGTATTCATTTGTATGTGCGTACATTTTACATTTTCTTTTTTCTTCATGAAAGAGAATAGTAGGATTTCTTAAAAATTCTTTCCGTTTTCGTCGTTTACTTTTTTTACAAGTATACAAGCAGGGGGTTAAATGATTTCATTATTTGTATTTATATGTATTTTCTTTTTATTTTCTTGTTATTATTGTTTTTACAATGTGTTGCATTATGCACAAAGTCATTAATTTAATTTTTGTTTTTTCACATTCTTAAAAAAAATAACGATTTCTTTTTTTATTTTCATTTTTGTTTGTCTGTTTGTTCAAGTATACGCATCAAAATGTACCTATACATATAAATGAAAGTATACAGTCATATAAATGTACTTATTTCCAAATTTAAGCTCAGCACTAATTATGTAACTTCATTTGTTCGTGAATCATGAATAAATATGATATGTATGTAATACGTATACCCGTATACACCCTCTGACAGTGAGTGAAATCAAACTAAATCAAATAATGTAAATGATCATAATAATATATTTTATTATTTTGATTCTTATATTTGGTAGGTATTTGGATTTTTTCTTTGAACAGTTCTTTCTTCTTTCTTGATTTTTTTTTTATTTTCATTTATTTGAATAATTACAGAAAGCGATGTCCATTGAAAATCATCTTTTATATTAAAAAAAAAAAAAAAAAAATTACATGCATAAGTCATATTATTGATATCAAACTGGCAACAAGTAGAAGATTATTAATTTTCTGATTGTTTATGGTAATCAGATTTTAGTTGAACATTTTCGTTATTTTTTTAATTAAAAAATAAAAAAAAAACTTTTTCATTCTGTTTCTGTTCTCCAATGCACTTTTTTGTTTAGACACATTATTAATATATTCATACATACATATGCACAAATGTATGTGTTTAATATTTAAATATAAAATTTTCAAAAAATTATTTTCATTTTTACAAACACTTTTTTTTTGAATATTTTTTTCAACACTTCTTTTTATGAATCCAGTTCATATAAAGTGAAAATAAATTAAACTTTTAAAAATATTAATAAGGTAAATCAAAATATTTTGCGTGCAATTCCTATATTTATTATATAAAGAAAAGATTCAAATTACGAGAAGAATGGTAATTGAATATAAATTGACAAAGTAATGAATAATAAGAGCTAGTATAATAATTTTCCAAGAATCTAATTACACACATCTGCATACCAAAAAAAATTATATATATACTATTTTTAATAATAAAATGAATTATTTTATATTTTTATATCTAATTACAAATATTAAATGTAAAAAAAAAATTGCATGGACATTAAATAAAACTTGAATTTCCATTAGAATGTGTAAAATTTGAACATACAGATTAAGAAAATTTTAAGTGAAAAAAAATTGTATTAATAAGAAAAATGCAAATATGCATTTATTATCACGCCTAAAAAGCAATTTTAATTTTTCTTAGTAAAGAAAATAAAGTAATTTTTATTTAAAAAGGAAGTTATAAGAAATTAAAGAAATTTTCAATTTATTAAAAAAGAGAAGAAGAAAAAATACTAATGCGCTTTCAATGTAGTTTGCTGATACTGGCTGACATGTTGACTACGTTTAGTATCAACAGAACGGAATTTTTAAAATTACTATACAATATCTGCATATATACCTACATATGTATGTGCAAACATATCCATGTACGCATAAATGTTTATTCATGAAATAAAAATAAGAAAATGTTTTTTTAAAAAAATGCAAATTCACAAAACTTAAGGCCAAAAACTGAATTAAGAAAAAATTTGTATAAAAAACTCCAATTCATATTACGTATCTAATACGAATGTATATTACTACATGTACTGTACATTTGTGTATATGCTGAGACTCGATATACACACATGAATGCATTTGTATTTATATCTAAATTTTTATATACACACATTATATAAGATACACGTATACATTATATTATAAAGCATACATTAAAAATGTTAAACTTTGTCCAAGATTTACTTTGGTTTTTATTTCATAAATTATATTAAGAAAAGGTTTTCTTTTCTTTTGGTTTCTTTGAAAAGTGAAGACATTGCTTTTTGGGAGACATTTACTGATAAGACTAAAGAGAAAATTAAAAAGCAATCAAAGGACATATACATATACACATATATGTACATATACTCAATGAATTATTAAACTAAAAAAAAGACAAAATTAAAAATCATTCTTTTTCTTATCGCAATTTACTTAAATTATCAGAAGAAAAATGTTGTAGTGCTTTGAATTTGAAGTTCATTTTGTTGTTTTGTATACAGACTCACGGTATACATGCGTATATATGCAGATTCACATATGTATGTACCTATATATTTGCATATTGATAATATTATTTATAATCACATTCATGATATTATATTATATACAATACATATATTTTATATAATAAATAAAAGCATATACATGGTAAATTATGTATATTCATTTTTCGGTGGATACATAAAAATCATTAATAAAATCAAAATTCAATAATTGTTATATTCGCGTAATTTCAAAACTTTTATAACATTCTTGTACATATGTATATACATACTTATCTGAAAATTTTAGTAGGAGTACATAGATAGTAGATAATTTTAGATTTTATACACATTTTGGAAAAACAGACATACATAATTTAAAAAAATTCATTTTGTATTAAATTAGGAAAAAACAATTAATTATATATTCATAAATATTATTAAATTTGTTAATGCAAGTTAATAATAAAAATAAAAAAAGACATGAAACAAACATAACATGCTTGAAATCAATATTTTAATGATATATCATTTTCATTTTATAAAACATATAAACATGTTGTATGTACATGTATAATATTTTTAAACCATGCATGCATATATCGTATACATTGTACACAAGTGTCTAAATGTACATATATGGGTGCACTTTTTTTGGTCTCGTCATTTATACCTTTTACATCATCTTCATCTCATCATCAACATCATCATAAATATTTCATGTCTTTTATCATAAAAATCATTTAACATCCTCAAATGAAAATTTTATTTATTTATTTATTTTGTTTTTTAAATTTTATTTTATCTTATTTCATTTTTATTAATTTTATTTTAGTTAATTCTCTTATCTTCTTAGTTTTATTGTGACTGTTACATTTAGTTAGGTAATATAAATTTTCTATATGTACAAAATATAAATGTATAGATTTTCACTTTATATATTATAAAAATTAAAAAAAAAAAAAAAAATACATGTTAATAAGCTGTCTACAACCATTTAAAATATTTTTGAAAATACAAATTCAAAAATAACGAAATTCATAAAGACAATATAACAACAAAAACATGAAAAACCATCGAAGTTAAATAAATGCAAAAATAAAATGTAATAAAATGAAAATAAAAATAATAAAATAACAAAAAAATGTAAAAGAACTGAAAATGTATAATATAATAAAAATTCTTGTTTATCGAAAATTATTCAAACTTGACAGGTTGCAAATCTTAAACAGGAGAAAAAATCTTTTTTTTTTTTCTTTTGACTTTACTTTAACTATATGTAAGTTAGCCATATGAGCACATATCCAAGACAAATATGTTTATGTAGATATTCAGATTTTTGTATATATTATATGTATGACCGTATATATACATATATATAATATGCATACGTATGTGTATTATATAAGTGTATATGCGTTTGAGCATATGCATAATATGTTATGTTACATTATATATACTGTACGTTCCCTACTAAAATTAAATTAACAAACATTCTTCTCCTTTTTCGTTGATAAAATGCCTCCAAAGTATCCAAATTGGTTTTTTTACTATTTATTATTATTAATTTTTATGTCTTTTTATATTTCTTTTATATTTTCCTTTTTTTTAAATGTTCATGGTTGATATTTTGTATGTAACACGTACATATGTAATACACCCAAATGAAACATGTAATATACACATATGTAAATGTACATACATATATGTATACTTGTGTATTATGTATAAATACATACTTATACATATGTAGTTATTGAAAAATTTTTTTTTGACAAGATGATAACCTGCTGCCCCTTCACGATGAAGATGATAAGAATTTTTCAGTTTAAAATCCATCACCTTTCTCTCTGTGATACGACCAACAATTTGATATACATTCGCGTTTTAATTTTTTATTTGTTATTATTTATATACTTTTTCGTTTTTATTACCTTTTATTTGTATAACTTTTATTTTTCGTTTATTTAGTTTTTATTTCCTTTTTATTTTTTATTTTTTAATACGATTGTTTTGTTTCTTTAGATACATTTTATATGCTTGATTTATCCGTATTTCGTAATTTTAAACGAATTCTAACATTTGGAATGGTTTTATTTTGTACGTTTTTTAAATGAAACTTTAAAAACAATTTTTTCCACTTTTTAATAAACGAATATAAAACTAAACACATACGTTATATTCACATTCACGATCAGAACAAACATATGTATGTACATCCATACACATACATATGTATATTATTGTGTATACATTAGCTTTGAAATACAGTTAAATTAATTTTACGTTTTGCGAAGAATATCACCGTTGTTTGATTTTTGTGTACTGTTTTCAGTTTTATTTTTCGTAATGGTACTTCTTATACTTAGTTTCTTTTCTTATTTTTAAAGTTTTATATTGTTGTAAACTTTTATTCTTAATTTTTTTTTTCTCTGTCTCTTTCTCTTTGTATTTTTAAATATGTTTTTCTGTATTCTTTTTTATGCAATTTTACTTTTTTTCTGATTATTTGGTTTTTTGTTTATTTAATGATTATATTGGTTTCAAAGTAATTTCTTTTTAGTTATTTTTATATTGCAAACATAAAAGTAATAAAAATTTTTGAATGAAATAAAACTACAAAATAAGAAAAAAAAAAAGTTTTTTTTTTTTTATCGACTTGAATTTTTATTGTCGTTTTTGTTTTATTGTATTTTAGTCTTATTTTTTTCTGCCAATTTTTTTTTAAGGTTTTCTTAAATTTTACAAAATATATAGCCTCAAGTTAACATAAAGGAAATTTAAATTTTGTTTTGTTATAAAATAAAGATCTTCAATTGTCAAGTAGTATAAATATCATCATGATAATTTGATTTAAAATTTGATAAAAATTCTTAATGTAGCATTTACATATGTATGTTCATATGATAAAAAAAAAAAATAATAATATATACGAAGAAAGAAAACAAGTCATACCAAAAAATGTGAAAATCCAAGAATTCTTATGGGGCTTCAAAAATTTTTTTAGCCGATAGAGCGGTTCGGGCGATGAAAGAGGGGACGGCATGAATGATGGAATGATTTAGTACATTTGTTGGTAGAAAAAGGGATGTCGTTTTTTCGTATAAGAATATTCAAAATAAACTCGAGAAATTTTAAGCCATGTACTTACTATATACTATATATGGATGTATACATGTGTAATAATATATTACATACGAGTGTTTGTAAATATTTTCATACGAATTTGGTATCTTAACTATAAATTCATGGGTATTTTATATGAACGTGAATTAAAGATCAGAGACTAGGATAGTAGTAAAAAATTTGTAATTTCAGATTAACATACATACATACATATATCGTACAATATTTCATATACGTACATTACTTTTTTTTTTTACGTCGATTTTTGTTCATATTTTACACTTTTCCTTTACTTTTTATATCAGACAAGAAAATATATACAAGTACGATCTATAAACCCATAAATTTGTATACGGTCGAAAGATGTGTACGGAATATTGCACGTATGTATGTATATATTGTATTTATAATTAACAAAATCAAGTCATTAAGTTTATGGTACAATTTTGTATAGGGAGTGTATACTTAAATTATATACTTACGTATACGATATATAATGCATTCATACGATCATATTTTTATTTATCATTACCTAAAAAGTATGAATTTTGAATACCCAAAAAATCAAAATTTAACATTAAACCGATCGTATTCAAAATATATTGTATTTCCCATACAATACATTACAATTTGAATTTACATTTTGTATTTCTATCCTCGTTTCTGATGTAATGAAATTTATGACCCATATGATCGTACAATTATGAAAAAATTATATTTGTTTAGGACGATAATTTGTTTGTTTAGGACAGAAGTTTTACACACGCATATATACGATAAATACGTACATTACAAAATATTCTTATAAATATTGCGCATAATATGTACACTTAAATTACATACGCACGTATGTGATAAATATGCATACATATTCACATTCTATGCTGCTTCATGGGTATTTTAGTGGGTATTGAATGATTTCTTCTGAAATAATATGTACACTTAAATTACATACGCACGTATGTGATAAATATGCATACATATTCACATTCTATGCTGATTCATGGGTATTTTAGTGGGTACTGAATGATTTCTTCTGAAAATTGCTTGTTTTTTTTTATATATTTCAATACATTTTCTTATTTTACACCTTATTTTTTGAATAAAACGGTAGCACTGGGTACTGATGTCAGTACCCAGGAAGAAAAATTTTTGAACGTCGAATTTACACTGCTTGCAGTATCTCCTAGTTTTGGATTTCTGGTCATACCCGATTTTTATTTAAAAAAATTATCATTACCTTTTGCTTTTCACATTTTGAATTTATCCAAGAAAAAAAGTATTTTTGCATAAATATGAAAGCTGCTAAGATATAAATGTGCTTCCGACATATAACCAAATAAAATGTAAATATATGCGTTATGTTTGACTGAATGTGTTAAGTGCTTTAAATTGTTAACCATTAATTACAGCGATTATGATGTATAAATACATTTAATGGTTTCAAATAATTTTTTTCTTCTACCATGTAAGGGAAAAATTGTTTTACGCTGTAATTCTTGTTGTTTTTTATTTTTTTTCTTCAATTTTTGATTGACGCATTTTTTTATTTATTTTATTTTATTTTATTTTTTTTTTTGTTAAACATTTTGAACTTATTAATTAATGATTTTTTTATACAATAGCGCTCTTATGCCTTTATTTTAAAGAAATCATTGTCGAAGAAAATGATTAAAAAACATCTTTTAATAAATTAATGTCTAATAAATGTACATACATATTGTAAAATGCATTTAATTTGTCAAATTATAAATATGTACATACTTATAATATATATACATATATCCAACTTTATAAAATGTCTTCTTCGTAATAAATGAGTAATTTAGATTTAAAACAAAAAATGAAAGAATTTTTTTTCTAATTGTGTTTTTTAATTATGTTTTCTAAGAATGAATAATTGAACAATTTTAACAATTATTTTTACATCTTTTAATTTTTTTTTTTTAAATTATGTTTATGCTGTTGTAGGTTTGTTAAGAATTTTGCACATATTTAAATTAAAATTTTGAAAGTCAAATATAGAAACCTTAAAAGTTTATTTTATGAAACAGAATGAAATTAAATAAAATAAAAGGACACGAATAAGTTTATAAGCATAGATATAACACAGAAAGACATAAAATGAAACCTAAACAAATTTGCAAACTGATACCTTGAAATAAAAATTTCAATAAAATGTTAAAAAGCAACGAAATACAAAAAATAAAATATATCGAAAGATAAGATGATATAAATTTAAATTTAAATTAAAAAATAAAAAATACAACATAAAGCAAAAGCATTATATCACATTAAAAAAGAAAAAATAAAAAAAATACAATAAGTGTATTTTTTTCAAATATAAAAGTTCTGAGTTTTTTTTTCTCCAAAAAAAATGAAAAGTGTTAAAAAAAATACAAAATAAAAATTTCGGAAAAAAGAATATAATGCATAAAAATTTTTAAAATGAACGGGATATAAAATCCATTTGATCATAAGTAATAAATTAAATGATCAAAGATAGATAAACATATGTAATACTGCACACTTAAGCCAAAAATGCGAACTTGTACATGATCACTGCGATCACACCCAAAATATCTTAAGCTTCAAGAGATCAAACAAAAATTTTCATTTCCAAGATTTGTATAAAATTTTTCGTTTTTTATGTGTGTATAAGATGGTTTTTCTTGTTTATTTATTTGAATGTTTTCGCGAATTTCTGTATCTTGCAGGGTGGTTTATGCTCAAAACTGAACAAAATTTTTAAATATTAAAAGAATTAGGAATAAAAGTTGAAATCATTTAGTTCATCAAAGGGCGTGCTTTCAATAAGATACTGATGTTTATTTAGATATTTTCATGGAAATTTGTAGGGGAGTTTATTTTTTTTTCGAATTATTATTTGACTTTATTTTTTTTTGACGAAATAATGTTATGTTAAATATGCGAAATAAATACGAATAAATGACATACGTATACGTATATCGAACAGTGATTGATATATCGGCACGTGCATCGATATGTCACGAATTGAATGTACTCGTATGCATGTACAGAATGGAAATATGTATATTTCGCACATTTTGTATAAAATTTTCGTTTATGTCATGTCGTTTTAATTTGCAAATAAAATTTTATAAGAAAACAAAAATTCTTAAAATCACCTTATAATTTGAATTTTACCATACAATATATAACTTGTTGTTTGCCACTGTTATTAGTTGTTTATTGTATTTTTTACACAAAGTTATACGGGTAGTCGTCATCATTTTCTTTATTTTTTGTTTTATGTTATTATTTTTGGTCCTTTTTTCATTTTGCGATTTTCAATTCATGTTTTCATATGCAAAATCGTTTATAAATATATACATATAAGATACCTATTCATACATTTTTTTTTTTTAATTCTGACACTTCTACACAATCACATGATACAGCTATGTACATATATAAAATGTTTTAAATAATTTTAATCGCGATCACCTCATCTAAAGATCAAGCAAAAGCAAATGACGAAAATGTATTTAAAAAAAAATTAAATAAAAATAAATTTGGTTTTATATTTAACTAATGCGAGTATGTTACAAAAAATATGTATATACATATTACTTTTAAAGTTTTTGTTTTCTTTGTCTTTACAAAATGTTAAATAATATGTTTTATTGTGAAAATTACATAAATTTTAAATTGAATTAACAATTGTTTGATTGGATTTATATAAACTTACATATTTGTAATGACAATTTGAATAGATATACTTACATATGTACATGCATGTATATCTTATTTGACAAAATATTTTTGAATATCTGTAATCCCAGAATCTTTAATAAACATGACTTAACGACACGAATTACATAGAATTTTATTGTATATCGACATTTTGTCGAATTAACATGCAGATTAAATTATTTTTTAAATCTAATACTTATTTACATTATTTAAAAATGAAAATTGAATAAAATTGTTATATCAAACAAAGTGGTATTCAGAATCATATAAACGAAATCCTACATACATACATATGTATGTATAAATATAAAATGAGTTTTGTATAATAATGTGAGCACAGATATTATTTAATAAAATAAATTTAACATTTGATTAATTCATTGTTTTCTATAACAGTATATAAAAAATTGAATGAAATCATAATCAAGTTACTTGCTTAAATCTTTTGTTTGCTACTGATATACATATAAATATTTTCTATATGCAATTTATTTTTTTCTCATTTATCAAATTATAAAATTTGTAAAATAAGAAATATAAAATCTTAATATACATTTAAGCATGTACATATGTATGTATGTATTTTGGAATTTTTAATTTATTAACATAAAATTTAATCATTTGAAAATATATTTACATACCCGTGTATAAGTATAAACGTTCGCGTATACCTATATATTTAGTATTTTCCTTATGATTCTTACATTACGAAGTCAAAAAATAACAATTAATCACTTTTAGAATTTTAGATCATATCTTTAAAACATATCTTGACATGTTATAAAGTAAAAGCAAGTATTAAAGAAAAGAAAAAATAAAACAAAAATGACTTTTAGATCATTGTATTACACATAGATAAAATGTGAAACTCACTAAGAACATATGTCAAGTTTTAACATGAATTTTTCTCATCTTTTTGGTTTCGTTTTTTTTTCGCCTTCTCATAACCTCTGTTTTAGCTTTTTGTTTTTTTTAAATTTATTTTTTATGCTTTTCCTAGTTAATGTACTCATACATAAATATGACCATTTTATATAAACGTTCCTAGTTTATTTTATGTTGCACAGGTATGTACGTACAATAAGTAGATGAGTATTGCATGTAATTATATTTGTTATTTTCACATTTTAAAGGGTGTTCAAGTTCGTTACATTTCATTATTTATAATTTCTAAACATATTTTATTTACGTTTATGTATTTGGATATACTCGCATACATATCTGTATATCTTATTTATATTAAAAATTTGTAACCATACGCCCGATGAGCATACATTATATATGCGTACATATACACATACGTGCATATGTACATACATTATATGTATTGAATTGAATTTGTGGATTTTTATAATTTTCTTACAAATTTATAACAGTTAAAATGTAATAAAATAAATATTTTTCCTACCTATGTGATACTAGTGTGCAACACATTATATGTATAATGTGTATGATATTGATATACTATATATGTAGTCAATTTCAGATATACATATATTTATGCATATAAATGGAATAGAAAAAAAATTAAAAAAATTCTTTTTTTTACCAATGCCAATAAATTTTTCACTTCTCTTAAAGATTTATTATGCGTCCAATTCAAAAAATTCATTCAAGATTTGAATATATCTTAAGATCCCTCTATGATCACACGTATAACATATACATTATATGTATAAATTAATATATATTTATAAGTAATTAACATATTAAAGGTACACACTGAAAATGTTGTATGGTAACAATTTAACGTCCCACACATAAAAACATAATATTTTATTTGTCATACGTATGTATGTATATATATTATACACATATTATGTACATACATATAAATATACAAACTTTATACCTATTTATACATATGTTTATATTTTCTTTTATTTTTATTTTTCATTTGTAATTTTTATTTATTTATTTTATTTATATATTTATTTATTTCAATTAGATAACGATATATTCATATAAAAATACTTTATTTAATATACAGATATATCATTGTTTTTTTTTTTCATTGAAATTGAAGTCTAATTAATTTGTGGAATTTCACGAAATCTAAAATGTTCATGTTTTTGTTTTTCCAAGATGTTAAAACAAAACAATCAAACTGAAAAGAAAAAAACATTCTTTAAGTCCTGTCATCATTCATCAACTACGATAAAAATATTTTGTTTATTAATTATGCAAAAACAAATCATACAATCACACGTACATAATGTGTAATTTATATACATGTTTTTTTTCTATAATTCAAAAAGTTTTAAACTAATTCTGTATAAAATGTGTATGAAATAAAAACAAGTATACATATACATACTTGTACGTACATAAATATTTTTACAAAGTAAAATAATATTTTTATAAAATTTATACACATATACGTACATATGATATATTTTATAAATATATACATATAAAAATAAATATAAAGCCAATGTGCTTGATGCCAATTTGCAATCTAAATATAAATAAGTTGAAATACGGGACTATTATTTTGTTTGTGTGTAAGAGCCCAGTTGTGAAGTACATCAGTTAAATGATTTTGAAATTGGATGCCAATGTTATACAATATATTTGTGTTTTATTTTTTTCTACATAATAAAATTGTGTATACATTAAAATATACATTTAAACATTTATGGAATATTGTATATAACAACACCCATTCGAACATAGAATATCAGTTAACACGATATATCTGACATTCAGGGTGAACACCATCATCAGTAACATAAGTTTTACACTAATAATGTTATATTCATCATATGCATGTGTATACTCGCATAAATAGTATAAATAAGAATAAAAAATATAATAAAAAATAAAAGTGGTTATTTTGAAAAATTATTATTTATGTTTGTCTCATAAACTTGATTTGAAATTATTTTATTATTTTTATTATTAATATTATTATTATTATTGTTGCTTATTTATACTTTCGTTAAATTAAAACATGAACATAAATACACATACATACATAAAAACTAGTATTTGTCTTAGATATAACATTAGTTATAGTTTTTATCGTATAAATGCTGATAAATATGTATTTATTTAGTAAAAGAATAAATTAGAAATTTTAAGTGGGTTGATAGTATACAATTAGAATACAATTTTAGTTTTAAATTATAGAAGTACTAAGGCAGATTTTATATATTAGTAAAACAAAAGACAACAACATAAAATAGTATATGTATGTAGATATGAATATGTTTTACGATAAATGAAAATATCTTTTATTTTATACATATATTATTTTATATTGTTTTCATTTGTATATGTATTAAAATATTCATACATACATGACGATATGACCTTAATAATTTAAAACAATCAAATGATAAATTACGGTAGTTATTAAAATATTGAATTTTTATGTTTTGATCAATTCATATTGAATTATAAATCAATTTTATCTTAACAACATTTAATTAGTTATTATTATTATTGTTTTTTTTTTTATTAACATCAGTAAAAAAGTCATAATTTAATGAAAACTCAACTATTTAGATAAAAGAATGGTAAAATTTTGTGTTTTCTTAAACAAGTTTTAAACTACATAATTAATAAATGTTATTCAAAATGAAAGAAATTGGAAAATTTTTTCATTTGAATAACATTGAAATTGAAAAATTTTGTATAAATAACACCTCTTGCTGAATTTTAATTTTTAATTAAGTTCAACTCATTTTATATGTATGCAATGGAATTAATTACAAATTGATGAAAAAAAAAACATTTAGAAGGTGAAATAAATGGGTACGCATGTGGTAGGTAATATTACTGCATATAATATTATGACATTTTTCTCATCAACTTACTAAGATATTATAAAATGCTATTGAATATAAACATCAAATAATGGTCAAGGTTTATTATGTCATATCTAAAAATGGTATCAGATTTTAATGTTTTCATTTTGACTTTTTTTAATGTATTTTTTTAGAGTTTGTTTTATTTTACTTCTGCTTTTTTCAAATAATTTAACTAGTTTTTATAAATGAGATATATTATTTACATAAGTATGTACGTATAATTTATATTATGTGCATCGATTGATTTTATAGATTATTTTGATTTAGCTAAGAACCGATTTAGAAAAATATATTGACACACATATATTATTATAACATGCCTAAAATAAAAAAAAAAAAATATTTTATCTTTTTTTTTTTTTTTTGTTAAAATTAAATACAAAATTGTATCAAATTTAATAAAATTGATCAATAATTTTACTGATCTTCATTTTTGTTAGACCTATACATTACATTTACTACATTTATTAAATAACAGCAAATACAACCCATACATAGCAAAAATAACGTGCATTAATTGACATTAATAATAACACAAATTTTCGTGTTAAAGAATAATTTTTCATAGATACTTGAAACTACTGTCGAATAAGAACATGATCTTTACAAGTTTTACTAGCCAAAACTATAAACTTTTTAAATTTTAAAATTCAAAAATAAAAATATCGAAATCTGTGTATTTGTCTTACGTGCATATAACACAGAATCAGTATTTTTCTTTATTTTTTTTTCCGTTTTTTTTTTTTTTTTTTTAAAGAAAATGAAAAAAATATATTATATAAAAAAGAAAAATTAAGTTAAAATGTTTGAAAAACTTGCATCAATTATTATGGAATAAATTGCTAAAGTAATACATAGTCAATTTTAATGTCACCTTCCTCCCATTTTCTATGTTTGTACATTACATTATTTTGTGTGTAAACTTATTATATATACGTATGATCAGCTTGCTTATAACATGTTTATTCATTTTACAAAAGTTGTAAAAGGCACAAGTTTTTCTAATATGTATATTACATTTGTATACAGCATATATGAAAGCATGTTGTTTGTATATGTACATTATTTTACATAAACTCTTAAAAATTTTAAAATGCAATATTTCTGTAGGTATCTAACATATGCAAGAATGTGTATTTTATCTATAAAAGTATGTGGACAAAATGTACATTTCTCGCCTTTAAGAAATATTATTATTTTTTATTATTCTATACAATGTTGCTGCTACTATAGAATAATAAGAAACAGGGTGTTTTGTTTTGAAAATTTTACTTGTATACAAAGTAAAAAATAAAGTAAAATTCTAAACATGAATGCAAATATTATATTATATCTATAAAATTAATATGTGTATCTGCATTAGATTCATTGTTAATTGAAACAAATTATCAATTTTATATGTAATATAATTGCTTAAAAAATGATATACCCTGTGTAAAATTGAAAATTACTATAAAATATGCAAAAAATAAGTAAATATGTGCAAATATATATTTTTTTAAGTTTTAAAATGCTCATATTTGTTAACACATTAGCTCCATCCATAAAATAAATATTGTCGTCAAAGTATCTAAAATGTTGTATACTACAAGAACATTGACTGTAATAATATTTTTTTAATTTTTAAAATTTTTTTTCTTTTATTATGTGCATGGGATGTATTATATCCACATATTTTTTAGATCTAATGTGCGTAATATATAATCTATATAAATATATATGTAAATATATATCTATGTATATAAATACATATACAATTGAATACAAGTAAATATATACAATATATAAATTGCATAAGTCCTACGAAAGGATTTTTTATGATTTTCTTCATATGTACATTTTTTAGCCTACGAAAAATATTTATCATTTGTTGAACATTCTTAGCTAAAACATATAAATTTAAGTACATTTTATTATACATATGCAAATACATACATTTATATATACATATGTACATTAGAATATGTTGATGAAGGAAAAATAAAACATAGCAAATATGTAGTCAGATGGACATATGTATGTTGCAACAACAATTTATTTTCTACAATAAGTAGAGTATTAAAAGTCATCATTTTACTTTACGTATTTCATTCAAATATACATATGTATATGTACATAAAACATTGCATCTAAATCAAATGCAAAAAAAAAAAAATTAGATGTAGGAATTTTTATGTGTTTGCTCCATATGCATATACTTATATGCGATAGTTACACATTCACATTCCTTATAATGTGTATACGGTAAAAGAGAATAATGTTTTTTGATTAAAATTTTCATAAAATGTAAAATGTAACTAAAAGATGAAAAAAAAAACTTACATAAATGTTTTATGTTTATACACTATATGCAGTCAAAAAATCTCCATTTATCTATATCTTACAGGAAAAAACACTAACAAAAATAAAATGTATAACTATAAGAAAAAAAAAAAAAAAAGAAAAAATAATAGAAAGTAGATGATATGCGTAGGTGGACTTTTACGAGTGCGTTACCAACACATTTCTTTCTTTTTTCTTTTTTATTATTATTATACACATTAAGAATAATGGTAATTCAAGGTATTTTTTTGTTATCTTATTTTAAACCCATAAATATACAAATGTAATGCATACATTTATACACGTGTTTATAATGTTTGAAACAAAAAGAAAATAATAAATTAAAAGAAAAATTTCATTTAGAAAAAGCCAAATAGTTTTTATCAACAATTTCCTTATAATATAATATAAACTGAAAACAAAAAAAAAAAATATATTTTGTTACATTTAAAAATATTTATTTTTATGTTAAATAAGTGATTGAAACAATGCTAAATATCATTTTGTATTATAAATATTTTAATTTAATGTTATATAAACATGCTAAAATAATTTTAAATGCCTTTGAAACATTTCATGCAATTTGATTTGGTGTGAAATTAAAAGATTTTATATTTAAAATTCATTTATCGATACATTTAAGAATACATGCATATTTGTTAATGGGGTACAATACTGCAAATAATGATTTAAATATACAAATAATAAAAATAATTTTAAATAAAATGCAAAATAGTTTAATCGTGCTGTTTTCATTGTTTGTTGTTTGATAAAATAAAAAAATATATTCATTTTATATATATCACTGAAAATATCATTTTATTTTATTCACGAATATTTTCTATCAATATATACATATATTAATTTTAATACTTAAATGAAATGAAAACAAAATAAAAATTTATCGTTAAATATAAAATTATTTCTGTTGCTATTTAAGATACATTACATTGTTTGTAACTTGAATACGACTGAAATACAAATTTCCAAAGGAAGAAAAAAAAAAAAAAAGACATCCTAATCAATTGACCATGAAAATAAAATAAAAATGAACATAAATTTATAAAGCGATAAAAAATTATTATTCAGTTATTATTGATCATCAAATGTTTTTTTTTTTAACTTTATTATTATTATTATTATTTTTTTGTTCATTAAACACGATTGTCCGACACGGTGAAAATATACTTCGAACATCATTATATTATTAAGAAAATAAAACAAAAAATTGAAAGAGTAAAAAATAAAATTTAAAAAAAAAGAAGTGTTTTCTCTGCTTTATTATTAGATCAAAAAGATTAGGTAGTAAGATTTTTAACTATTTACCAATAGATACTGAGACTAAGACTAAAACTCTTGCAACACAAAATCTGACTACATATCTCAAAAAGAAAAAAAAAAAATTAAAGAACAATATAAAATATAACCACATACATATGTATATAAAATAGGAAAGAAATGAAATGATCGTATTAATTTATAATTTATTGTACTAAATGAAATTTGACTTTTGAAGATTTGTTTTTAAAGAAAAAGTGTTTTTTTTTTCCTAATTTTTACTTTTGTATTGTACTATGTGCAAATGATAGGGTGTATGTACATATGTACTATATATTGTGTACTAAAAACTTACATGTACATGTAAATGTATATTTGTATTAAATGTAATTTTAAAATACTTTTATGATTTAATGTATTTACAACGTTGATAATTACATTCTTCTGTTTTTGGATTATTAAGTAAGATCACGATCATTTTCATGGGAAATAATAATCGTGCTTTAAAAATGTTCATGAATGTATGTATATCATATATACATATGAATTTACGTATACATACATATGTATATTGCATAAATAAATGAAAATAAAGAAAATATTTTCTTTTAAAAATATGAAATGAATCTACTAAAATGTGATATTTATAAATACATGTATTTGTACAAGTAAGGTAGGTACAGCATTTGTATGTTGGTAATATGAATATAGGTATATAAAAAAACGTTATTTTATTACATAAAGCAAAAATAATTGAATTAGATATTTTTTATGCACAAATTAAACAAATAAAATTTTAAACTAATTATTATAAAGAAAAAAAAAAAAAAAATTTTTAAAATTAAAAAAATTTTGCAGTCTAAAATAATGAAATTCATTCCCTTAGAGAGTAAATATACGAGTATGTATGTATAAAAAAAGATTTTATTTTGGTTTTACAAAAATCGGATTTTTACTTCTACCAACGCTTCTACATAATAATAATTATTGTATATTTTGATAATTATTGATTTTTTTATTTATTTATTTTAGTTTTATTTAGTCTATTTATTTGTCTTCTATTACTTTGTTTTTTCTTTATTTTATTAAACCATGTACTATTATTACTTAATTATATTGGCTTCCTACTTTTCTTTTTTTTGTGGTAGTTGTAGTAGTAACATAAAATGTTAAGATAAAATGTAATACATTGTGAAAATAGTACTGTCAAGTAGACCTATGAGTTTATATATGTAGGTCTGTATGTAGGTTTTAGTATAGATGTTAATAACAGTGAACCTTTGAAAATATGTACTTAAAAAAGATAATTTAGATTAAAGAGTATTCGAAAGTTGATTTAATGTGTTCTTGAAAGAAAATCATTTTCTTCCAAATTATCTAACATCAATAAATCTATTTATTACATGCATATATACATACGTATATACGTATGTATGCACATGTCTAATAAGTTTTATATATACACATTTGTGATAAATTTGTTCACATATAAAGATAGGCCTATAGATATATATAAACATATGTATATACTATAATGTATTTCATTTCTATTTATATGGTATTTTTGAGCACGAAAATATTCGTGACCTAAAAATCTTTTCATTCATCATTAATGTTATTAGAAATACTTATTTGGCAAGTTTTCTTTTGACGTACACTTTTATGTTCATATATGTATGTGTATACGTACGTATAAAAATACTTACGTACATATTTTACTTTTATATTTATGATGTAAATATTAAATTAGGTTCGTACATATGTACATGTACGCAAGCTTACAATAATGAGAAAAAGGAACTCAAGTCATTCTTTCATCATTATTCATATGGTCTGTTCAAGCAATTCATTTTTTCATATAATATGTACATAGAAATACCTATGCATATATGATTATCATTATTATCAGCTTCTTTCTTGACCAGCATCACCATTATTATCACCGCCATCATCATAATTATTTTTCGTTTGCATACATACAATATGCATTAATATTAAATTTGATTCTACTATACTCTACTCTAAATGAATAAAAAAATAAAATATTCTAGAATGTATATATAGTATAAATCTACTTTTGTATGTGTTATGTGCATGTCTAAATATACAAATGTATTTTTATTCACGGTTATTATTTGTACATATGTACATATTATATTATATTTTATAGTTTAAGAAAATAATTACATTGCGATAGAAAAGGTAAAGATGCTATAACTTGTGCAATGTGCCTTAAAAACATATGTATGCACATCATAGAATGATAAGGTACTGATGAGTATATATAGATATGTATTACTTTTAGGTAATACAGACTAGTAATATGCCGATAGCTAAATGTAAATTTTTATCTTCCATATAAAATTTTTAAATTTTCATCTTTTTGTATATATTTTATTTTTATGTTTATTTCAAATAGACATAATACATATATGTATGTACATACATACATATGTAAAATGAAAGAAATTTCACGTATGTAAATTTATACATGGACTTTAGAGAATATAAATTATATCGTAATTATTATTATTTTTTGTATGTACGTGTATGTACCCTCGTTGATAATGAAAGAACTTATTAAAAATAGAATATTTTTAAAAATAAGAATGTTTTTGAAGTTAAAACATTTCACTTATTTTCACTATACATTCATTTATTTTCCATGAAGTTAAAAATTTATAAAAAAATAAAAAATATTTTTTCATTTATATGACAAGTGTAAGTATTTCAATAGATAAAGGTTGATTTAAGAACAAGATCGTAAACAGAAATGAACAAAGCAAAAATACTTAATATTAGCCAAAAAAAAAAAAAAAAAGAATAAAATCATGAAAATTAGAAAAATATTTAATGTAATGTGTGTGTTACGATAATAATGCTGGAATATTTACCTTTTGCATGAAATACTTGATGTAAATGTATAAGAGAATTTTATGTGTACTTTTGTAAAATAAAATTTGAATAAGTTTCATCAAAATGTTTGTTGCTATAGTTAAAATCAAATAAAAAGATGTTCTGTAGAAGTGATTTTTCATATAATACACTAGATTATTTCTTTCTTTAAAACAAAAAAATGCTTTTACCGATTCAGTAATATTAATTTTTCCTGATTTTCTGGCATTTTTCGTTGAACGGTTTTGCATATTCCACGTAGTAATTTTTGAACATCATACATATAAATTTTTTTTAATATGTTGAGGTCAAAATATATTTATACAATGTATGTATATGTTTATACGGGTACCAAAATGGTATATGCAAATGTACCTAAAATGTGCAAATATTCAAAAGTACGTGTATGTAGTATGTAATATGCAAGCACAATAGCAATTACTCTTTATATACAAATATTTGTATCTATTATGAAGATACATAATTCGATGGTTTTATTGTTTTAGTAAAATTTTAATGTCGAATTTTGTTATCACTATATTACTACCCTAATCGAATAATATTGCGAGTACTATATAATTTGTTATTTGTTATGCATTTAAAATAAGAATTCACCTTGTAGCCATATTGCTTCGCTTTCTTCTTGGTTCCTTTTTTGTGTTATTTTTATATTTGAATTGTTGGTTTGAAATGATTTTCATATAGCTTCATATCATAAAGTAGATATACATAGATTCATGTATATTGTAAAAATACTGATATTTTTGTACAATATGTACACACCTACAACATATTACACGTGTTATATCTAATATACATAATGCATATGCATACAAGCTTTTTGTGCATTTATCTGTATGTACATACATACATATGTATATTGTTGTAGTTAAATCTAAGAAAATTCGAAATGCTTGTGTACAATATAACACAGCTGCTGTTGTTGAGTTGCTTTTAGCTTATAGCTGGTTAACCTTAAGAAAAAGAATAAAATAGAAAAGAAAAAAAGCCAAGAAAAAATTACTTTAGAAATTTTCCAGTAGGGGCATGACTTAATAGCATATACGTATACCACAGTATAGATATACATACATACATACATATATATGTAGATGTATGGTACATTATGTATGAATGTACAGTGCATTCTTTGACTTTGTCTTCTTATGGACATAAGATCAACAATAATAATATGTACTTGATTATGTACATATGTATGTATTACTAATCGCTTTCCTACATCAATATTTTCCGTTATTTTGTTTTATGCTGTTATTGTTATTATTATTATTTAAAGTTGATTTCAAATAATGTACATTTTTATATAGATTTTTGTTTCTATCTATTTATTTGTTTATTTTTATCTACATATTTTTTTAATTTTTTTTTTTGCTACAAAATCTATCAGAATATACGATTATTCAATGCTTGGATAATATCTGTTTAATATGATGATACTCTTTCTACTCAGTTAATGTATTTTGTAAGAATCCTATATACATATGTATGTACGTATGCACTATGTCCTATTGCCATTGAATCATCCGGTAAAGTCTTCTTTCATTACACTATTATTATTTTTATTATTATTATCATATAATTTTTTTGTTTGTACATACGTACGTACATATATATGTATATCGTGTTCATATATAAGCACGTAGCTTTTTGCATATTCAGATGTATGAAAAATGAAAAAACATGAATATTGTATTGTGTATGTATGTATGTACGTAGATTTTCTGAAAAATTTAAAAATATATGAGTACATTTTTATTCAATTCAATGTACACTATGATATTGTGAACATATGTACATACATGTATATTATACATATATTTATTTACTATATTATCATGACATATTGACACGATCTTTCTTTTTCACATGATCATTGTGCCGACATAGAATGATTTTTAAGATATTGACAGAGTCTGATAAAATTAATAAAACATAATGTCAGGTATGAAGAAAATAAGGGGGATACCGCTAAAAAGACAATGAAATAAAAATTAAAATATACAAGCATGCAGATACACTTAACCATATGTTTATACAAAAATATGTATATATGTAAATTGTATTTGATACGTACATATGTGTACGCGTAAATATGTACGTGCTTCATTTTTTATTTTTTCAATTTAAACATGTGAGGAAAATTTAATTATCTTAATTTCATGTTTAATTAAACGCATTTGAAACGCCGCGTTCTCAAAATAGGTGGAAATAATATAATTATTTATTTATTATTTGTTTTTTATTCTGTTTAAATGTAAATGTATCTAGCTACATACAATTGAACTTCAATTAAGAAAAAAAAATCGATACAATAAAATCTTTTTGTTAATTATTTTTACTCATAAATTTGCTGTGATAATAAGAAGATTTTATTTCAAAATATTTTATATAAATAAATGATTAAATAAAATCTGGAATGAATTTCTTAAATTTGAAGAATTATGTTGAATATCAATTGAATTACGTCACATTATGAGTGTGAATACCAAAATTATGATTTTTTACATCTTATTTTATGATGTTAACAATTTGTATTAATTAATTTTTTAAAGTTTTTTTTTTTTTTATTTAATTTTTAGTTTTGTTAACATTTTCATTATTCTATAAAAAATTTGAAGAATTTACTAATGAATATTTCATATCTTTGTAAATATTTTGATATTAAAATACAAACCATTTAAGGTAAAATCGATAATATATGTATTCATTTCACTATTTTGAGTTTTATAAAAATTTCTATTTGTAAAAAAAGGTACCTAATTTGTAACAAAAAATATTATTATTTTTTTTTTTTAAATTAAAACTTGAAAAATCTTACTTAAGTCAGTATGATAAATGCATTGCATATGGTCGTATAATATTTCCATGAATCTGTAAATAATGGATAAATACTCTTATTTTTATGTACGTGCATGTTTTATTAATGTTTGGAATTTATTTAACTTTTTCTTTTTTATTTTTCAATCATATGATGTATCAGTTGCATTTTATAAATTTTATTAATTAGTTTACTTCTATTTATAATTATTCGCATATATTATTAAACTTAACACATATAGTAGATTTTCTATAAAGTAACAGATTTAATTAAATACAAGTGTTAAGTAAAAATTATTTTATTATTTTATCAACGTTGAAATTTATACTACACTACAATAAAATGCAAAACAAATAAAAGAAAAAAGGAGAAACTTTTTTTTTTTTTTTTGTTGCGAAAAACGATATTTTCATTATTAAAAGAAGATATTTTAACGAAAACATAAAAATAAAAGATAAAGTATAACTAAATATTTCTCATTTTCATTTTATAACATCTGTAAATAGTTCAAGTTCAAGTTTTTTATTATAAAGGTAAATTTTTTATTGTTGAAAATAAAAAAAGAAGAAAGAAAAATATTATTATTGAAGTTGCCCGTTACTTGTTTTGAAATATTTATTACATATAAGCAAGTTAAATTAAAATGAACAGCAAGAAGAAAATAAATTGTATTTATAAAAAATAAATATATATTATGTACATATAAAAAAAGAAGACAAGTACTTATAAATTTTTAGTATTAGGATAATATATATACGTGCATGTGTTTGTAATTTTTTTTTTTTTTTATAATGACAAAATACATTTGGTGCGTAAACTATAAACTTAATTGACATAAAAAGAAAATGAGTTCACAAAAAAGGAAATTGTTGTCACTTAGCTAAGCACCGTCAACTATATATAGGATAAAAATGGATGTGGTTGGTGTGGAACTATTTAAAATCCCAATCAAAATGTACGCACGTTTATATGTACATGCACATACATAGTTTTATTTTTATAAATATAAATTGCAGTATTTACACACGTATATTAGTTTATTTGTAAACATGTATATGCAATGTGTATATTTTGTTACTATAACTTACTTGGCATGTTTTTACAGTATTCTATCATCATCGTCATCGTCTATTTCTTAAAGGATTGAAACTATTTGACAATCACTTGTATATGTGTAAATACTTGTATTTCTTTTCTCAAACAGTAAACTTTTATTTTTTAATTTTAATTTTTTACTTGTTAAAATCGTTTTTCCAAGATTGTTTTTTTCTTTTATCAATTGTATTCTTCGTGTTATCACATAACAACTACAATTATTACTGTTGAATTATGTTCATATGTACATACAAATGTATCCTCACTGTAGAGTGTGTTACTTGCACCCATATAATATGTATAAGAATATTTTATGACTTGTATACGAAAAGTACAATTAATGCTAAATCAATGCGATATTTTTCTACATTTTTTGCCCTTTTCCTTTACAATCTTTTAAAGGTAAAGAATCAATATAAAAATTCTTGATTTTTCATCATCAAATCAACTATTATACATATATGTATGTATAAAGTAAATATAACTCCAACGTTCAAATGAATTTATATCAATTTATGTATACATACATACATTTTTCTATATTGTTTCGTTTGTAAGCACATAAGTACATACTTATACTTACACAATTATTAGAGTTTGTACATTTTTATATTTTAAAATTTTCAAGTATGAAATACACATGTGTATCTATATGTTTAAAAGATATGGACAATGGTCATTTTCTTTTAAAAAGTACTTTTACAATGTTTTACTCCGCGAATTGTGAACCTATATGCACAACGTCACATTCATAACATGTATGTACATATTTCCACTGTATTGTTCAAATACATACAGTGTAATATTTTTTTTTTTTACTTTCAATTTTATTTTCTTTTTTCTTTTAATTTTTCTTTTTTGTATTATTATCGCTCTTATCCATATTTTTTTTGTAAAGATTGTTATATTTATTTTATTTTCTTAATATGATTTTGTATTTATAAACACGTGCATACATGCATACATATACATTCACATATAATATAGGGTGATTTATCGAAGTCATGTTGATAATCTGTGCTGTGATGAACTATATTTTTTTTTCAAAACGATATAACTGAAAAATGGATGATTGCAGACTTTCTTAATTTCAAAACTAATTTTCTTTCTAAATTTTTAATTTTTGTTCAATGAGAACTATTTTTATTTTTCTGTTTGTGATAGAGACAGTATTTATCAGAAACTTTTCTTAGTCAATTTCGTGATCATTTCCATTAAAGTGAATCACCGTGTATATAAATTGTTTGAAATTTTCCATAAAGATAGAATAATTTTATCATTTTGTTTTTATAGTTGATAGTTATAATCATTCGAATCTAAATCCAGAACTAAAGAACAGACATCCATCTATCTATTCACATTTTCTTGTTTTTAATGTATTACTTTATACAGCTTATATGCTGCAAACAGTAATCACAAGTGCATTATAAACAATACGTTTATTCTAACAATCATCATATTGATTTTTTTTCCAGTTTTTTGAAATTGATTTTATAACTACACGTACACTTGAACGTATGAGAATAAGAAATTATAATTATGTACATACATATACATCGATGTGTATATGTATATCCTGTCAAAGATTTTTGTTTTCTTTTCGTATTTTACAATCACATACACATACATACGTACACATATACCTATAATATGTTTATTATATAAAATAAAAGTAAATATAAGTATTAACTATTTCATATTTAGTTCCTATGATGTTTCAATGAATTTTTCTATAATATTTTATTCACTTCTGTAATTTTGTTTTAATTGAATAAATGTATTTAGTTTTTGCTTTTTTATTATTATTTTTTTTGTTTTCTCATTAAATGTTTGTTTATGTACACAAGTACGTCTAGATAATAATTTTTATAAATTCTTTTCTATTCTTTTGTACATAATATATTTATAAGTTGGTTAAAGATGATGTGCGTACAATTTCAGGATTTAATAATCAACTAACAACCAACATTTATCTACGTTTTAACTACGAATGATTTTGTCATTTGATTGGTCAGTTATAAAAATCAAACAAAAACAACATAAAAAAATGCATTATACGTGCAGTTCAAATAAAATTAAACATACATACGTGTACATTATTTTATTTATATATGAAATTTTATTTTTCTGTATGTATACGTACATATTTTTAATAGAAGACATTACAAGAAAACGATTGACAATTGTTTTTTTTTTGTGTTTTGTTTTATTTTTCTAAAACAAAAATAATAATGAAGTAAAATATACAACTAAACAAAAAAATTGAAAATAAAAATGAGAAAAATTTTTAACAGATAAAATAATCATTACGTGAATCAATTCAATGAATTTATGTGTATTGCACACATATAGAAAGCAGAAAAAAGAACAAAAAACAAATAAAAGAATAATTTTTACAACAAATAAAAATTATAAAACAAAACTGGATATATCATCAAAATGAATAAATTTATAAAGTTAATTGTAGTAAACGTTTTTGAAATTTACTTTTAATTTTGTTTTATTCGATCTTTTAAAAAAAATTTCCGTTTAATAACTTTTTGCAACAAGCAACTTGGTGTTGTTGCACATATAGCTCATGTGAACTATGTTTGTATGTATGTACGTATTATTAATTTTTATTATTATTATCATTATTATTGTTATTATTAGTCGTTTATTTTTGTTTTCCGAATAAAAAATGACATCGTTTGATAATGATCTTCTTTCGTAGTATTATTGAAAGGTGGTAATAGCCTTTATTACTTTCTGAAGATCAAAGTTTTGATGTCTTTATATGATATTTTGTACTTTCATATAACGTGAAAATGTAATAATATATTATCTCATATATACAGATATACAAACATATACATATAACTTAATCACGTAAATGTTATTATAAAGATAATAAATGTAAAATAAATGAATTTTAATTTTTTTTCATTAAAACAATTTTATGGTTTTGAAAATTAATTTTTATTTTCTATAGCAATATACGTACATGAAATGTTCGAGTATGAATGTATTTAAATGTATACTTGTATATTAGTGCTAATGTACGTGAAATATAATAACAATACTTTTGGGAATTTATATTTTTCAATAACTATCAAAATTAATTTCTATCTCATATCTAAACCTAAAATATAATTAAGACAATAATAGGAAAATGTACATATAAAAATTTATTTCAAATTAAAATAACCATTATTATTACCATTTACCATCAACACTTATTTTATTACTTATGCTTAAATATGTGTGTATACATGCGTACTATCATGTATTTCACCAAATATAATAAAAATCGGTTTTATTATATAACATTGTTTTTAATATATTTGCAATTTAAATTTTAAATAAATTTTGACAATTTTTACTTTGTTAGTGTAAAATTGAAAATTGAAAAATTTCACACAAAAAACAAAAGATTTAAGCAAGAAACTTTTTTCAGCTGTATGAATATGTTCAATTTTTTTATATAAAATAATAATTCTTTTAAAGTATACATAAAATGAATTATTACTTATGTACATGTGAGCATTAGATTAACTGAATAGACAGGATAGGAAAAGTTTTTATTTGTTTATTTTAAATTTGAATAATATTTCATTTCTATTACCATATTTTTACTATTTGTTTGTAAAATATATAAATTTTCTATTATAACTTATCTGTTCTTTCAATTTTTTAAAAAGTTTGATTTGTGAAATAAACATTAACAAAAGATTCAAATTACATATGTATACATACATATATTACATATAAGGGTTCAATAACATTTTTAACTTTTAACAATGACATATAACAAATCATAATAGTCACAAATTGAAAAGAACAAAACACAAAATATTTCTTGCTTAAAATGTTTATTGAAAAGAATTTTTTTTATATGAAAATGTAGAGATACTATATTTATACAAATATATATGTTTAAAATGCGGATAATATTTATTTTAACTATTACTTATGTGCTTTCTATTTTCTATTATAAAAATACTCGTATTTTAAGAAAAACAGATATGACAATTTTTTTTCTTTCCAATTTTTGTGAATAGATTTGTCATAGAATAAATACATACATAATACACAAGTTTTTCCTTCGTTATTACTTGTTTTTTTTTCTATGTTTACTTAATTTTTTTTTCATTGAAGTCATCACCATGAAGATGATCATCATTATTTACATCATCCCACAGTCTGTTTTGGCTTGTTACGTTTCATTTTATTACATATGCATATGTGATTCTTTTATTATAATTTAATTTGTTTACGTTTATACATACATATATACATATGTTTGTACATATGTATGTATATGAACATAAATAATAATAGATTGTACACGAATTTACATTCAGTATTATCAATAGAGTGCAACTAATAACACGATCATTGACTTGTTTAACACCTTAACTATATTAAAAAATACTAGACCACAACAGTACAAATGAGAGAATTAAAAAAAAAAGTAAATATAATAAAATTGAATACAAGAATAATAAGAGACTATAGAGTGAAAAAAAAAAAAAGATTTACTACACATCAAAATTTTTGTATAACGTATAGTATCGAAATAGATAATAATGAAATGTTGGTTAGTTTGGTCTACTTCTTTAGATTTTTCGTGTCTTTGGACAAACTTTACAAGAAACATAAGTTAATGAATTAAGTACAAGCGTAAACTTGAATTTGGAAAAAAAGATTTTCATTGTTTAAAATCTATTACCGAATGATATTTTATTTTCATATCTTTTCAATTTCCCTCGAATAAAAAAAGAAAAAAAACGTGTTTTTATTGTTTTTCACCTGCATTAATCTAAATTTGTATTTTCTAATATTATTCTATTTTGTGAAAGAATTTTTTCACTGTCCACAAATACATATTTTGTATACATATGTATGTATGTTTACATGAAAAGTTATATGATTGTATTTTATTAGTTATCTTATTAAATTAAAAATGGTTTCTCTAATATCATCTGTTGGTATAATAGAAATGATGAAGAAAATGGTTGAAAGAAAGAAATGGATAAAGTAGATATAAAATGTTATTCAACTTTCGTTAAAATCTTTTATTTTAAAAGACAACAATTTATACATGGTACAATAATATTTCGATAAACCAGAATACGAAAACGTATAAAAAAAGTAAAAAAATGTTAAAATGAAATTTTATTGTATCTTTGATTTTCTTCAAGAAATTGTTGTTATAAATACGCGCATACACATACAATGCAATGTATAATATATGTATATGTACATATACATATATAGTGACAACACATTCAATATATAAAATCAACTTCCACGTAGAAATGTTACAACATATTATTTAAAGTCTATGAATTTTGTAACATACATACATACATATGTACACATGTACTATAAAAATTCATATGAAAAATTCAGAATTTTATACACGTGTGGTATTAAATCTATAAATATCTATAAAATACACAATTAATTGCATACGCATATGAATTTGAAAAAGAGGAAAAAAAAATATTTTTGTTAGTTTTCTAATATCGAAATAAATGAATTTATATTTAGATGAATTTATATATAGATAGGTGAATTGGATAAAATTATTATACGTTTGTGTATTTTTATAATGAATACAAATACAATAATGAATGTAACACTTACAAAACATAAAATTCAATAAAATAAAATAAAACATAATTTAAGATAAAAATCTAGGCGCGTTTCTGTTTGTATGTACATTTTGACGATTTTATTATTATTAATATTATTATTATTTTTTTTTAAAGAAGAAAATAAAAATGAAAATCTTTTGGAATTTTTCTATTTTATTTTATTTTGTTTTTTTTTTTTTTATTTTTATTTTAAAATTCAAAAGATTCTTGTTTTTATTTATCACGTTTATTTGAATTTAAATTCCACACAGTTTTTGGTTTATTCTTTTTTATCTTTTTTGTTTCCCAATAAGTCATATTTTTATGTTGGATATCATTTTATTTAAGTGTTAAATTCTATTATACTATTTATTTAGATTTCAAACTAAAATAGTTGTATTGCTTTTTTATCATATAGATTTAATAAAGATGTAACAGAAAAAAAAAGTATGTACATAAATTGTGGTACACGGTTACAGTGTTTTGTATAGTATTTTTCTTTAGAAAGCAGAAAAATAAATGTATACGAAATAATACACATATTTACATATGTACATACATATGTATGTATTTTAACTACAATGAAATATTGTTTTTTATAATAGAATATTTTAAATGGCAATTTTTATAAAAGTTTTATTCATAAAAAAATATATATTTTTTTAACGCATTTATTTACAATTGAGTAGTATTGAAATAAATGATTACTAAACTCGATTGAGTGTGAGAGAAATTAAAGCTTTTAAAGACGATTAATTTTATTACTGTTTATGGACAGTAAATTAGTATATAATTTAAAATAAATAGGAGAAAAAAACAAACTAAATGTTTTATAACCATTTTATTTTTGCTTTATATGGACATGTAGAAAATTAAATTTCTTATAAATGTCATGTTGATGTTGTGAATGTCTTGGATGATTTATTTCTTAATTTAATTTTCAATTATAAATGACAAATTTGCCAAAATATCTCGTACAATTAAAACAGTTTTTTTTTTTTGCATTTTTAATTTTTTTTTACTAATTGTTATTATATTTAAATATAATATGGAACTTAATTATATGAGACAATAAGTAACTTTTAATGATTAATAAGATTTCTTATTAAATCTTTGTAAAATAATAAATTATATCAAAAGCATGGTACTCACATACATATGTATGTATATTTAAATGATGTGTATAATAATTGAATATTTATTTCTCATCTTATATTCAAATTAAATTTATTTATATCAATATGTTTTTTGTTTTTGTATCGTGAAACATTTCACGAAATGATTCATTTTTGAAACCCGTACTTCAAAGAATAAAAGATGAAGTAATAATAACAATAAAAACAAATTAAATATTTGTCTTGACATTCGCACTTTTATTGAGTTTATATATTTATTCTCTTTTAACAAAGATTTTATAAAAAACCGCAAATGAAATGATATTCATTTAAACCACAAAAACCGTTTATCATTTATAACATATAAAAAAAGGATTTTAACTTTTTAAGAACCTGATTCAATAATATTATAAGAATTGTGTTGTATTATATTTATATACATAGGATTACTATAATAAATATTTTAAGTTTAAAGAAATATATAACTATATTTAGCGAAACATTTATGAGTTTTATGTATATAAACATGTGTTAGTGTAATTTCACTAATAAACAAAACGGATTTTAAATTATATTATATATTTGAAACATTGTTGCAAATTTTATTTATAAAACTATGCTATAATGTAAAAATTTTAAGAGATTAAATAAAGAAACTTGATTTTCAAATATGTGTAAATGTAGGCAAACTTATTATCTACATATACACATATAAATGAATAGTATACATACATATATGTATCTAAAGGTCAAGCACTTATATTAATTTACTAGCGGTTAAATCAAAAAGGAAAATAAAAACTTGTACGAAAAATTCACAATTTGAATAATCTAATGATGTATAATATTTTATAACAAATTTTCATAAAAGATTCTATACGTTATAATATTTAGATTTAACAATTACAAAATAATGAGAAAAAAATTTAAGTAATTATGATTATATTATTGACACAAAAGAAAAATTTTGAAGAAAATTTTCATATTGAATTTGAATGAGTAACATAAAATAAAAACTTATTTAAAATGAAATTTAAAAAAGAAAAAATAATAAAAAATAAATTTTAAATAACGTATTCTTCTAAAAGGTATTTATAATTTTTAAATTTAATTCTTTAATATCAGGAAGAAATTTAAATTGAAGGAAAAAAAAACAAACGATATGCTATTATAATATCTTCTTTCTATACACTCGTATTTGTACGTACATATTTATATATATTTATATACATATATGTATACATGTTTATACATACATACATATATATACTTATATATATGTATTTATAATCGTATTCACATGTTTCGATTTCAATTGGAATAATTGCAATTTGTTTTCATTTTGTTCTTCTTTAACTCATAGATATTACATAGACATGTACATATTATTTCATTTGTCTTAAGTTTGAAACCCAATGATAAAGTCAGCGTTAGCGATAGCGACAAAAACAGCAGCAGAGTCTATGTGATGATAATGTTTTCGAAATTATTTCATCTTAAAATTTTATTGAAATAAAGAAAGTCGTGAATGACTCGATGTTGAAGCCTTCATATAGTATGATATATCAATTAAAATATGTTAAAAACTATTTTGATAATAAAGACACATTATCCCTATTATTAGGCCTATTAAATGCACAATACGTGAAACTTATGTCGTCATCGTGGTTGATGTTGACGCTGTCATTGGGAGCAAGCGGTCATAGTCGTAATATGTGTGTATTGTCTTTGTAAATGAAAAAAATCCATGTAATAAAATAAGATCTTTAGTGTTTGCAAATTTGCTTCAACTCAAATTGATCTCAAATAAAGATTACAGTTTTTTTTTCATTTTTTTTTTCCATGAAGAATAAAATCAAATGATTCGCATAAGATAAAAGAGAGAAAAACAAATTTAAAAAAGAAAATCAAAAGAAAAATCTCAAAGTGTAACTATATACGTACTTAGTACATATATGTACATATGTACATATTGTTTTATTGTACAAATGTGTGTGTAAATTCATATTCGAACGCATGTATGAATTTTTATGTAATATTAAAAGTTAATAAGTAATCTGAATCATTTCTCTTAGATGCAATAAAGATATGTGTATCAGTTATTACTATAAGCGATATTACGTATATTAAAATGTGATATTATTATGATCATGGAATATGTTTAATTATTTTAATTGGCCGTTTTATGCATTGCATACACGTATATACATACATATATTATGTTTAAATTGAAAACAGTTCAAATTATAAAAAGAAATGTGATAATATTTATTCAATCAATGATATTGCGATATTAGCAAAATATCATACAAAGAAAAGAAAGATACTCATATCAATGTGAACGAATAAAAAAAAATTAAAAAGGCACTAATTAAAGTATCTAAAGTATTAATTATGAAATAAAAGATTCTTCTTTGTTGAATTTTTGAATTTTTTTTTTCACAGTAAAAATGAATAAAAACAGATTTTTGTTTTTTACTTTAATAATTTGGATTATTTCCTCTAATTATTTTTAATAACTTTGTTTTCTTTGACTTATAATACATAACATGTAGGTATACGGTGTTTATATAACAGTGTACACAGTAGGAAGCATGATATTCAAATTATATAATGATTTCGTAGAAATTTTTAAAAATGTTTAAAAAGAATTTACTAAAAAATTTTTATTACAGTGCGAAAAACTGCCATGCAAAAAAATTTCTTTTTTTTTTCTTATTTCATTTTTCCTCATACTTAAAATTCTTGCTTTTGTCTTATCTTAAACTTTAAATTTTTATAAATTATTGTTATTTTAATTATAATCGCTTTTTTTTGTTGTTTTCATTAATTTTATATTCATAGCAACATAAAATTAATTTTTATTATTCAATTTTTTTCTTTTCTATTTACAGGTAAGAAATTATATATCAGTGTAGTTGTACAGTGTACAAATTGTTTTTTATGTGTATTTCAACAAGCATGAACCAAATAAAAAAAAAAAACCAAAGTTAAAGGTATTTCCGTATTTAACATATTCATAATAATAATTTTTTTCTTCTTTTTAAAATAATGACAATATGTATATAATAAAATTGAAGAAGAAATGAAATAAAATAGGTATAAAATTTTTATTTGTGAACAATATGATTAAAAATTGTTATTTTTTACGGATGTTCATATTTCATAACTAGGTACATACATTTTTAAATATGTATATTCAAAGAGAAAAATTGCAATTTCAATGAAACAAAGCAACAAAATGAAGGTAAAAATTTATATTGATAATATTCTTGATGACGACTTTGATCTGACTTTTATAGTGTTAAGAAAAACACTATTGATTACTTAAATTTTATTTTATATTTCATATGAATTCTTTCTGTTGCTTTTTTTTTATGTTCTTAAATATTATTAGTTTTATTACTTATGATGAGTAATAATAATAAATTCAAGTAAAACAGACAAAGAAAAAAAAAAACATACCAAATCAAAATAATATAAAATATAAATAAAAATATAATATTCTTATGATTGTAAAAAATACTTGCTGTTTCCGTTCTTGTTATTATATTTTTATTTTTTTTTTTGTTGCTGTTACCATCCTCATTTGAATATACACTTATCATGATAACATGATTATATGTATGTACTAATACATAAAAAGTGTTTTCCCATCTAAAAAATGATACAATCATGGTAATAAAATTTATGAAATAAAATTTAATTTTTTTTTTTTTTTTGTTAACAATAAAAAAAAAATAATAATAATCATAAAAATTTTAAAATTACTAATGAAAAAGATATTTTTATGTGTTAAAAAAGAAATCATTTTAAGTAAAATATGAATATAAATGTAAGAAGATGTGTTTTTATTGATTTTTCAATCGATTAGATTCAGAATTTTTATGCAGAACTAAAAATGAAAAAAAAAAAAAAAGTTTTTATTATTTTAATTTAATCAGTTGAATTTAAAATTTAATACATAAAATTTTGAATTAACACAAATACTCTAAAAAAAAAATAAATAAATAAAGGAAAAAAATATATAGAATAAAATAAATGACTTAAATGCAACTATTATTTTGCTTATGGTGTAATTATTTTATTATTGAATTTTTACGTAAAATCTCGTTGTATTAAATTTTAAAAAATTATATTCAAAAAGTAATCTTTAGAAAAAGGTGTGAAACCTAGAAAATTTATTTTATAGTAATTTATAATTTAATTTATATTCACACATACATACATTATACATTGGTTATTTTGCTTTAAAATACTCATAAAATATTTCAGTTTGATTCTATAGAAAAAAAAAAACAGTTAATACGATGACCTCATTACATTCATATTTTGGTATTTAATTTTTGGTGGTTTGATATTATGAAACCACAACAATTTAGGTATATTGTGCGATAATGTAAAGAAGTGTGGGTAAAAAGATATAGAAAATAACATTTTAATCGTATTTTTTTAAATATAAAATTGAATGAAATACTGTAAATGTATGCATCATTTTCTCATAAAGTCTTAACTACCTTAATGAATTTTATACGCATAAACATTCTTAAATAGATGACATGAAGTTATCTACATAATATGATTTACTGCTTCTATAACTTTATTTAGTATTTTATGCATAACATTTTTAATAAGAAATAAAAAAAAAACTTTTTTCATATGTACATAAAACTAAATTAAATTCAAATTACAATATATGTATGTATGTACATATATCTTATAAAAACCACTTTTTTTTGTATGTAAGTAAGCAAAAAGTCTGTTTATTTGTACTCATTATTAAATAAATTATGTTAAAGGTGTTTTTAATTTTATATGTTTCTACCATTAATACAATATTAAAATCAAATATGAATGACTTTAATTTTTAAATAATATTATTTATTGTACATACATATGTATAGTTTTATGGTTACATATTATGTAAGATTTAATCATATTTAACGTTTATAAAGCGTTTTTAAGATTGTTTCATTTAAAATAAACCTGTGTACGCATGTACATATGTGAGTATATGTGTGCATGTACTTACAGAAAAAAATTTTTTCACATACAAATTTTCTTTTACAATATAGCAACTTAATACCTATAAAGTATTAGTTATAGTCTGAGAAATTAAATGGAAATATCATACCATACATAAAGTTTTATATTATAGTTTTGCTACTTATGTGTATGTATAACCTGCATACAAATATTTTATCGTTATCATAAAATTCTTGAAATTTATTTTATTATTAATTATAATAATAGTAATGATAGTGATTTTTTTCTTCTTAAATTCTATGTAATCAAATTATTTACAATCATATACATAAAACCATTGTATTTTCTTTTTTTTTCTTTTAAAACATTCCTTTCTGACATATTTTCATTAGCATGCAAATTCAATTTACATTTATTCACATTCAATATTATTACTCATTCTTCAATGATTTAGAAAATAGTTACATTACAGCATACATTGAGCACATTTGCTTATATACATATACATAAGTGCACAAATACATACACTCGTATAAACCTTTAAATACGAAGAGAAGGAATATGATTTTTTGAAAAACTTTTGCACGCATGTATATATTTATAATATATATTTTTAAAATACATACATACATATACCCTCAATGATTATTTACATACGCGACCAACTATATGTAAATTAAGACATTTAGTTATTATGACTTTTGAATATTTCGTAAAAAAATCATACAAAAATATAAAAAGAAAAGAAAATTTTAATTACCTTGAGTAGAAGAGTTTTTGCATAGGTTCAAATATTACACAGCAATGAAAATCTCTAAAAATAAAAAAGTTATGAATATTTTCTTGCATTTCAGTATTATATTCATTGTTGTTTTTTTTGCAAATTTTGTATAGTTTGAAAAACAAAAAAATTATTTTAAAATCCACCTCCGCAGTATGGATTCAAACAAACTATTTTAACTTCAATGCCTACGTTATACACATATGTATGTGCAAAGTATGTAAAGTATAAAATAATATAAAATTCACAATATCAATTTGAACTAAAATGATCAAGCTTACCATTAATATTATCTCTATCTAAATACCTATATCTTTAAACTTTAGAAACTCAATTGTATTTCATACGTTTGAGTTTTGCATTGTTTCCTTAACGTATCGTTTAACGTGGTAGTTGGTTTTTTTCTTTCTTGTTTTATTAAATTTTTATTGAATACATACCTACATAGTTATTATTACTATTATCTTTATTGTCTTATAATATTTTCACCATATATATATTTTTTTAATTTTTTGGTTTCTATTTATTTTATTTTTAATATCAAAGCATGGGTTGGTTGGTTGGTACAAGTAGTCATGGTACACGTCATGATATATAAGCTTTTTGGTTCTCAATAATCTTAATTTTTGCAATTTTTCTTTCAATTTTAATTGATCGCATGATTTCTTTCATTCACTTCCAATTGATCAATCTGTCTATATAGTTAAATATTTTCATACGTGCAAATGTGTTAAACATGTACATATGTATGTAACATATCTAACCATATAGAAAAAAATTCATTTAATTTTTCTGATTATGAATGTAATGTTGTTCGTTTAAAAATGGGGTGTGCGAAATTTTTCACACTATTCTTGTTGCATTATTTGTTATAATACGACATATTTTCAACAGCTGTGCGTTATGACTTACATGTAACTAACAAAAAGTAAGAAAAAACAAAAACGATGTAAAAATAATACCAATAATTGTAAAAAACATGCATAATTTAAATATTAATAGATAATACTTTTTAAAACATCATATACATGAAATTCTTTAGAAAATATTTACTGTTCAGTTTATTATCTAAAAAAGATTTATGTAATTTAAACAAAGAGGGGAATTTTGTCAGTTATGCTGTTTTAAAAAAATCCATAATAAATTTCAGACATGTTCTAATGATGAAAAAAAAATACTCATAAAATGAGAAACAAAATGTTTTGGCATTTTTTTTTGTGTTTTATTTCATTAATCAATATTATCTTTTTAATATCATTCTTTTTATTTACCCTGTGCGTTAATAATTGAACAAAATAATATAAAAATAAAATTAAGTAATTCTGATCAACGTGTCGAAATAGATTAAATTATGTGTATAAAAGAAATATAATTAAATGAATATTACGAATTATAGACATTATGTAGGCGTTTTATAAATACCTAATGAATATCTATCGTCGCGAAAAGTTAAGAAAAATAAAATGAAATAAAAAATAAAAATTAAAAGGTTTAAATGAGATTTGATTTGTTATTTGTTGTATAAAATGACAAAAGTGAATAAAATAATAATATTGCATATAAATACGTACCTACATATATGTGTGTGTTTAGACAAAATTTATAAATATGTGTATGAATTCATGTACAAATGTTTATTAAAGTAATATATACAGTACAGTTCAATACCAATATTGTAATTTTGTTTGTATCTACAATAGTGTCGTATTACGTGTATAAAGGATTGAAAAATTTTTATAATCACGATTTATGATTCTTGATACTTATCTTAATTTTTTCTTATATTTTCCTGGCTGCTTTTAAGTTCCTGTTGTTTTTTTTTTTGTTTTATAATATTTTGTATTTTTTTTTCCTTAAATCGTAAGACAATTGAAATATACTGGTGTGGCATAATTCACGATAACTTCTAAATTTTATCCTTCATTACATTATCTCATCGTCATCATCATCATAGTCATTGACAATCGCTTTCTGTTATTATTACGATCATTACATATTATGTATTATTATTATTGTCATCCTATCCGGTTCTGCAAAGATGTTTTATTACATACATACATACCTGTATATTTTCTTAAATCATTATAACAATGAAAAAAAATTAGGGAAAAAAACTTAAACAAATAAATAAATAAATATTTTAATCACAATTACACATGTATTTAATCGATGCTTTATTACATGTTTTAAAATTGTAAACTGTTCTTTTGCGTGGGATAATTATCGTATAAAATGGGTGTACCTACATATTCAACTTTTATACATATGAATATGTATGTAATATGTACATATGTACATTTATATTCATGATATAGTATACATTGTATCATTTTAATAAAATAGGAAATAATTAAAATTTACAATTAAAATACTACATTTTATTACACATTTCTTAAGTAGAAAATGATTATACCGTAAATTATAGTTGGATACAATAATTATAAAAGTCAATTAAAACATTTGTTTTAAAGTAAATAGTTGAGTATAAATAAAGTTATTTTCGATAATTAGTATTTTAAAGAATTATAAGGCTATGTTAGAAATTCTTATCAAAAATATTTATTAGTTTTCTTTAATTGTTATAATTACTAATATGTACATATATCGAATATGATGTGCGTCTAAATTACTACATAGGTTTTTTTTTTAATTAAAATTAAGCAAACATTCTAATAAAAATTAGAAAATTTTATTTCTGAATTTTTAAACTCAATATATTAATACTCCTATAATGTATTTATTTACACAGTACACAAATAAAATAATTACAACTAAAATTAAACAGTTTTTTTAGTTAAATAAAACGAAAATAAAAAATTTTAATCTCTTATTATGAACACATTTACTTATGTATATACATATGTATGTATTCATTTAAAATTGCTTGCGTTTATAAACAAACATCATCGCGTTCACATTCATTACTTATTTATAAATGAACTATTTATTCATTATAAAATAGTTAAAAATCTTTTAATTTTATTTTTCTTATTCTATCAATGATGACCATGCAAAACAAGTGTGCTATATGCATGATATGTTTTCTATTGAAAAGTGTACAAATATGTATATACCTACATATGTATGTACATAGGTAATGTGGAAAACGATTTTTCCCTTAGGCTCTTTAATCGATAGACTTTAAATGTTAAAAATTTTCTAGTACATGGCTAGTATTTGTGTACACATTAAATCTATGTAACAGTTGTATTCATTACAAATAAGGTATCAGACAGAGATATAAACAAGGAAAAGTTTAAATAAATAAAAATAAATAAATACAAAAATGAAGAAAAAAAAAAAAACGGTAGCAAAATTGAAACGAAATGTTCATTCTATAAATGCAAAAAATGTACATACATCAGAGAATACTGTAAAATGTATTTTAATGTTTTAAATCTAAATGATCAGATGTTTTAGATATTTATTAAGTGTGAATTTATAAAATAAGTAGATTGTAAATTAAAAAAAAAAAAGTAAAAACAGCATTAAATATAACTGTTATTATCGGGCAATAAATGTTTATGTGTGAATATGTATTCCTGTTATCTTCGAAAATATTGCAGAAAAATTAAGGAAATATTTAAGAACGAGTTCTTTTAGATATTTATTTTAGTTTTATTTAGTTTTTGTATTTAATATATTTTACGATATACATATGTAGGTACTTGATGTTAGAAATGTAACGAAAATGTATAAATTAAATAATTATTTTTTTTTACAATCTTTGCTTTATAAAACTATGCTTTCGTTTAAGAGTTTTCTAATAATTGCCATAACAAAACTGACCTTATTTACAATTACATTATGAAGTTAGTACTCAATAAAAATTATTTTTTTCAAAGTATTATTTAGCAAGCCCTTGTTATAAATTTTTAATAGCTCTTTTGAATCTTTAAGAATTCAATTAGTCTTTTTCCTTATTTTTTATTTTTATTTTTGTGTAAAATATTAAATCAAATTATTGCATAGAAATTCGCCATCCGTACGAAATACAAGACATATATAGATATGCACAAGTGTACACACAATAATTCAAAATGGATTTACGAAGTTGATAGCTACGATTTTTATTTTATTTTATTTAATTTGGTTTATATATTATTTTACCTTTTAGTTTATTTCTCATTTTTAAGTAATCATGACTGTCAGTGAAATGACTGACAAATGGAATGTTTCAACAAATAAAATGAATAAATGAATGAATATTTGAACGATTTTATGGGTGGATACATTTGGATCTTGTTAACGGTCATCAACTTTTTTTATTACATGGTTTTCTTTTCTTATTTTTGCTCATCATTTTTCTTCTTTATCTTTATATTATTATTTTGTAAATACATATGTATGTATATGTACATACATATATACACATGTGTGTACAATATTTATCCTTTCATTAAATCATTGATATAAGAATGAAATATAAATTCTGTGTAATCCACAACATATGTGTACTTATCATATGTATATACATACAAATGTGCGTGAATATATTTAAAACATATCTTAGTAAAAACGTGTGTAATATATGTACATATGTTTGTATGTATAATAACATTGAATTATTGGGCGGACTAAAATAAATTATAAAGAGATCTATAGAATGAGTTAAAGAAATTAATCGAATATTCGACGAAAACTTTTGTCTTATGTACAAATAAATATTTAATAAATAAATAATATATTTTACTTTGAAAATTAAATTGAATTTATTAAATATAAAGATAGATTAAATAAAATTTAAATAAACAAGAAATTTTATTCAAAATTTAAATAAAAAAAAATTGTTTAAAAAATTAGGTTAGACTAAAAATATAAATTTATAAAAAACAAACATCAAATTAAAATAATAGGATATTACAAACAGTTTTTTTTTTTTAATTTGAATTATAATAACAATTTGTAATCATAGTTTTTAAAATTTAAAGTATTTAATTACGTTGTTCTCATTACAAAATTATGCACATAAAATTATTAAACAGACATGTTTAATCTTTATATGAATGTACTTGCTACTTGAAATATTTTCTAAACTATAAAAATAAAAACAAAAATAATTCATTTTTGTTGTTTATAATTCTATAAAATAATTTAACAAATTAGGTTTAACTAGTTTACCTACACTGTCTACATACAAGTATTACATACCCTCACACATAATTATTACATTAATTGATATAAGGTGGTAGTAAACATGTGAATGTGATCAACATCAAATTAAAAATGGACAAAAAGGCGCCAATAACAAAATATTCTAACATAAAAAAAAATTAAAAATAAATTTTTTTACCATATAAAAAAAAAAGAAAATTAAATTAAATTAGACATGAAACGGTTGTAATGTAGAATAAAATGTAGTACAAATATAAAAATGACCTCCAGCTAAAAAATAGTTACATGTTATTATACACCACTATAAAGATAAAATGTTCACATATCATTTAAATAGTTTAATTGAAGTGTACCATTATAAATTCGTGTTAAATGGACAAGAAATAAAAAAGAAAAAACAAAAACAACAACGAAATGTTAAAATATATTTTACATTGGAAACACTTGAAAGGTGGGAAACATTGTCTCAAATTTTAATATTATAAGATTTTAGTAATATTTTTTTAATTTATTTAATTATATAACAATGATTATGTGCAATACGTGCGTTCGTTGTTTTTTTTTTTTTAATTTATTTATACAATTAAATTGCCTTTCTATCTTGATAAAATATACTTTGGTACTATTAATTATTATCGCATGTATGTACATATACATATGTGTTATATGTCTAATAATTTGTTTTTATCCACGTAAAAATGTACATGCATATGTCCAATTGTACATATGTGTCATATTGTATTTTAATAAATTTCTTTTTCTTTGGTTTTTCGAATAATCATTAATTTTAATCTTGAAAAAAAAAAAGGAAATGAAATATTTAAAATATAAATTACCTACATTATTAGTAATATCGTTAGTTGCCTTTTCAATAAAATTCTTATCAATTAATAAGTAACTTATAGCGAAAATAATAATATCTTTGTCTTGTACATTCATACATATGTACATATGTATGTACCTATATTGTATTTATTATTTTACAAAAATAACTACATTGCTTATACATATATACAAAATATGTATGTATGTAAATTATTTTTGATTTTAGACATTAATTCCTGATTCTATTGGTATTCTTATTGTTATACAATAGACCAAATGCACGTGTTCGTACATAAAACTATATCATGTACAATTAGATTTAATGTACCTACCAGAAGCTGAAATGACAATAAAATACACTTATATCATAGTTTATTTAACCCTAAAACTCAAAATTTATAAATAAATAGGTATTTAATTACTAATTTTTTAACAAATCTGTTAATTTGTTAAATGATCATTGTAGTGCTATTTTTAAATAAAAGTGTAAAATTAATTTCTCTGTCCATTTATTAGTAAGTTCATTATATATGATCCTTTATATGCTCATTATAATTGTTTTTTTTTTATTTTTTTATTTTTTTGTTAGAAATACCTACATATTTCACGTCTCCTACGGATATCATAAATATATACACATAAAAATATTTTAAAATAGAATTAATGTCTTTAAATTGACACATTTTAATTTTATTTGAATCATATATCAAATACTTCCGATGGTTAAAAACCAAAACCATTAAATTGAAAAATAAATTTCAATTAAAACGTGCACAAAAATACATAAATAAAAATAAATTTTAACAAAAAAAAAAAAGATACTGAATGCATACTAAACAGTAAATTAAGATAATTTAAATATTCATCACCTGTACAGACATTAGTCTATATTTAAATTTCAATTATATATGTACGTATGTATACAGTACATCAGTGTAAATATAAATGAATATTCTGTTTATTTGGCCGACAGTTTTAGTAAATCTGTACATTTGTCAAATTGTTTCATGCGTTTATATATTTAATCTATAGCTTCTACAATTCTTGTATACTCTACAACTACAATACAACTTAAGTATGTTTACATGCATATATAAAGTGTAATTAAGCACACATATCAATGTATATGCGAGCAATAATTTTACTCTTATTAGTATAGTTAAAATTGAAATTATTTTATGTTTATTCTAATCATTTATGTCATTATCACTTATAATTATTACGTGTTTGTATGTATGTATATGTCAAAGATTATTTATTCAAGTCAACAAGTAAAACAAAAAAGAAACATTAAATACGGGTATAATTCGTACTGTTTCTTAAATTAACTAACGCATTCGTAACATAATATAGTACATGTAATATATATTTAGCACGTATAAAATTAATTATTGATTTATTGAATCAATAAAAGGGTAATTGAAAAACTTTGTTAATTAATCAATGAATTTGCATTAATATTATGTATGTTTTGAATTTTATATTGTGTAAAATTACTTTTATGTAAGTATGTGTACGTATGCACATATACATGTAACACTCTAGATACATACTTATATATAGCTTATTCGACATGCTCGACTGAATAAGATACAATGTTTTTGTAAAGCATCGTGTTTTGTTTTTTTTTTTTAAAGTATAAAAATTTGGTTTTCTTTATTTTAATTTTTTATTTATTACTAATGTATAGACTAAGAAACATTTTTGAGTTTTTGTTCTTATTTTTCGTTTTCATTATAAAATATTCGTATTAACTACTTGAAATGGGCTATTAAATGTCGATCAAATCTTTTTTTTTTTTGATTTTGTTCATTTATTTTTTAATGAATTATTTGCCTTCTTTATTTATAAAGTATAAATAAAAAAGTTAAAAAAAAAGTAAAACCTCCATGCACTTAATTATTGATATAAATGTAAAAGTATGAGTTTTCACACCATTTAGAAAATACAATTACATATGAAATGATTTAATTTATGGTTTTAATTTATTTTTTTATATTTCTTGAATCAGAAAAAAAAAAAACAAAATAACAGAAAATTATGCAAAAAAGGATTTTATGCCGCTACTAAATTTTTTTTCAAATTTTTTTGGTTTGTTTTTTTTTTTTTAATTTACTTTTTTTTGTTTTGTATCAATTGTATAAACTCCAATTAAAAATATTTTGAATTAATTTTTGTTTTACATTCCTTTTTTGAATATATTTTACAGTATATGTGTATGTGTCTGGTATAAGTGCATACTAACGTAATATTTCATTTTACCCTTTTTTCAAAGGAGCTACTTTAACATGCTACATTTACGTGAAATACATGAAAATAAAACAAACATGAAAATAAGCTTTTAATTCTCGTTATTTGTTAATATTCAGATCAATGTGATGGTTTATATATAAAACTATTGCTTAAACATGTACATACACACATGCATATTCAGTATTCATGTGCTTATGCATATACATACATACATACATATACATAAATAATAACGTCAAAAAATGTAACTTAATTAATTAAAAGACGAAATGTATGTATGTACTTTTATAGAAGTTTATTTCAAGAAAACGCAAAAATACATACATACATATGTATATAAAATGTATAGTATCTGTATAAGTAGGTTACGTGATTTGAGTATTAAAAATTGAAACATTGAAGAAATCGATTTTTAATCCTTTCTGATCTTAAACATTCGTGAAGATAATGTGTACATTTTTATCTGTATAACGTAATATAACTATATGTACATATATAGGTACCTATGTTCATTTGTACAATGTGTTTTTATGTATAAATTTACGAATATATACGTAAGTTGCTTTCCGTGTGTATGTATGTATTTAAACGTATGTACATATGAATTGTGTGCTGTTCACCTGATATTATGTATTTTTTGTTTTTTGACTTTAGAATAACTAACCGTTTTTGGGAGTAAGTAGCGAGTCTTCAAAAATACTTGTGCGAATATTTAATTCTGACGGTGCTGATGATGATATAATATTGTATAAGAAATCCTTTTTTTTTTTAATTCGTTTTTGATTTTTGTTTTATTTCTATATTGACTTATTTTATTTTATTTATTTATTTTTTTAAAGAAAGGGATTTATATTCTACACAATAATTTTTGACCAGAATTAAAAATGTACAAGAAAAAATTTCTTTAGTCGATGCACACAATTCTTTTTTTAATTAAATACATAATAAATTTTAATTTATATACATACACTGAGTTACTAAAGAGAAACGAAATTTTTTCTTTCTTTTTAAATTACTACCTGAACTGAATTAAAATTAAATTTTTGAAGAAAAAATCATCATTAATTTGTTGTCTTTTTCAATTTTCGACATAATTTTTACTATAGTTGGTTGGTCAAAATTTTCATATTTAAAATAGAATAACTGAAACAACAAAAATAGGCAATTTTTCTATAATAATTTTAAAAAAATTAATTTTGTATGAATTTTCACCCATAACGTTAGTAAATTTAAATTATTTAGGTATATATATGTGTATGTAAAAATGTGTTCAAACTTTAGAACGTGTAATGCAATCTTATTCACATTAACATGCTTATATCTATGTATATGCATATGATGAATAATCAAAAAATGAAGAGAGAAAAATTGTTTAAAGTAAAATTCATTTTTTTGATTATTTTAAATTTTTTTATATGCAAGGTGAGTTGCGAAAAATAACCCAACCACTGGGATTGAAACGTTCTACATATATTCTTGTGTCTTTTATTTTTTATTTTTGGTATGTACATACATATGTGTACGTATTTATGTACGCTGTATGAATGTATTACTTAGTGAATTTGTTATTTAATGTCTAGATATCTTTTTTGCTTTACATATACGTACGTATATTTAATTTTATTTCAGAATATCTGATCCGTTCATTACTATAAAAAAAAGAATTTTTTTAAAATTTTATTGATTGAATTTTTATTTTATAAGAAAGGTTGTATTTTTCATGTGAAAAAAGTGGTAAATCAATCGCAAAACTTTTGTTCTCAAAAATAAAAAAAAATAAAAAAAAAAACTGTCACAACCACACCTCTTTTTAGCCATAATTCCAGTATCATTGTACACATACATATACTAAAAACAATATAGATACTTTGATTTTTATTTTTTATTTTTTTAATTTTATTTTTTTTTAAATTGTGTATATATAGTTATTAAAATAATTGATAACAACATTAGGTAATTATAAGGTGTACAATTATTCGATATTATTTTTCTTACACATTACAGGTGGTATGTGCTGTAGATCTTGTACTATATAAATGTATTCACGATATTCATACTCATGAGTAACCGTTATTTTTTTGATATATTAATATACAAAGTGTTATAATATGAGCAAAAACCAAAAAAAGAAAAAGATGAATACATGTATTTAACGTAAATGTATTTAACGGTAACATTAAAAAAGTTGCTACCTGAATTTAATGAATTATAATGTCGAATTTTAAGAATTTTTAAATACATCATTTTTATAGTCAGATTTTCTCTTGTTCTGCATTTAATTATTTCAATATATTTGTAGTATATACACAACATTTTACAAAATTCGTAATAAAAATGTTGTCGCTTGAATTTATTTACAAATAAAAGTTATTAATTCAATATAACTTTAGCATAGTAAAAAGGCTTAAAAGGCTAAATTATATGTTACATTCAAGAGGTTTTATTTATCAATTAATTTTATAATAATATAGAGAATGTGATTATTAAAAATAAATACGATTTAACAAAAATAAGATTTTAAAAATTTTGGGTGTACATATTGATTTATTATTCACGTATCCAAAATTATAAAAACATCAGACTATTCTTATACGTACGAATGTATGTACGTGTAAATTTAGCACATTCATAAATACTAAAAACCCAAACAAATAATTTTGTATTTTAACTCGTTCATGGTATTATAAACTATGATTAAAGATATATGTACGTTATTTTAATATTTTTCATACTGTAACGGATTTATTGATTTGTATGTAAATTTATTTAACAGAAAAATAAAAAAAAATCAATTGATTTTTAAACTTTTTCGACAATCACCTTTTAAAATAAAAATTAAAGAAAATTAATTGAAATAACAAAAATATTGAATTTTTTTGAATTTTTGAACCAAAAATATAATATATTTTTGACAAGCAAAGGAAAATTACTTAGTAGGACGAAATAAAAAATACCTACATATATAGATTTAATTATCTTTTTTATTATGTAAGCATATTGTACGACGAAGAGTTATTACAAAATGTCTACAGTAATTTTGAAATTCATTGATTTTCTTTACACACTCATAGCATTTTGTACACTTGAACAAGTGAATTGAATAATTACATATAAATGGTTACTAGAAATCTTCCCACAAGATTTTTACATGTCACTTTTCTTGGAAAAACAAAAATATTCTGTGATTGTCGTTTTATTTTTCTTTTGGTCTTTTTTATCTATAATGCATATACATATATGAATATGTATTTTATATATTTTATAAATTTTTATTGTGTACGTAAAAATAGCTATTTAAATATAAAAAATAGAAATATATTAATATAAATATATAAAATTAAATATAAAAAATAGATTTTTTTTAATGAAAAATTTTTAATGTAGTTTTGTTTGTAGCATTAATATTACATACCTATATACGATGAATATAATAATATACGAATTTATAGTAATCTATAAGAAACATTTCAATTGCATTATAATCTAAAAAGTACCGTAGCAATACCGATACTAGACATTTTAAATTAATGAGGTAATTATCTTTTAGAATGAGCTAATTTTTAAAGTCACTCTCTGCATATATACATATGTACTTACAATATACTCTATACTAATAGTACAAAATAATACAAAACTTTGAACAACAAAAAATTTTATTTTTTTTTTTTATTTTTTTGTTTTTTTTTTTTTTAAAGATCTATTATGGTGTACATATTTTCATTTTTTTATTGATTTTATTTCATTATGTCTGTCTATTATTATAGACATTAGATACATTCAACTATACAAGGCACAATGGTGTGAACATATGTATGTTCCTATACTACACAAAAGTATTTGATTCGTGAAGAAAAATCAAAAAAAAAAAAACTATATACATATTTGTATATATGTATATATATTGGATCGTCTTTTTCTGTTTTTAACTCATAAAACATGGATACTTACATACATGTATATTGTATATATATTTATAATTGTATGAACTATTACTAACATAATAATAAATAACAATTCATTATAGATATTTTAATATTCTGAATGATAGTTGGAAAAATTGTCTTCTTAAATACAGTTATAAATATTATTATAAAATAATTTTTAATACATATTTGCGTATGTTATATGTTTTTTTCTATTTTTCTACTCTTTATTACCTTTATTTTTATTCAATAAATTTAAATCTATTATAATATAAATGTTATCTATGGTTACTCATTTGTTACAATACATTGCATATTAATAAAAAGCAAAAAAATATATAGGTACATATATATTCAAGCGAATTCAAATTTTGTTTTTCGAAAATGGAAAATCAAAAACACCTGACATATTGTATAACTGCATATATTCATTTTCCATATAGATATATATATACACATATAGACATTTATGTGTATGTTTAAAAACCTATACATGTTCCTTGTATGATACTTGTGTATTATTCACATCATATTACATGTTAAAAAGAAATAAAAACACAAGAAAAATTAAAACGTTGTTAAAACTAAATATTATACTTACTTATTTCATATTGCATGTACATATATGCATGGATATGTATGTACGTTAATAATATCTGTGTATGTACATATGTGTATACATTACATATCTTTAAAGATCTTTAAAGAAAAATTCTTAAAATTTTATGCAAATCTTTTTAATAGCATTTTACCTTTAGGCAAAATTTTGTTAAGTCTCTTGATAAAGGTTTTTTTTTTTAAATTTTATTTTTAAAAGAAAATGTTAAAATATACTTACTTGAAAATATGTGACTCTTTGGATCTTTTATTATTAGTTATGTGCAAATGTGTATATACATATCTATACATATGTGTGTATATTGTGTATAATCAGTTTTTTTAGTTAGTTAGTTAATAAAAATATAAATGATTATTATATAAAATTTTATGTTTATACATATAAATACATACACATATATGTATATATGTAAGTTTGTGTATCATCATTCACAATACGTTTTAAGAACATTTTTGTATGTAGTGCAAATGAAGACTGGTTACTTAGTTGGTTGGTTAGTTAGTCATTCAATTCAATAACATAATATCACGTTGATTTAATATTTTCATATTGTGTTCATTATTTTTCTTTGATTTGAGTATGATGTGAGTACGTTACAGCGAAAAATGTGTTTTTATTATTTTGCGTTTTTTTTGTATTGCCGTTTATGCTATAGTCCTCCTTTGTAAGGATAAAACTTGGTATCTTCACACAAACTTGCTTTCATGTAGTTTTTTGTACGACATTTCATTGTATTTTAAGGGATTTTTTTTTTCAATTCAATTAATAATTATGATACATAATACATAAATATATGAATTTATATACGTAATATGTTGTACATGTAAGTAAGAAATTTTCAAATATTAGCCGGCAAAAAGAAATTTTCGATTGATCATTTAAATTGTAATAATTGCATAACTTAATAAAATATAAAGAAGAATGCACATTTCTGTAAATAAAATTTTTAGTTAAATATAACTGTATTATATGCATATATTCTATATATTCTTCTATTTAAATTTTACAATGTAATCTGAATAAATCTAGTATTTAATAGAATAAAATAAACCACTGTAACGCATGTATACGTGCGTATATTGTTGATGATACTTGTACCATTTGTTGGCTTCAGGCTAAAAACATGCTTACATATATGATTTTATGCATGTAAATGTACATTTGTGCACATACATATGTATATAACAAAGAAAAATAATAAAATAACTTTTAAACTACATAAGTACAATAATAATACAATAATATCTTTTACATACGTACATACACATTTTTCGCATATATTATAATAATGTCGTATTGTTATATTGTATTAATATAATTTATATGTATGTAGTTATACATATGTGCTATTATAAATAACATTATGATCGTTATTTTATTATTGTTGCAACCTAGAGATGCTCTTTTAACTTTCATCGCCCTTTTTCCCGTTTTCATTTCAATCCTTTCACCTTTTTATCTACAATTTATTTCATTTTCTTTTCTGGCTTTTTTACCATTTTTTGAGTGCTTTTTACATTTTATGTATTTTTTTTAAATGAGTTATATGTATGTATAGTGTAATTTCAGTACAACCAAGAATAACGCATTTTATTATATTTTTGTATATTAAATTTATAATGTACCATGATTTCTGTCTATACAGGTGAATACAGACGTACATATGTGTTATTTGTTGTATATGGATTCTTATACATTAAAATACTTTTATTTAAATTATGTATACATACATATATATGTATGTGCCTTAAGTAACAGTAGGAACAAAAATTTTTGTAATATCAGTTTAAATGATGATAAAAACGTATCTCATGCCGCGATTTCACCTCAAGCTAAATATTCTATTCATTCAATTATATTATATTATAGTATGCCATCATCAACGCAGATTTGCTTTTTTTTAAAATATTACATTCATACATTTATATACATGAATATTTGTGTAAATATATGTATATGTACTTAAAGCTAAGTATTGAACTCTATTAAAGTAAAAATATTTTTCCATTCTTTTTATTTCAATTTTTATTCTCCAAATAAACAAGGAAGTATACATTAGTATGTAAAATTTTACTTTAAATCTACTTTACATGTATGTTTTACACATATAAATGTCTGTCAAAAAAACAAAGCAATTGAAAAAAACAAAACGAGAACGAAAACTTTAGTAGTAATAAGAATAATAAAATTATTTTCAATAGTTATAAATAATGCGAATCTTTTTTTTATTTATTTAAACGTATTAAAAATTTTCAGTATTTCCGCATATTTTTGATAGTTGTAGTATAGTTTTTTATGTCTTATTTCTCTACATTATTAAATAACAGATAATTGAAATTCATTCAAAATTGTACAAAAAGAGAGAATATCCTAAGGACATGTATTCTGTATAAAATCATACTTGTGCTTTTTGGGGTTGAACAATGTATTGTAAATATGTTCAATGATAATTAAAAAGACGATACTAACTTACAAAATGATGATAATAATTATTTCTTTGATTATAAAAAAATTTAATTAAATCTAATTTAATAATTTAAGTTGATTGATTTAGTTTCGATGATTTTGGAGAAATAAGTAAATAATAATTCATTGTAAATTGTTTAATAATAATTCTGTTAATATTTTAATAAAAATTCATTTAAAATTTTTATGTTTATATGAAATTATATTCGATTTAAGTTGAGCGAACAATATACTGATGTTTGTGTAATTCTTATTTATATACATACAATTTGAATTTGGCTTCAAATCCTTGAATTTTATAATTTTCTTAATATGAAATTAATCTGTTAATTTACAACCTACGAGTATATTGTGTGTAGTAGCATATATTTAAAAATCAAAATATATATATTGAATATGTATTTGTTTTTGAATTTCTCGTTAACATGTTGTAAAAAATTCACGAAAAATTAATTGAAAAATTTTTTATGTATTCAATATTAAGTTTTTATAAAAGACTCAAACATTATATAAATATTGTGTTATACACGAATATATGATTAAATTTTATACAATTCGATTGTATTGAAAATTTGGTAGTTGTACATTGTGTGGGTAATACGAGTATACACTTTACATACATACATACATATATACCTTAAAAACATTTTATTAAGTAACATGAGCAAAAAAATATTAAAGTAAAAAAAATGTATTAAAATAAAATATGTGCAAAGCGAAGTAAACTTGAATATGTACAGATATGTATGTATGTACATATCAATTCAATGGGAACAAAATAAAGAAATTCAAAAGACTTATGCAAATTTTATTAATTGATTTAATTTACGTAACACATACAAACGCATAAAAATTGTTTGTGTACAATTACATAGGCTTTTATAAAGAATAGGAAGTGTTCAAATTTTTTGTTTAAATTTACTTATTTTTTGTATTTTATTTTCGTTAAATATGTATTTATTATCCATTTTAAAAATGAATAAAAGCTTAGCACCTTCAAGTTTTGAATGTTAGTTACAAAGATTTTTTTTTTCATTTTATTTTTGTGTATCTACATTACACAATTTTAAAATATTGTATTTACATATTATGTTTATTAAAAAATACAAAATTTAAAAAAATGATAAACAAAATGAGAAAGAGTTTGTTGAACAAAATGAAACAAAGAAATCAGAATAAAAAAAAATCCATTTTCTGCAATCTATCTTGATCTCTGGCGTATATATAGGCTTATCTTATTCATTTTAAAATTATGCCTTTAAAGTATGTATCTTTTTCCAGAATTAAATAAAATCGGAATTAAAAAAAAAATGCACACCATTCACATCCACATAGGTGATGGTATTGAACCGTACAATGAAATAATATAAGTACATACGTACGTATGTATGTGTGATAGAATACATATACTGTATGTGTACATACATATCAATTTCAATTTGAGTGTATTTTAGATACGTACTTCGCTCGTACTTTAATTCGTGCACTACATACATAACATAAAGAGTTCATCAAGAGAACCATCCGCGTTTCCTTTTGAATTGATAAAGCCAAAAGTCTTCGAGTTTATAATTGTCTGTTTCTTCAAAAAATTTAAAAATAAAAAATAAATTTTCTTCAAATCAAAATGAAAAAAAAAAAAAAAAAACAGAAAGTTCAATGCATAATGTATAATATATAATCTGTTGTGTATTTGTGTATGTGTAGATATAAAATTGAATAAAATGGTAAACTGTATTTTCTTCCTCTGTAAATAAACTCATTGAAATCCATTTAATAGTCCTTTTCTCATATTAATAATATGTACATACACAAAAATGTATACATGTACGCTTAATATATACTCGTATATGTAGATTAATATGTATGTATGTACATATACTGCATGAATTTATATACTGTAATAAGTGATGTGGTGGGTGTACAAAGCGGGATGAGGTTGATAATTTAGAGGGTTTTAATATAGTCAAATATACATACATGTACATATGTATATGTATAGTATATATTTGCATGTAACGCGTGCATGTATGTATAAATAGTGTGCAATCGAATTCATGAACGGCTACATACATATGTACATATATACAAAGTCTTAGAGGGGACGGTAAGCAATAACACGACAATTAAATTAAGGAAAATAATTAATCAGTGAATTTAATTATCGCCGCACACAAATTGGTAAGATGGCATTATTCTTCTTAAAGCAGAGAACTTTTTTTTATAAATGTTCAACATAATTTAAATGATGAAATGAAGATGGACTTATGGTAGAAGACGAAGTAAAGGGATTTTGTTTTAAGATTGAAGTATATTGGTATAATATTGATTTGCTCTGTATTAAGTACAATGAATATAGTATCATTCCACATTATTACTATGTTTTTTTGCTGTTTTTCCAATAAACGTTCGTATTTGTTTTACTTATTTTTTCTCTTATTTCAAAAAAATTTTTTTATAATGAATTTTTTTCTGCATTATTTTTTCTTTTTGTTTGTACTTTTAATGCTGTGTTGTCGGCCGATTAACTCATCGAACTGACCGGCTCACATGATACTATAAGCAGCCATTAACATTGGCCTTTCCTCGTATCGGTAAAAATGTCAAGAGCAAAGAAATTACCTCCAGACAAGGTATGTTGGGATGCTGATATGGTGTTCGATGGCTGTTATCTTTTGTACGAACTCTTATTTATTGCATACGTTATTTAATGTAATCAGAACAATTTCATTTCGAAATGGAAACGAGGAAATAAGAATCCATTAAGTACAAAAAAAAGAAACATTAAAAAAATAATAACGTAAACAGAAAAAAAAAGAAAACTAAAAAATAATAAAAAATGTATTTTTTCTCCTTTCAAATTGAAAGAAGTTTCTTGCTTAAATCTTTTGTTTTTATTTATTTATTTATTCGACATTATTCGATATTATTGTATTGTATTTTGTCTTTATCATACACTTTTTATTTTATTCCCATTATGAATTATCATTTTAAATAATTTTGTGATTTAAATAACTCTTTTGTATTGTAGTGTACAATATTTTAACGATATCTAAAGTATATCAATCATTTGAAATCGAACTTTAAATAACTTTAAATTATTTCTTTTTCTTAAGCTTTTTTTTTCGAACAAGTTTTCTGACTTCATGACTAGTTATGCACGCATATATAATACGTAAGGACATGAGAATTATTTCATGTCTCTTCATCTAAATCGCATCAAAATAATAAAAAGATGAACATAATTTTTTCTTGTTGTTACTCTTTATATAGTTTCTTTTGTTATTATTATTTTAAAAGATGTTATGTTCTTTTTTGGAATTTTTGTTGTTGCTGTATTTTCATTATTATTGTTATTATTATTCATATTTATAACTGGTGCGTCCAGTTATATTTTTGTAATAATTCATCCATCTTTAGGGTAAATATATGTTCATATGTTGGCGTAATCAAGAGAACGATGTTGTCTTGTTATTGAATTTTTTTTATTTTTTTACATTCGTGTTTATTTATTACATCTCAACATGTGCCGCATTTTCCATATATACATAAATGTATTATGCGACAATATACATTATTACATTTACATATCACATATCGTTTACGTTATAATACAAGGAAAAAAACTGTACATATAGAACCAAAATACTTATGTATTATAAAAAATGTACAAACTTAAGTGTGACTCTTTAAGTCATTTTTATACAAAATTTATGTTCGAATTCAGTGATATATGTATCAGTGAATATTCATTATCATATTTTTGTAGGCTAAAATTTATACGTATAAACATATGTTTACATATTTCTTTTGTTAAAATGAAGACTGAAAATTGAAAAAATACAAAATAATTACGAAAATTTAAAAAAACTTACAAAATGTGGATAATAAAATGTATATATGTATGTATGTGGACGAAGTACATGTATGGACATCAAAATGCATACATTAATACGAAATACATTTATTGTATATTGAATTTCACAACACAAAAATATAAAAACGTTCTACCTATGAGAATCTGTTCTTACTTCGTCAAATTTACGATAATTCAATTAAAAAATTTTCAATTTAAATTATGTATTAAAGAACTAATTGGCATTTACCTTTTACCCAAATTTATCCTTTCACCTTACGAAATACATATATATTTATTTTCATGAAAACTATATGACATTTTGTCGAAATTATTAAATGAAAAATTTAGAAAAATAGTCAATAGGAATGTAGGTCATAGAAAAATAGAAAGTAAATAATATAAATCATAAATGATATTGTTTTGTTTTGGTTTTATTTTTAATTTTCTAGCTTTTTTATTTTGGGAATTTTCACACATTTATTCCATTGTGACTATCAAATCTATAGATCACATTTAATAATTGTCATTTCTATCATAATAAATTCTATTTTCTAAACACAATTCAATGCTAATGAAATATAAACATTGTACATATATGAAGTAAATTTCGTTCAAAGATATTGTCGGGGCTAAAGATATACACATGTACATTTTTACATACACACATTAGGAGATTTAAGCATGAACAAAAAAAATTATTATCAAAATGAAGAAAAAAACCATTATTTTGAAATTTTTTTTTTTTTTAAATGAAACTAACAGTTGAAGAGAATTATTAGATTTCGTCAATAAATCATGTTATCGACACATAAATCTTAAATATCTGATTATTTTTTATTATGCATTTGATTTAGTAGCAATTATAATAGTAATATGCATCATAAATGTTTTTAATGTACATATATGCATTTATTCTTTTTTTAGCAAAGCAAAAATATAGATTTTAAACGATTCAAAATCTGCATTTTCAATTTAAAAATAAAAAAATAAAAAAAATTCATTGATTTTTTACATGTACATGTTGAAAAGTATGTCATCACCCATATTGTATTGATGTACATACTTATATGTAATATACATAAGTATATATATTTCATATTGTTTAGTAAACATTGTATCTATTTTTTTATTATTAATATTTTTTTTTCATAAGACATTTGATACATGAAATTAAATATATTCAGATAAAAATGAATTTAAGATTTTTAAAAAAAATTGCAACATATGTAATATACTAGATCTAATATTTCATTGAAAAGATAATTTTAGTTTAACTACTTAAAGTCAAGAAAAAGTTAAACAAAAGTGAAAAAATGTAAATTGATATTGCCAGTTTATTATCTTTGCGTTGATATTGTAATTATAATAAAAACTAAATATTTACTATATTTATATACGTTGCAAATATGAATAAAAGTTAAGAAAAGCAAAAGAAAAAAAAATACAAAGAATAGAAAAATTCAATTTTAGAAAAAAAAGTAGGTTTTGCTTTCAAAACTTTCACTTCCTTTAACTGCATATTATTAAATTAACTAATGCATTATGAATGGTTTTATCTTTTATACATATGTATGTACATGAATATTTTTTGTACATGCATGAAATATCTTTTTCTTCAATTGTATTTTTTCTAACAAAGAAAAATGTTGTCACAAAAATATAAATATTGTAAATGTATTATAAGTACATATGTAGGTACGTATTATTAATATGGAAATTATTAGATTATATGAACAATATTAATTCAATTGTAACCAAAACAACGTTCATGTAAATTTAATTCAAACTGCAGTGTAATTTAAAATTTAAATGAAAGTTTAAATAAAATATTAACATTATTGTACACACATATGTACATACAATATGTGCCCAGGCACATAGCTATTCCACATGGTATATCATATTCACAACAATTAAATATACATACATATGTACTAGTGAAGAAATACAACAAAATGTTAAAAATAGAAAAAGAATGTCAAAAAAATAAGAAAAATAATTTTTAATTAATAATTATAATTTATTATAAACAGTCTGAATAATCTTCAACATTGTGACTATACTTTGTACTTTAAATATTTTCACTACAGGCCTTATGGAAATGGCGTAAGGTACACCACTCTACATCATTGTACATATGTATATTGATATTTGAAAGGCTCATCTAATACTGTATGAAAACTTTGAGAATTGTGGTAACTCTGTTCGTGAAATGCTCTTATGAGGAATTATTAGAGAAGAAAAAAGACATGTCTACTCTCATAAGGCTTGTAGTGCAAATATTTAAAGTATAAAGTATAAGTAGAAATTTATTGTTTTTGCTTTTAATTTTTAAGTGTTTAAGAAAAAGTAAAATCTGCAAGATGTGTGAGAAAAGAGTAAATTTTTTTACTGCATTTTCAAACATCAAAGAAATAAAAATGTATAATAAGTAAAAGGAAAAAATAATTTCAAATTCTTTAATAGTTTATTATTTTGATTTCCGTGAAAATTGCGTTCAACAAAAAAACAAAATATAAGTAAAAATACCTACATAAACGAAAATTAATACTAATAATGTAATAATAAGAATAGAAGAAATAATAAATAAAGAAACTTGAAATCCTATTAAAACCATTTATCAGTTAGACAGCAGTAATAATAAAATAACAATATGTATATGCACGTGTGAGCATATATGTACGTGTATAGGTATTAAAATAATATAAATAAATTATTATAAATATTTACGTAGATATATTTAGATTATACGAATATTTTGTATATAAATTATGTACATATATATACGAATGTACATGAAAAAAGAAAACTTCTACTATATACGAGTGTTATGAAAATAAATTCCAAGGACAAAATACGATATATTTCAGAAGATACCATAAAATATGGGATTATGTGTGTATGTATTCATAAAATAACTTTTGTCTTTTCATTTTTTTTTTGTCAAAGAGTATTAAAAACGAAAAAAATATATATTAAAATTTAAAATAAAGAAATATATACATTATATATACATATATATATACAAAATATATACATACATATGTGTGTATATAAAACACAAGCACATAAAAATAGTAAAATAAAATAAAATTTAAAACAAAAACTTCAACAAAAGTTAAAATTTATAAGTATGAAAAAGGAGAAAAAAAAATAATATTATAAAATAGAAAAAGGGCTTGAAGGTCCATTGCATTCCATCTCGTACCAAAAAAGGAAGATTATAACGCAATGATAATAAAACAATGAAAATTGCACAACAAAAGTTATAATGGTTATAAAAGTCTATTTCTACAATTACTATCTTATGTATAACGAAAAAAAAAAAATGATCAGCACAATTATTAATCTTACGTAGATACATACACACAAGTACGGCTAAGTTTTACTTTTACTATTTTCAACTGAACTAGTTGTTGTTCTTATATTGTTCAGTTCTCTTTTTCTTTAGAAATACATATAACATTAAATTTAAAACGAATAATTTTTACAGAAAAGTCTGTATGCTTTATTTTTCTTACTTTAACATTTAATTTTTTTTTTGTTATGCTTCACATTTTATATATTTAATTTTTTCATGCTTTTTGTATTCATTATTATTTTAGATTAAACGAAATATAATTCTTGATAATGAAGTCGAAAACTTTGAAAAAAAAGCGATAAAAATTAACGAATTAATTAAAAATAAATCGAAATTTGATGTAATTACTAAAGTTTAATTATAAAAGCATATTTTATACCAAAAATAAAAACAAAATAAGTTCTAGAAAAAAAAAAGGAAAAAAATAAATAAATTCCGATAAAAATAACGAGAAAATATAATCTAATATTCTTTAATAGCTTCTACAATTTCAACGTGAAAACATAGTGAAAATAATAATTGTAGATAGGGATGAAAATGGAAATACAAAAAAATGTTTATCTATCGTACGTGAAAATATTTAAAATGGTCAATTAATGTGCCACATAACTTGAATTCATCGATAAGACGTTTATCAAAACGTGGAAAAAAGTCTTCACGAATTTGAAAGAGCATGCGTGAGCATACGTATGTATATTATACATGAATGATGAACCATAAGTCCACATTATGTGAATAAACTAATAATGAGCCTATACAATATATCCATGACAGTACAGAGACTTTGATAAAATGCACATAATAATACATACATACATATGTATGCATGTATCTCATAATATAATATGTACATATATGTTGTTAAATAATATTAATCTTTCAATATAAGTACAATGCACAATTTTCTACAATTTATTAGATTTCATTAAAAAAATTTTGTTTTTTCTTTCAAATTGCTTATCTCCATTTTAAAACTTGTTAAAATTCATGTATAACAATTTAATAAAATGTAATAAATGAATAAATGTGCAAAAATCTTATATTTAATTTTTTGGATACAAATATGAGATAAAAATATAATCGTTATAAATCATCATTTACATTAATTTTTACTTGAATGCACATGTCTTTGTATTACGTATAAAGTCTAATTAAAATAATGTTTAAAATGTTTAAAACAAATAAATTTTCAATTTTGAAAGTTTTAAAACAAGAATTTCTAATCATAAAATAAAAATGAAAAAACTTAAAAATTGCAAAAAATACTTTTAAAATATTATAAGTATGTGTATAAAATAAAGTAAAAAAATAAATCTTATGATTATTATCTTAACATTTGTTAAAATGAAAAATGTTAAAAAGTTCACCATATATTGTGTGTATATGTGTAAATACTTTATAAAATAATATAAATATATGATATATAATTTAATATTCAGTAAACATGTATGCACATATATACATATATAGGTATTAGGTATATTAGATTTTATTACATATAGGAAAAAAATGCCGTAAACATTAAATTGTACATAGTCTCGTTTTAACTATATTTAGGTGAAATATTTGCTCGTTTGATGTAAATGACTTAATTAAATGGCATCGGGGCTATTAATTATTTTATTCTATAAACAGAAAAGTTTTTATGTACAGGAGTGAATTTTTATTTTATCTCATTTATAAATAAAAAAAATAATAAAAAATAAAAATAAAAAAGAAGAAACATAACAAAAAAAAAAAAAGATTGAATAAATTTAATATAAAATCATATTATTCCAACCACCTGAAATGCACACTTAATAATCAAAACTTGTAAATTTTGAATGTATATAGATAAAAATATGTGTTATGTATTTGTGCATTCAGATATGTCTAAATAACCTTATCTGTCTAAGGTAATTGTACCTAGTTTTTTATTTTCATATTATTAAATAGGAATGTACATACATACTTACATTTTGAAAAATTCACTATAGTATCTTATTCTAACTCGCTTACCCTAATTGCAAATTTACTTTTTTAAATGTATGTATGTTGCAGATACATGTTTATAAATCTATATATACTTATATGTATATTATATGTACATATATATGTACACATACAGATTTTATACCATACAAAACTTAAAGTCAGTAAATTTTTAGTTGACGGTAGCTAACTTCGTTTAACTTAACTATGAACACGTCTTACCAAACCAGGTTCAAAAACACAAAATTCAATCTAATCATCTATACACATACACATTAGTTTAATTCATATATGTATGGTAGTTAATATATATGTACATACATACCTAGTTAGTGAAATATTCAGTCAGTCATTTAAAAAGTTTTGATACAATTATAGCAAATACAGTATGCATAACGTATGAAAATTCTACATTTTATATAAATTATCTGATAAAATAATAACAGTTTAATACATACATATATGCATGTACGTATACGTATACGTTAATATGAGTACAGAAATTTAATTAATTTAATCATTTAAATGATGTTTGTTACTTAAACAATGTAAATGTAATCTATTAATATTAATAATTTTTACGAAAAAATAATTAATTACGAATATTGTAAGAAATCCAAATTATGCACATACATATTATGCAATGTACTAGATAAATAAACACTAAAATATAATAACACGTAAAACAAATAAGTCTTCTAAAATAAATAATGCAATACTTTAATGTACTTATTACTTAAGATAAATAGTTAATTGTGTTAAAACAATTTGTTTTAATTAAAAACTAAATTTTAAAACTACACATAGATATACGTACATTAAGATTGAAGACTGAACCTTCTAAAGATTAAAACATTAGAATTATATTTAAGAATTTAAAAACATTTTGACATTTTATTAAAACTCAATTTGTTAGATTTGTATAACATTGTAAATTGTAACATTTTGTTTACAATCATGTAATAAAGTGTTTTATGTTTTATGAATAAGGCATAAAAATATGAAATGTAAAAAAAACTTTGAACATGCTGATTAAGATCGTTTCAAGTATAATGCAATTAATTGTCTGATACAAAGACAACAATATTCAGTTTATTTTTTTTACATAATATTTTAGAACTGTAGAGACTACGTCTGTAGCCTTAATTTTGAATATTCAAATTTAAGATTATTTTATTGAGAAAATAATTTTGTCAATTTTAAATCTCAATATATGTATATGTATCTGTCTTATTCATAACAATTTAGATTAAAAAAATCCTGATATGTATGTTTATTAGTCTGATATTTATTTATTCATCACATAAAGTATTTAATATTCAATACTAGTAAATACCACCTTTTTTGGGTGACATATGGTTAAAAAAAAAAAAAAAACAAATTTATTTTATTTCCTTTGTAACACACTAAATAACATGTTAATATTTGTTGCATGATCTAAATATCATATTTAAGCATATTCATATATCATGATCAAAATACATTCAATTTAAAATGATTTCAATCAATGATTATTTATAAGTAACATATGTTTTTTACTCATGTACGTACACTAATGCATTAAATTAAATTAAATTTACCTCATAAATGTGTTTTTAACATTTTATTTTTTATTTTTATTTTTTTTTCAATTATTTTTTTTTTTAATTTCTTTATTTTTTCAATTCAATTTTTCGCAGCATGCAATAGGAAGTAAGCAATTTGAATTAAAATTAAAACAGTTAAAATGATACACAAAATTTACACATGTATACATATTATATGTATGTATTATGTGTAAATGAATCCAAACGATCGTTTATATTTATGCATCTAAATATATATTTTTTTAATACATAGTTTCTTTTATGTTATTTGATTATATTCCTAGATTTTTTCTCCTCTCTATATTGATTTATTGGTATTGAGTATTTAGTATGACTAGTTTGAAAGACATTCAATTAATTGGAATTCAAACTATCTATATATTATATAAATCTGTCAAATATCTATCTTTCTACATTAATATATGTACATACAATACACATATGTATATTTAAATACTTATGTGCACTTATACATATGTAGTTATAATCAATATAAGAAATTTTGTGTCGTGCTTATAATAATCATACCTTGCTTTCATATTTTAATTTAGCATTATTTATAAATAGATTTAAATATAAAATGTACGCTGATCCAATTTCAATAAGTAATTAAACCTTAGTTTTATGATTATATTACATATTTCTTTCGTATATTACTAAATACATTGGAATTGTAACAAATTTCATTTGGAAAATTTGTTGACAATATTACAAGAATTTACTAAGGCAGTGTGTATATGAATAAAATATATATCTATATAAGCAAATAAGTATTAAAATGCTTATGAACATAATAAATAACAACGATCGTATACATATGTACATATGTATTTTATAAAATATATAACAGATAATACTTGATTTATTTGTTATTATAATACTATGTTATATTTAAACGTATCCCAGTAGAAGAAACAAATAAAAAAAACACATATAAAACAATTATTAGATAAAATGTATTAATAAATAAGAAATCGTGAAAATTATAAGAGGATTAGTTTTTAATATAAATTAAATATAAATTTTTAGTTGATTTGTTTATCATATAATGCATATTTTATGTTAGACCAATTTATTAACGCAAAATACAGTTAATACAAAATAAAAGTTATTGTATAAAAAATATAAAATATTTAATTATATATTTTTATTTATATACATTATTATTAATGTTCAAAATTTTTAATTGAAAAAAAATTTTTTTTTTCTATTTTACAAACAATAATAATCACATTGTTGAATTATTTTCCTGCTTTACATAATAATATGAATGTTTATTAATGAAACAAAATAAATTGATATACATTACGCATGTTGTTCATGAAATTAATTTTTAATAAATTTAAAAATCAATGTAAAATTTTCTAAATGAATAATGTTTCGAATGATTTTATTTATTTTTTTTATTTTTATTTTCAGGTAAATTGAAAAAATTATCTCTGACTTAAATATGGTAAGACAACATACACATGTATGTTATGTATTTTTTTTTTATATAAGTATGTATTATTTTTATAATTTTATTCTAAAGTAAATTTCTTTTCGCGTATTATAAATTTGTGTTACTCCATAAATCAATTTTTGGTTGGAATTTTGTAAATCACTGTATATGATTTCATCTATTTATGTATCAATGATACAAACATAGAAATACATTTTTTTTTCCACATTATTTTTTTAAACTTCCGTCAATCGAAATCACATGAAAATGTCTTGTACTTGTATTTGTATGAATTGAGTGCATATTTTTCATATGTATATGTACATATTTAAAATTGAAATTAGATTAACAAATCTATGTTACTGTATTTTAGTAAATGTATTAACATACTCGTATATGTTTGTATTGTATAAAAACCTACATACCAAATATTTCTCTAATTTGAATAAAATCTGATATTAATTTATAAATGTTTTATTTAAATGAACGGAGAAAGAACAGAGTCGAACTGGACAACAGACAACAAATCACCTGATTAATATATGCATGTATGTAATATAATATATGAATTCAAAATTGAAACATGTACATACATATGTACGTATAATATTGTATGTGTATTTTATAGTGTTCATACCATACTGAATCTACGAATAATATGTATAAACTGTATTTAGACAAATGGAACATAAAACATGTATCTATATAAATGATTTTAAAAATGCTGTCTTTGTTGTCGAAATTCTATATTTGTTGTTATATTTATTATGTATCAAATATAAAAAAAATATTACTTTATTCACAATTGTGCATACACTATACATAGAAATTTTATTTATTTTTTAACATGATTTACTCTAGATATGAATAAAAATCGAATCAAACTAAACAAAATATACATATAGTACATTATATTGTGTAGTTTTGATTTGTTTATTTTTAATCCAAACATATTACTCTAAAATCCGATTTGAAAAGAATTTAAAAGACAAGTGACATGACTTAAAACATATTTGCTTTTGCATAAATATGTAACCATATGCATATATTATCATTATTCATTTTAAAATGTGAAATTTACTACATTTTTTTTAATGAAATCAACTTTTAAGTTTAAAAATAAAATGGGGAAAAATATATGTATATAAATGAAAATGTTTTATAACAAAATCCAGTTTATATTTTCATTCACATTCAAGTATGAATTTTTTTTTTGTTTTTACTTTTTTAATATAAATTGTAGTAATTCAAGAGTAAATATGTTCACTGGTTCTTATGGTACTTTTTATTCGTGTATTTCAATAAATTCCTAATGGTATATGTACTTTAAATGAACATTTTTATATGATATTCAATTGTGTTTGTAATTCATTTTCTTAATAATATAAAAATTATCTTGTGTTAAAAATATGGTAAAAATAACACAATTTTGTATGAAAATTTAATTTCACATACATGCATTACGTGTTCGTTTAATACATACATACATACAGACATATATACATATTTGAATATTTAAGTACATGTCATGAATTTTTTACCAAATGACTGACTAACTAACATGAATAGTCATGACATCTTATGTAGATGTTTAGCAATAAAAACAAAAAAAAACTTATGATCTTGTACATAATAAAATTTTTTTGTAATAATAAAATTAAATTTGCCTAATTTAAACGTTATTGCATATAAAAGATGATTTATGTTTGAACGTGTATAAAAAATTTTAATATATACGATCATTTTATTTATTATTTTTGAACTTAGTCAATTCTCAGTAGTTTATTCACACCATATACATTCATATAAGTATGTAAAACATGTGTCAACTAAAAATTTTGAAAAATTTCAGTCATTTAGGTGTTAGAAATTTGTTATAATTAATGTTTATTTAATTTATAATTTATTAGCAAAAATATGTATTAAAACACACACTTTTGAAACAACACGAATAAATAATATATGTAGAGTTATTTTTCAACAAATGAATTATCAAGTTACTTGCTTAAATCTTTTGTTTTTCAAATGAAATTTAAAACATTTTCATCAATTTATGCGTGATTTTAAAATTACTATTAATTGTTTATTTGGAAAACCTATGCGTAATTAAGTAAAAATTATGTAAAAATTTTATAATTCTTAATTTGAAGTGTTTTATTGAGGGTAATAAGAAAATATTAAAATAGAAATTTGTCATTGATTTCTGTGTTCACTTTCTATTTCACATCTAAAAATGTCAAAAATATAAAATGTTCAAAAAGAAAGAAATTACAATTGCCAAAAGGACAAAAATAAAAAGAAAAAAAAAATGAAGAAATTATTTAAATTGTTTATCTTCAGGTGAAATAATACAATAACCTACACAAATGCCACTAAATTACTTTACGAATTACCGTACATGGAATTCAGTTGAAAAACTTCCTTTAATTATATTTAACAATTTACAATTTTTTTTAAGCTTCAGTTTTAAGATTACCTGGAAGCTATATAAAATATATGTATGTACATATCACACTGCATGTTCACAATTACACGTTTAATGTTATTTTTTTTGCCTTTTTAATAAAATATGGTGCAATATATGGTACATTTCTTCATATAAATTGAGTTAATTTAAAAGAAAATTAGCATACTTACATGAATGGTTTGTCACCTTTTAAATGCTATTCAATTTTGAAAATAAAAGTGAAAAATATAAATAAATAAACAATGAAACAAGAAATATGTAAAATAAAAAAAGGGAAAAAGTTCAAGTGATCAAGATTTCATTTTGTACACTTTAATATATATTTTTTTTTCTAATTTGTTTACTGCAATTAAATTTAAATTAAACTGGATTTATGGAGTTAATTTATATGGATGTACATGCATTTATATCATATGTTATAAGTATGCGGATATCAGTAATGAAATACTGTTTTATCGTAAATTATGGTTAATATAAATTGAATATGTATATACTTGTTCGTGGGAAATGTTTTTTTTTCTATGTTTTCATTTTATTTTTATTTGAGATTTTTTTTTTTTATATTTTATGTAGAGCACTTTCACATTATAATGACAATTCACTACATTTTTACATTTTAAACTATTTTTCAACCTTTCAGCGATATAACATGGTATTTTTTTTATTTTCTTGTAATTTTAAAATTATAGGATATCAACATTTTTTTTTTTTTTTTAAAAGATAAATATGGTTGTAAATAATGATACCGTGTAAAGTGTGGTAAAAGTGTAAAAAAGAAATTTTTTTTACATTTTAACTATTACTTATTACAAATGTAATAAACTCTAATGAATTATAATATCTTAATTATGAATTCGTTGTCTTTTTGCCTTCTTTAGTTATAGTAAGTCATATCTATTGATGTAAATTTTAATTTAGGAAAATTATAGAGAAATCTTTTCAGCACAATTTATAAGACATAAATTTTCCTATCAATAGTATTCATGCTTTTGTACTTTTGTATGTCATATATGTATGTTACATTTAATATACGATGTAATTTTTAAAGTTATTTGAGAAAAACAAAATAGTGATAACAATTAAAGTATAAATAACATGACATAAATATGAACTTAGATGAAAGACATATTGTACAACAAAGTAAGAGGAAAACGTTATCAAAATAATTAATAAGAGATAACATTTTCAAAAGATCGATGATAATTCTTTTTTTTTTTTAATTTCTTCGAAACTTTGGACAGTTTGATTACAGATTAGACCAGGTACCAATAATAACTGTATTATTGTAAATAAAATGTAAAAATTAATTATTTTTATATTTGAAGTTAATTTTTGTTGTTCATGATCTTATAAAGATTTAAATTAATTATGCCTGCATTATATTAATTATACATATATCTAGATGAAGATAATAATAAATATATGTTATATGTACATATACACTTGTATGTGTGCATATAGTTAAGTTTATAAATATATTTTATATGATATGTGTATGAATAAATTCTGTGTATTTTAACTTTCTAATTTAAAATAAATTCATATAAGATTATTAACACTGAAATAAGTTGATAAATTAATATTGACTTTGATATTGAAAATGGAATTTCTCAGATCATATCTGTATTAGATATTAACGCATGTGTGTTAGATAGACAAGAATATATGGAATAAAGAAAATATGATTAATATTATAAGTTTGTATGATGGTACCCGGTAGTATTTATTTCTAAGTTTATTTTATATCATTAAAGTTTTCTTCAATTTTATTATTAACAATATACACAGTACAGTAGAAAGAAATATGAATAGCAAAATAGATTATTGTGTAGGTACCTGGATATTTAACATTTTGTATAGAAAAATTTATTTTAAAAATGTTATATTAAATATAAATCACATAAATGTATACTGTATACTCGTAATATTAATGAACGTATAGTAAAACTGAAAAAAAGATGATATTCCTTATTTTATTAAAAAATTATGAATACATAGAAGGGCAAAAATATGTTTCTATAAAATCAGTAAAATAGATATGTTATCCATACAACAGTTATGTACATAAATATGAAAAAGCATCACCGCAACATACGCAATATGAACCCTAATAAAATTTACTTAAACCTGTATACCTTTATAATAGACCAAGTAATTGTATTTGAGTATATATGTATGCATGTACTTTAACTTAACTTTAAATCAAATTGAATTGAACTTGAAATGATCTTTTTACCGTCATTCATATATGCATGTATAATAAGGCTATCATCTAATCGCAGCAGGAGTTTGTCAATGATTCTTCATTTCAAATGAATATAAATATTTCGTACTTTTCCGTACTTTTACAAATATTATTCAGTATAAGCGACTCTGTAATAAAAAACAAATAGAACTTATTTTATTTAAAAATATAAAAAGTATTAAAGAAACAAATAATATATATATAAAATTTTTCTAAGAATATAAATGTTATTTATTTTTTTATTCATAATATTTTGTATAAAACAAGAGTAAACTGCAAATAAAATAATAAATTGTTAGTTGTTTATGTTATAAAATTGCAGTGTAAATTTTACAAAGAAAAGATATATAAATAAATAAAATGTTTCATTAATTAATAAATACTTAAACAAATATTACATATGTAGTAAGTATGTATGTATTAAATCATAGCTCATCACTATCATGTGCAAATAAATACGTTATTTACTATGCTATGATAGAAAAACAACGGATTTTGATTTGAACTTAAAATGAGTTATACTAGGCTATACCTAGGCTACATGTAATTTATGTATTATTGTGAAGATGTATGCAGTTTTATTTTCTTCCATTTCCTTCTTTTTTACGTCATTTTACAATAACAAGAATTTTCAAATGAAAAAAAAAAATGTTAAGAAAATTGTATTTAAAAGGAAACTTATTACCGTTAATTTTTCATTAAAAAAATTAGTGCAAAAAATAGAAAAGAGAAAAATACCTTCATGTATGATTTAAAAAAAAAAAAAAGCAATAAAATCCATAAAAAGAGTGCATACATACATACTTATATACCTATATACTATATATTGATGCATTTTATCTATCACTCCTGATTAGGAGTAAACTCTTTTAGAGATCATGTCAATCTTTTGACTAAAACGAATGGTGTTTAAACCTACAACCTCTCTTTTGAAAAAAAAATATAGAAACTTTTTTGTTAATTTCATTTCTTTTAGTTTTTTGTTTTATTTTTCTTGCTTTTACGAGTACCATCACCAAGTTCAAATACACTTAGTTTTAAACATATTGTAAACCATGTACAGTTAAGCACGAACAGGCTTAAGGCATAGATTGATGATGATGAAGAAGACGAATTTTCTCTGGTTGACAGATCTTCTTAGACATTTTACAGGAGTGTCACCTATTCTTCAAAGATATATCGCTATAAAATACAATAAATATGCAATGTATGTATGCACATACATGTATGTACATATAAGATTCTGATATATTTAACTAAGGTAAATCATATAGTACACAGTATCTTCCTTGTCATTTGATATGTAACTATCGCCTTTGTCCATTTCCTATTAGCTTGTAAATACCTCAGGTACAAATATGTATACGTAATGAACGGAATAAACACTATCTGTTTAGATAAATCTGTATATATCCACTTGTCTCCTACACAATATACATATATACTTATGAATTCACCATATGTACGTATGTGTATTGCAAGTGTCATATCTTATACGTACAAGCACAAAATCCATATTTATGTTTTATACGTATATTTATATAATGTTATATTTTTTATAGCTTGCAATTGAACCTGCATTCCAATTATAGATTACAATAAAAAAAAAAACTAAAGAAAAAAAAAAAAGAAAACAAAAGGAAAGATAAATTCAGTCTAGGCTTTTTGAACTGCATTCTTTCAGGAGATGTGATTGTAAAGCAATTTAGTGTGACTACGAGATACATACAAAGATAGCGGATTGAAATCTGCAGTTTGTAAAGATAAATGTACAATGGCCTTCTCCTATTTCGTGTTATTATTACTATTAGTGTATATTCATTGGTGATGATGATAATAATAATAATGATGATGGTTTTGAACCAATCATTTGTATCGGTCCAATGACAACCATTTCTAATCGAATATGTAGGTAAAACTACGTATATGTATGTATTTAGATACATATGTATGTATATATGTACATATGTACGTATGTTTTGTTTTTATGAAATGTGAACCTTTAACTTAGATAATGATGAAGAAGATGATCTGATGATGAAAAAATTCATATACACCTCAGTACTTATAACTCACGAATATACATTATATAGATATTTATTGTGCATTACCAAAAGCAATACTGATATTGAAGATGCTGCACAAATTCTTTTACTAATGTTTTATTGCTATAGATGACGGCAAGTAAAGTGAAATTTCTGTGATCAGAGTTAGTATGAAATTTAAAAGGAGTGTTATAAAATATAAGCATGAATATTAAATTAATATACATACGTACTTATATGTATATTTAGGTGAATAAATATATGTTTGTATTGAATTTAATAAGGTATATTATTCAGTTTTATATTAACGTAAATGTAAATGTTACACGTATATAATCTAACATATGGATACAAGCACAACACAACAGTAACAGATTAAAAAATACTTCCTTCTCGTACTTCTCATAGCGGTTTTACGTTACTTATGCCAAATCATGTACATTTATTCTTTTTTCATTTTCTTCATAAGAGTTTTTCCTTATAAAAAAAAATTATCTCCAAACTTTTCTGTTTTATTTCTGCTTCATGTATACATATTTTATTTATTTATTTATTTTTATTATTTTCATTTCTCAACTTTGTAAATGTAAATATACATGTCATATGTATGTACATATACACTCATGTACATATTTATATGTACATATACATCCATGTATTTATATATGTATATATACTCATATGTATATGTGTAATGAATACAAAATCTAAGTCATTTAAAGAAGACAACTGCATTTTTTATTCTCATTTAAAAAAAAAAAAAAATATCCAACAAAGTTTTCAATTTCATTTCAATGAAAAGTTCTACTGTTGTAATGGATCTACACACGACTTTCGTACTTATATTACGTACATACCTCTATACAAATATAAGTATGTTCATATATAAAAATACTTAGATTCAAAATTTTCATTGACTTAAGTAGAGTATGCAATCAATTTAAACAAATATTGTCTAAAATGCAATACAATTTACTGGAAACATATCAGAATCATGAGAAGTACATTTAAAGACATTTACAATAACTCCATTAATTTAGTCAACTGAAAGTTGAATTGTAAACTTTCAACAGTATAACATGTAAGTTTATTTTTAATAGCATTTAGTAGATTTTCATGATGATGATGACGACGACGACGATGATGATGATGATGATGGTAGTATGTATAGTATATCCACGAACATTTGTAAGCATTCAGGAATCGATAGGTACTGAAAATCGTTTGAATTTTAGCAATCTTTTATATTTCAAACTTTTCTTTTCTTTTTTTAGTATTATTTTCTTTATTTTTGAGTAAAATTTAAAGATTTTTAATGTAAAAGTTACTTTTTATAATACTATTGTAGTAGCTATTAAGTGAAGAACATACAATGCATAGGTATATAGGTGTATTATGTATTTAAAAGAAAGTCAAAGTTAGTTAGTTTTTGATAAAACGTGTATGTAGAATGTATATACAATAAAATTTAATATTATATAAAATGTACATACTTTAATGTACATACATATGTTATAGCATCTGTTAGATTTCGGACTTTTAAATAAATGAAAGCAATCATAATGTATGAACATACATGTTGGTTTTATATATAGAGGCGAATTCAATGGCCAATTGTGTTACCCTTGCTATTCTGAAAACCGACAACATTTGATGATAACTGGCAAAATAAGGAATAAAAGCTTAATTTCGTATAAACATGTAATGAATGTAATATGTACATATGTGTATATATGTATGCATGTGTATAAAAACATTTTTGAGAATATTTTATCTGTATTCACAAATATTTACTTAGAAAAAAAAAACACGAGCAAGGAAGTTATAAATTGCATACGGGCCCAAAATGTATGTTTGCAAGTTTAAATACCTCAGTTTACTGTTTGTACAAAAAAATCTGGATTTTGGTTAAAGAAAATTTTTATCGCGTTTTAAAGGAGTTTTGTTCTGTTTAGTTATTTTTATTTTATTTGTTTATTTTTTGTACATTGTGTTTTTTCATTGTTTGCTTTTGTCTTAGTTTTAGATTTTTTATTTTTTAAAGTACTTGCATGTACAAATAATTTTTTTTTTGGGTTTTATTTGTGGTATATTCGTTTTAGGATGTTTATACATTCTGTTTTAAATCTGTATTCTTATTTTTGGCTTTTATTATTTATTTTATTTTGGCTTTGATTTTTGATTCTATTTTTTTTTTGTTTGTTTTGTATGAAGAGGCTATATTATATATGCATGTGGGTGCCAATCTTTTAAAAAGTAACAGTCGTGAAACCGTGTTTACCAGTAACCTGAATATCGGTACCGTAATCATCTGGTACACATACATATTACAAAGTCTTTAGGTTAACAAGAAATTTGATACATGATTGTTTTTCTATGTAGGTCATCATATCGTAAAGAATTTTTCCAATATACATTTTTTCCTTCCATATAAGCACTTGGTACTTACTTACATGTACATACATATATGCATGTTTATACATACATACTGTGTAGTTCTTTTATTTAAGAAAAAAAAATTTTTTTTTCTTTTGATTTTCTTTAAATAGTTTCATAGTCAGATATAGTCTATTATTTAATGATCACGACAAAAAGTTTCACAATTTATCTAATAAAAGGTACACATTATTATTTAAACATCATATCATATTATTAGTACTCGTATATGTACGTATATGTGGTATGGTTATTATAAATCTCCAAAAAAGGAAACTCTAGAAGTAGGAGATTTAGATAAAAGTTTGTTTTTTTTTTTTTTTTTAAATTCCTTACGTTTATACGCCAAAACAAAAACACAATTATAAAAAAAGAATTTTTCATAAAACCAAAAATTAAAAATAATTTATATGCATATACTTGTCATGTAAATGATATGAAGTATGATGCAAAATTGGTATTCAATTCGATGCTATATAATAAAATTCACACAATAAAACCCAAATAAGTAATATCTTTAAAAAAAAAAAGATTTCATTGAATAAAGGAGTGAAATAAAATTGAAAGTTTACAAATTTAAGAAATTTTATATTTTCTATGTTATCTTGAAATTTCATTTTGTTATTTTACAACGAAAGGAATTTCAAATCTCAAATCTGTAATGGAGCCAATACATGCAAATGTCGAAAGTAATTACATTTTAACCCATTATTTGTTTGTTTGTTTTTTTTTGTATTATTATTAATCTAAAAAGTATCTTTAAAAAGATTCAGTTATCATCATTGTTAAAATATGAGATGTTTTGAAAAATATGTTGAAATATTTGTCTACTATGTGATTACAAGATCAACTTATTCAATTATAAAGTTTTATGTTAAGTAAAAGATATCTCTAAATATAAGATTCTTTTATTTTATCGAATTTTTCTTTTTAACAAGTATCAGATTTATCATAAAAATTTTCACATTTTATATTTAAAAAAAAAAAAAAAAAATTTAATACAAGTACCTTCCAAAGATCCATTTAGTTCCATATTGGAATTTAAAATTTATGCAAGTTTGAATTTATGATAGTAGATTACGTACACATGGTTCATTTCACGTATAATTAAAATCATAAATAATGAAATAAATAATGAAAAAATAATGAAATAAAAAAATTGTAACAAAAATTATATTTTATTCATGATTGTTAAACATTTTGATATTTTCGAAAGATTTATTTTCAATTAAATTAAAAATATGCGAAAATATAATTATATTTTATTTATAAATTCGTTAAACTAAAAATGCTTTTTATGCGTGCTTTATGTTAAAACGTTCACATCTACAAATTTAACTGCTAATAACGTTTTCATATACCATTTGTGAACCAATAAGTTACAATAAAGGTACTACATGTCATTCATTTATGATTTGAACTCTTCGATACTGACATTTGTGTATCATTACAAAATAATTTATTTTCTGAAAGTTTTATTTTTTTTTTTTTTTCAGTTTTTTATGTCGTAGTATATGTATACATACATAAGTGAAAATAAGGGCTTTTATATTACATACACATTATTTAGATTATTTTTTTTTATGTTGATTTTCATGAAAATTTATTAATATAAAGAGAAAATATAAAATGTTGTTTATAATTTTTCCTATGAAAATTTTCTAGCCTGCGGAGATATAGAAAATTCAAATTGAAGTCATGTAGAAAAACCCGCCGATATAATTATATATATACGTACGTACATATGTATGTGTCGTCTATTACCATGGCAGCTTTTGAACATGATCGTATTTATAATCTGCACATATACATATGTATATAGATGCTTGTATTTATTTTCGCACATGTTTGAGTATTTATTATTTGATATCATGAATTTAGTATAAATATATAAAGAAGTATGTATACATATGTACATACATATATGTACTTATACATACTTTATTTTATTTCTATAGTTTAAATTCATGTTCTATTACTAAAATATGTATATATGCATACGTACATATCATATGTAGATATATTAAATATGTTATACTACATAAATTTGTAGTTATACTTTTGAGAATGTAAAATATATACTTAGATGAAATAGGAAATAAAGTAAAATTCTATTATAGTTGAAATGTATTTGAAGTAAAAATTTTTAGATTTTGCATTATTTTTATATAACGAAGTAAAGTTATATGCATTTACAGATAATAATTGTCTATATACTATTTGTTTTGTATACATTGTATGTTATGTACATCATATAGAGTTCAACTTTTATGTCACTCAAAAAGTAAATAAGTATATAACTAGAAGAAAAAAATTTTTCCAGTATCTATTCATATATACATATGTGTACATTGTACATGTATTTATACATGTAGAAAAATTTATATTTGACTTTTTGACGACAGTCAAAACGACAACGACAAAACATAACGACAATTTCAATGACGATTGAAAAGCGGACAACATCTTAATGATTACACAAAAATACCAAACTTGGTAAACATTTGAAAGTATTTAGTAAAATATAAAAGAGTAAACTAACTTTGTTGGTTAGTTGAATTGATTGCTGATGATTTGTAGTTAAGACATAATTGGTTGTAACCTGAATAGATATGGTTATGTACATGTACATATGTACATACATACATATGAACTAGTAGCGTAAAAAGATTTTTATTATATATTATACATTAAATATATTTAAACATTTTTTTATTTATTTATATAGTTTCTAAAGGCGTATCTTGGTTATTTTTATATGCATTTTTCATTTTTTGTTTTCTTAAAATTTGTGGTATTTATATCTATAAGTTTAAACATATACATACATATGTATATCCACTATTATTAGTCAATATAAATATCTCTATGTACATATAATGTTAGAAAGTTAATAAACATAATACTGTATATAATATGTCGATATGTATAAAACTATTTATTTATTTTATTATTATTAGTAGCAATTTTTTTTATTTTCAAACTTATGTTTGATATAACCACAAAATGCCGCAAAATATACTCCTGAGAATTGAATACTAGTTTACCACAAATTTAAAATTCGCTTGAGAGTCTGTTGTTTTCGTAATTTTTTTTCTATAATACATTATTTATTTTCTACATATGAACGTAGATATCTACGTATATACAACATATACATATGTACATACATTTTTATTTTAACACACATAAAATAAACAATAACCTAATGCATCTTTAAAACGTATAATGTTCATATTAAAAAGATAAATAATAAAATCTACAAGAATGTATTTTTGTATGTATTTGTGTATCTATTTATCAATTATGATGACATTATGAGAAAATTTGTAAATAAATTTATGGCATTTTAATTATTATTTTATATGCCTCTCAGGTGATTTATTATAGAAAATTTGATAATTTCATTTTTGTTTAGTTTGAAACTAATTTTTGCAATTTACTAGTTTTGTATGGTATTTTCGTTATAAAAGAAATAAATAATAATTTAATTTTATGACAAATTTTTATGAAAATTCCATCGTGAATTGATGTCTAAAATCAAAACTTGATTGATGTTTGGTATCAGCTAATTTTCACAGTACAATAATTTAAAAAATTAAAATTATTTAAAATACAACGTTGATTTTTATAAAAATATGTTTATGTATGTATGGATGCATGCATGTATACATGTGTAAGAATTGCATTTCAGATTAAAATATAACACGCAAAACGTATATGTAATTTGATCAAGTGACAATATTGCCCTTCATTTTTCAGTGAAACTTCAACGCTTAACAGACAGTTTCTTTTTATCCTTTTTTTTCTATATCGACATAAAAATAAAATTTTATATCTACATACATAATTTTTATTCTTGTTTATTTTATTTAATTTTTTTTTAATCATTTTTTAGTATGTGTTTTTGTACACATTTATACGGAATACTAAACCAAATAAATTGAACTGTTTTTTATTTTTTTTATTTTAAAATTTTATTTTTTATTTTTTATTTTAAATAATGTCATACAGAACCTCAGGCCTCAACTTGAAATACCAGATTTTTCAAAGTGGTCCAAATAAGTATTATAGTAGTTTATGTTGTTGGTATACAACAAGAATTCACTACTCTACTCACGTGTATGCCAGTATTTGTATGTGTATTTAACAGTCGACAGAATATATTTTGTATTTTAAATTTATTTTTAGTTTTTATTCCTTTTTATTTGTTGTACACAAAAAGAAAAAGAAAATCTTTTAAATTATAAAAAGGATAAGTTGAATGGCTAACAAAAGACAAGGGTTGAAAAATGAAAAGAAGAAAAAAAGGAAAACAAAAAAGCAAAAATTAAAAAAAATAAAACAGAACAAAATAAATAAATAAAAGAAGGAATTCTGTCCTTCATGCACAAACCTCAGTTAACTCGTGTTAATCTAAGAATTTGTATGCTGCTATAATCAAATTCAGTAAAATAAAAAGAAATATTTTGGTTATTCATTTTGTTAGAAAAATGTATGATGAGAATTATTTAGTAAGAATTTTGTTGTTTGTTGTTTAGTTTTTTGGATTTTTCTTTTTATTTTATTTTATTTTTTTGTTGTTGTTATTTTGTAGCCACTTAAAATGTACTATGCACGTATATATGAAACGTAAAACATTAGTTTATGACAAATTAAATATGAAAAAACAAAAAATTTAAAAATTATTATTAAAAACTAGACGCGTTATTATGGCAAAAATTTAACATCAACAAATATCAGCAATGACAAAAAATATACATGTATAAACAGAAGTGTGACGATGGTGATGAGGTCGATATATGACAAAAAGAAAAGAATGAATTTGACGACTTTTATATGTACATATATATGTACATGTGTAAGTCATTACATATATATATAATATACAAGTTGAAGCATAATAATACCTTCTATTCTGTAAACAATATTCAGAGCATGAAGTATGCTGTACTTAGAATACAGATATGACGATGACGATATACTGTAGTCATGAATATGGGCTAAAGGTACTATATAAACTAAACATAATGATGATAATAACAATGATGATGCTAGTCTAACTGAATTTGAATGGAAATTTCAAAGTGGTTTAGTTTTCGTTTATTGAAACCTTTAAACTTAAAAATATTTGTGAGTATGGCAGAAGAAGAATATCTGACAATATTTTTGTTTTAAAAAGAACAAAAAAACAAAAAAATAAATAAAATAAAGATGAAAATCTGTAAAAGGATCTTACGAGAGGTCTGGTTTTTCAACATTATTCAGTCCCGCATGTAGTATAAACTTGTATATTCACATGTATGTCATAGTATACATGAATACGTTCATGCATAATATACATTATAACTTGGTCATGAATGTCACTTTGAAATTCATTTTATTTTACTCTGCTTTTTTTTGAAATTATCTTTTCTTTTTTTTTTTTTTTGTTTTTACCGTAGCAAAGAGTATATTTTTAAATTTTCATTATTTTTGTTCTTTTCACCTTTTTTTTATTTTATTTTTTCAGTATTTCAATTTAGATTTGAGTTTTTGAAAAAATTAAGCAGGATGTAGTTAAAATCTAAATTGAATGTGTGAAATTATTATTTTTCTTTAGTTGAGTAGAAAATAGAAAAGGCAAAGAAACAGCATTGTTGAATAAAAGGTAATAATGTTGATTTTGTCTTCCGCAATATTTGTAGAAAAAAAAAACAAAAAACAATTTAAAAAAATTGGGATTAAGATAAAATTTTTACTACAATGAAAAAATAAAATAAATTTTATATAAACATTTTACATTTTGATTTTATTTGTGTAGTAACTATAATAACTAAAATACAGACATTTACTTAAAAAATTCATTAAAAATATGAAATTATAATTATTGTGTACGAACAATTATTCATTAGACCATGTAGTTTAAACTTAAACATTTGAATTCAATTTATATAATTAAATTTGAATACTATCACAGTTTATGTCTTACAATTAAAATAAGAATAAATTATTGTTATTACCATTATTGTAATAAATATGGACATTTTTACGGTTTAAAAAGAACAAAAAAAAAAATGTATACATTAGGTACCTAATTAAATTCTTGTAAAAAATATTAAAATTTAATTTAATTTTTATGACTTCACTGAGCAATAATCACTATACCATGTACATTTTTATTGAATTCATCTTTTTGATTATTATTTGATAATAATTTTCATTAAATTAATATTTGAAATGTTATGATACATACATATGTACGTTTATATACATACATTTAAATGTAGTGAAATAAAAAATTTATACCAAAATGTTCAAGTATAGGTACATCTTTTAAGGAACACCTGTTATTCTTTTTTTTCTTTTTTAAGAAAAGCTGTCTTCCAATAATGAACCCTTCAATCATTCTCATCGTCATAATTTTTCGTTGTTCTCACTTTTTTTAATTTATTATTTTATTTTATCTTTTTTTTGTATTATTCAATTTTTTTTTTTACATTAATTTAACTTTGTGTCCCAAATTAAGTCATACAAAAATAATATTTTCTATATACTTATGTATGTATAGACATACGAGTTTTTTTTTACACTAAAATCATGCAAATCAATTTAACAGAAATGACGGAAAATCCTTTTTATCTTCTTTGGTATAATATGTATGTGTAAAAAGACAATTTTATATAAAATTTGGCATAAGAAATATTCCTCGCGTACAAAAATACGACATCAATATGTTTGTGCACAATGTACGGTATATGCATAAAAAAATTGATTCTTTTTTTTTTTCATTAAAATCTTTACATCATGTTCTTGCTTAGTTTGTTTTTTTTTTTTTTTTCATTCTCGTTTCTTTCATTTCTTCATATGCATCTAAATGTGCATGTAAGTGTACAACATCAATAACATAATATATCGTTTTCAAGTACAAATTCATATACACACAAGTATGTACATATAAAGTATATATGAGAAAATACTTTAAAAAACAGACAACCTAACATATCGGAGGTTGATAATCAATAAACTTTTGAATAATTGGTCGCGACCACTTTTAGGTCATTCAAGACACGATCAAATCGCATTAAAAATAAAATATAAATGTATAATGTTTTAATAAGATTTTTATATAAAAAAAAATACGACTGCTTTTATATTACGATACTAAAATAGATATGATGTAGATCTAATGATCAACATGGAAATTGAATATTTCCCTTTTTCAAAGGCATCCCTTATGCACATAGACATACATATGTATGGGTGTACAATATGTATGTATGCTTTAAGTTAGAATTACATTTATTTTTTACATAAAAGGAAATCAGAATATTATTGTACTTTAAATTGATATGTTTCACATTTGATTGGGTGATATAGATTTCATCTTTTATGCTATGAATTCTTGAATGACTTACTTTGAATTTAACTTCTTGATCGACAACAGAAATTTTAAATAAAAAATATTTTAATTAAACTTGAAAATAAAATTTTGCATTATTTTTTGAGATTTTTTATTACGAAATTTTATAATTCGATATACGTATATACTATATAATGCATAATATTATATGACATATTTTTGTGGTCGATAATTTAATTATTGACAATAAATACTGTGCAAATGAAAAAGCAAATAAAAGGAGTCATTTTGAATGAATAATAAGCATGAAATAATTTTACTTTAATACTTTTATCTTATAATACACATACATTATGTACTCATTTCTAAAGGTAAATGTATAAATATAAAAAAAAATTGTAAAAGGTGAAAATTTTCTTTTGTTTAAATTTTGATTTAAACGGTTTTAAATACCATAAAAAATCTGTTTTTTTTTTTTTTTCAAAAACTATTTTATTTGATAATTAAATCTGATAACAGCGTTATTCCACATTCTGTAATATATGCATTCATGAAATAAAATATACAAAACCAAACTATACTTACGTGTATAGTTTTATTTATAAAAAAACGATATCAAAGTTTCAAAAATAGCCATATCATACAAATGAATATTACCAAAATTATTGTTACACTGACTTTAATTACGAGTTTAACTGGCAAATATATAAACAAATAAAAATAAATAAATAAATATGTAAAAAGAAGACAATTTAGCAACATATTTTTGTGGGTTAAATTTTAAGTATGTAGTGCATACAATTACCACAAAAATAAAAATACAAGAAACAAACATCAAAAAGAAAAGATAAATAGTTAATATAAAAAAAGAAAAACAAGTACACATTACAATGACATAAAAGATTAAACAAAAACAAAGACATAAATGTACTTTGAATTTCTATATAAAATTTTATCAATTTAATGTTGTTGATTAAGTTTTGAAAATTATACAACGTCCTTAAGTTTAATTCAATTTTAAATTACATGAATCTTTAGAAAATTCAAGATTTTAACTATAAAATATACGTACATACATAAAATACGTTATAAAATACTTAGATACATATGCGCATATTTATAGTGGAATAGAAAAATCGTGTCTAAAGTGAAATGTTGAATGATCCAAAATGAAAATACATTTAAAATACTACAAAAAAATTTATGTTGAAAGTTGAAACAAATCTTATGTTATGACATCGAATTGATTACACTTATACATATGCATACACATAGATAAAATAATGTATGTACATACGAACATGGTACTATGGATAAAGTAAAACTAAATTGAATCATTAAATTGGTAAATTTGGGAAAAGGAAGTAACCTATGCTAATTAAATATATTGTCTGCTTTCGAAAAGAATACGTTACAAAATAAAACTTTTGAAAAAAATAAAAAATGAAAGAAAAATAAAATGAATAAAACAATGATTATTTTATTTGTTAATCGTTTCATCCATTCATCCTTTTAAATTTTTGCATAAGCTTTCTACCAAAAATTTGCATATAAATTTTTGTTCATGTTTTGTTCGATACATTATTGATTTTTAGTTTATATCTGACTGAGTTTCTAAGTTTAAGATTTTTTTTTTTTATATTTTCAAATTGTGATTGTAATAATGTACACTTTTTGCAATCTTAAATTATACATATACATATGTACATATATTTTATTGTTGTAGTCATCTTATACTGTGTTTTAATAAAAATGTAATGGAAAAATCAAATAAATTTACCAAATTCAATGAGTTATAACTCAGATTTTCATTTTTCATCGTCAATTTATTTAGTTTGCATATTTTATTAATGTAAATTCTCGTTATTATTGTTGTTGATTTTGTTAATATAAGTATTGTCGTATTATTATTTTTATTATTTAAATATAATTTAATTGAATAAAGGTTGATTTTATAATATATAAAATTAGGTCAATCGTGTTTTTTCTGTATGTATGAATCTACTATATATATTTTGAAAAAAAAAAAAAGCATAGTAATAAAATTTTTTGTTTTTTCAATTATTCATTTTTATTTTTGTAATAAGTCTTAAGAACATTTAAAAAAAACATAAACATGTAATAACATATAAATAAAATAATAATGAATTTCTCAATATAAAAAAAATTTCTAATGTATTAATCATACATATTGTAAATTGTTTTTTCATTATTTAAATAAGCTGTTTCAAATTTTTTTTTTTTTCATTTTTTAATATACACATAAAAATGTCATATAAAACATTACCGATTACTTTGCAAAGATAAAAAAAAAAGAATACTTTAAAAAATGCTGTAATACATTGTGGAAATAATAATAATTTCCACATTCTGTTGTTTGTACATTATTTTATCGAATATGTATGTAGGTGTATTTAATTACATAAGTACAGACAGTATTAAGGAGTGTTTTTTTATTATTTAATTATTATGTTTAAATTTTTTAATTTTAAATGACATTCAATTACAAAGGAAAAACAATAGAGAAATAAAATGTAATTTGCTAAAAAATAGATTTTATATTTTTAAAAATTCTCAACAAAAATTTGAAAATTTATCTTAATGTAAATTATCTTTTGTAAGAAATATTTGAAAATTAAAAAAAATAAATAAATAAAATGATTTAAATGAATGAAGAATATAAAACTAAATGAATTGAAAATCATAATAAAAGTGCTCATTGTTAACTATGACTCAATTTAAATTTACTTGCATTCATAAAATGTATGGAAAAAATTGAAATAAAAATTTACATTGAACTATGACACGCTTATTATTTGTATAATACAATTCTTTTTTTTTTTTTTTTTTTTTAATAAAGATCACATCAAAAGGTTTCAAATATCTTCAACATTTGATCAGTTTTAAACTATTCTGTTAATTGTTTATACTATGTACGTACGTATAATTCATTTTCTGTCTGAAAATGAAAGTAAATTTTAGTATTTCAAAATCTTGTTTATTTTTAAGTTATGAAATTTTTATTTAACTTTAATATAAGATTTCATGTGTAAATTATTTTTATTTCAGTTAAGTATTTATTCGCGGTGTTAGATAATTTTTTTTTTCATGTTTTATTATCGAAACATTATATTTCAAGTACATATTTTGATACATGCAATGTGAATTTTTTTTTTTTTTTATTTATTTCAAAAATTCACTTTGTTTTATTTTTTATCTGTAGAAAAAATTACAAGTCATATCCACGAAAAAGTATTATATGAAAGCTGTTATGGTATATATTTCATTATTTTTTGTATTTAATGCGTTATCATATCTCATCACTAAATAGATACCCTTAAGGATGATAATATATTTCACTTGAAGCATAGTTGCGCAATAAACATAAATACTTCAGTTACTACAAATGTATATTGTACATAATATAAAACATATTCATCTATTATAAAATTTTATATACAATATATTTTATTAAACATTTCTGAACACAAATACTGTATTTAGTGTTTGTATGATTAAAATTATTACACTTATATTTTATATATTGTATTACTTTAAAACATGTAATAAGCAAATTATGTTCGAAAAATCCTTGTAAATAATCTTCAATAATTTTCATATAAAAAATATTAGTAGACCATACTTTAAGAGATATTAGTGTGAGTGTTCGCTTGTGCATTTATATATGTGCCATGATTCCCAAACGTATACTTCATAAAAACACATGTGAGTATAAAATATGTATTTTATGTATTAAATCGATATACCATACTAATAATAATCTGTGTATAATCATTTTTATCGTTTGGTGATTTTTTTTAAGTTTTTGTTTTAAATTTTGCACTTGTTTATAACCTAATAGTACACTTAATTTAGGTATTTAAAAAAAATTTTCTTCTTTAATTTTACGTACATATGTATATGTATACATGTCTGCAGGCATACATGTATGTACATATATTTATGTAAGTGTACATGCTATTTGATTTTTCTTATCGTATCATACATGCTATAACATACACACGTACTTATAGGAAAATTCGTAATCTGACACATATAATGTGCTACACATATCATTATTCAGGATTCATATAAAAATTTTTATCTGTGCAATTAAACATTTTTTTTTTTTACATTTTATATGTTTTCTTTTTCTTTTGAGTTTTTACTTTCAAGAACATATTTTTGTATTTAATATATTGAATATGTTATCTTTAACTTCACATACATATAAAGTGATATCTATTCGAATCTAGGCACAGGATTGAGGATTGTATTAATAATATTATTTTGCATTTATTCAGTGATAATAAAAAAATTAACTTGTCCTCCGACTGACAATAATTTAAAATCTCAATTATCCACCCAACATTTACATTTTTTTTTTTTTTTAGTTAAGTTTCCTTCAAAACATTCGTTGGTAACCGTGAATACAAAATATGAGACTGCATAAAATTAATATCGGGTAACATAAATAAATTGAGACATTATAACTTATATTATTCGATGTACTAGATATACGTGTACATTGTGTGTATGTATATAAGATATATAACGATATTAAAATAGTTTGTGAAAACGTATATGTAGATACACGTTTATATATACATTTATGACTGTGTATTGACGAAATATAATAGATTAAAAAATATAAAAAAAATCTTTAAAGATTCATTTTAACTTACACTATATTTGTATATGTACATTAAAAAGTATAATATATGTAAAATAAATAAACAAAAATATGTACTGCATGTAAAAGAATACAAAAGAGAAACGATATGAGGACGCACCTTGCGATCATTTTTTCTGGACAAGAATCTTAAATCCAAGAAAATCTTGAAATGAACATTAAATAAAATTTATTTTAATTGCCACTACCTACAGGTAGTAATATACTACTGATATAATAAAAAAAAATTTTTTTATAAGGCATACACTCACATGTAAGTGATAATTTTACGCATATTTTACAATTTCTGTATGTAATACATATTACATGCATATTGTGCAAAGCAGACATATACCAGAGATAGTAGATATTCTTAACTTATTGAACAATAAAAATTGGTTCATAAAATTTATTATTTTGATTATTTTCTAGACTAAAACGAATAAAAAGGAAAACTTTTTTTTTCGTAATCTTACATACATATAATATAATGGTTAAAATTTTTCTTTATTATCAAAAAGATGAAAAGTAGATATTATTGGATTATAAAATGGATCACAGATATTTTATAGAAAATTTTTGTAAAGAATTATTGGGTAGATCGTTTTTTGTAAAACAATGGAATTCAAATTATAAATTATTGTCGTGGTAACATAGAAAAATTATTAATTTATTTTATTCATTATCATAAGATTTTATTGAAAATGTATTCATGAAACCTGCTTAAATCGAATTTCACAATTATATGAAACGATGTAACACAACCGCTACAATTTTCAAATCACAAAAGCTATTCTGATATTTATTAGCACTGGAATTATGTCTTTTGTTTAAGAAAAAATGAATCAATATTGGAGTGAATTTATCTTTTTAAAATTAATTAAATAAAAACATGCATCCCATGATTATATAAAAATCAGGAAAATGTACATACATACATACCTACAAGCAATATAAACGAAAAATTAAATGTAAAATATATTTTATAAATTTTATTTTAGTTTTTATTTTTTTTTATTTTTATGTAAATTTTAAATTATTATTGTATGCATTTATTTTGCTTATATTTTCCAATTTTAAAACACAACATCATAAAATATACATCAATCTACTATTTAAAAAACAGCATGAGGTCATATGATAAATAAACAAGTTTGTAAAATTAATATTAAAAGAAAAAAGAAAATATAACTTGCACTGAATGTACATGTTGTATGTAATGGAAAAAATAAGCATTTCAATCAATATTTTTCTATAAGTCTAGTAAACTGTAAAATAAGTTTTTTGTTTTTTAGATTTTTCATTTTAAAAAAGTTCAAAATCTGATATGATCATTTTTGTTCTTCAAGTACACTAAGAAAATTGTACTCACGTACATAGATACATATAAAAAATAAAAAAATTTTTTAAAAATAAAACAATACGTATAAGCTACTTAATGCTACTCAAATTTTCGTTTTTTCATATACAATAAAATGTCAAAATTAAATAAGGTGTAGAATTATCGAATATTTTACGTCTGATTAATTTTATTTTGAACTATTTTAATATTTTACAACAATTTTATTATAATAAAGAAACCTTCAACTTTTAATTTAATGTGAAAAAAATAAAAGAAATTAAAAATTAAAAAAGAAAATAAATTTAAGAAAAATAAAGAATACTAAAATAAATGTATGTAATTCTTATTTCTGGAAGGAAATTACTTCCAGTAATAATTCATAATTTTAATTTTTATATTTTTAGTTGAAATATTAGGTATAAACAGGTGTATAATGTACACATGTATTTATTTACTTAAATGAATAAACGTATGAATAAATTAATTTTAAAAAATGTACTCGTAAGAATTTCTTTTCCAAATGAATAAACAATGATATGCAGATTCATCATATTAATATCCTTTCAACTACATATATGTTCTTTATTACGTTGAGTATGAAAATTTTTATACAGCATATATATGTACATCACTACTTTATTATTGGACTAAACATTAAATACTTATGTTTTGATCGATTACAATGATTTGACAAATTTAGGTCAAATTGAACTTGTTCGTTAAATTTTCAACTACTTACTATATTTTAATATAATTTATGTACATGTTAACATCTAAAATATTACAAAATTATTGCATTTATACATTTGATAAAAGTAATTGGTATTTTTAATAGATTTTAACGAAGATTTGTTAAATAACAAATTGGACATTTTAAATAGATTAAAAAATGATATTAAAACTCTTTTATTAAATCAGTTAAATTTATTAATCAAGTTGGGTAATATATACGTATAAAAACTACAGCACACACAATTAAAAAAGTATTTATGAGTTTCATAGACAATGTAAACTGACGACAAAGATTGAATTTTTTTCGTCATTATAATTCATCAGATAGATACACGTATAATTGTACTTGATAATTTGTAAAATCTAAATTGAAAATAAAATAAATTAATACAAAAAAAATAAATGTACTTTCCGAGTATCGTTGACCTTATTTCAATTACCAAATTATGGTTGAATACGAATTATAAATCACGATTAACATGAAAAATTAATAATAAAAAAATATTGAAATGGCATTTGAAGAATCATTTTGAGAAAATATTGAGGTTTCATAAAGTATTTTTAGATCAAAGTCAATTTATTTAAATTTTTTTTTTTTTTTTAATTTTAAAGTCTATAAATTGTAGGGTTGAGAAACGTAATTTTTTCAAAATAGCGATTTCAAGGACATTTTTTGGAAAAATCAATGTAATGATTCAGAATTGAAAAATTTTAGATATTCGCACAACAAATTGTTCAAATTACTTCGACTTCAATCATTTAATGTATTTGTACTTTTATTACGTAACCGCAGACAAGTGAAAATAAAAAATAATATTTTTATTAATTGAATTCAAATCATCTTCTGTTTTTTTTTTCATGAGTTTGTTTAATTTCTTTCTTTTTTTCTTTTTTGATATACATATCTCGTTTTCATTCTGAAATTCAATTCAAGAAATTAAAACAAAAATGATGCTAAACAACGATAAAATCCGTCATATCGTATCAGTCAATTTTAGTATGTATGAATGAATACAACAAAAGAATCAAAGATTGTATGTTCCATGAGGGTATTTATGAATACGTACATATGTATGTAAATATACGCTAGCATCAATTTATAGCTTCTTTATACCATTATTTATATTGTATACGTATGAATAAATTATTAATATCATACATATGTATGTACATATATACATTTGTTTAAAAGTATATGTATCGTTTATTAATATATGTACGTATATAACCATGTACAAGACTATATCTGCACTAAGAATGTTTATGCTACTTAATGAAAAAAACGCATATTAAAGCTGTCAGCACCTGTAATACAAACCAGTCATAAAATTTAATTAAATAGTCAATCAAAAACCTTAAGAAATAATAAGTTGATTGGTATTATTATATTGTAGTATTTGTTATTATTGTGTGAATAAAAAGGAGCGACTTTACATTTTAATAATAACAATATAATAGCAATAAATACATGTAATAATAAATTGCACATATGTATATATGTAGGTGCAATTTATGTGAATGAATGAATGTGTACTGTGAATGAAATAGCAGATATGTATTATCATTGCATAAATACAAATGAGATAAAATTAAGACAACAACAAAACAAAATTAAAAGTATGTAACAAAAGTCTAATCATTTTGTACACAGAGAAAATAAATTGGCTTTTTTTATTTTTTTTTTATTTTATTTGTTTATTTACTTTTTTTTTTAAATAATATTTTTGCTTATTTTGTATCCAGCTTTAAATATTGAAAAAAAAGAAACGAAAAAAAAAAAAATCTAATTTTGACTCTAAAAGTGTCTACGCATATTGAAATGGTAAATGTTTAATCAAATAAATAAAAAAAAAAAACAACGATGATGTTAAATGAAAGACTTTACGAACAAATAAAAAGTGAAGAAAATGAAAATTTTTTAATAACTGCAATAACTTGAAACGTGATGAATGATTTATGATTTCATTTTTGGCCACAAACTAACTCAAATAGAAATATTACAATAAATGTATGAATATGTATAAATGTGGTGGTGGTAGATTTTATGCACTTTATGCGTTTGTATTAAAATAAAAATAAAAATGAAAAATATTTTAAAAAATAAAATAAAATAAAAACTGTGAAAGAAAATAAAATGGAAATTGGAAAAGAAAAACAATAATTTGCAATGATTTCTTTTTCAACCGGTTACATTTAACATCTTGGGAAAAGAATACACTTAATTCCTATATATGTATGTGTATGTATGTATATATCTTGCAAATTTAAAAGATTATAGGAGTTAAGAGAGAACAGAAGGGAATATACAATATACATATAAATTATGTGTACGTGGTGGAGATGTGATGATACCTGACGATGTAAAAATTGACGTAGCAGTTTTATGTTATTCAGTATATCATATAATATTAATAATCCAATTCAGTTTGTCTCGAGGACGAAACTGAATATTATACCAGAAATTTACAATTGATGTGTAAAAATAAAAAATTACGTATTCGTTTTAAAATGAATACAATTTACATTTAAAAAATTTTTTTTTAAATACATGTATTGTATACATATTTACGGTTTGCATGCATATTGTCTATGTTTCTTTTGGTTTTCTTTTATATATATAATAGTTTTTATGCCAGGTACAAATATGTACATATATGCATACGAATAGTACGAGTATGTAGGTAAATTCATCAGTGACTACATAAAATAATAAAAAAAAAATGATTAAATGAATGCAATTTTAATCCTTTAAATAATGAATTTTACATTCAAAAAAATATGTTTCATTTTTACATACATAACGTACATGTGTGTATGAAATTATTCATAAGCTTTAAATAGAATAAAATTGTTTTCATATATGTATATTAGTTGTCTAAAAATCTAAATATTTTTTTTTTTGTCAAGGAAAATACATTCATAAATAAATAATAAAGTATCAGTTAGTCAGTCAAAATGTAAAAAATATTCCATTATTTATACCACATAAAATTTTAATTTTAAAAGGTCAATCAATATTTTATAATATTTTAACACTTACAAGATAAACAAAAAACAATGTTTTTTTTTTTATCATCAAAATATTGTATACTGGTTTTTTTAATGTTCTGAAATTATTTCTACTTAAAATCGTTACAAATTAATAAAATAATAATTATTCAATAATATGAAACGTGTTGAAATAACATTAAAATCGAAACATAAAATTAAGTGTTTATTATCGCAAAGGCATTAATTTTTATATGATTAAAATTCAAATATTTAGTTCATATACGTACAATAAAATCCAATTTTTATTTTTAGTATATATGATAAATTCAATTATACAAAAGCAATCAATTTATTGTAAAAAAAAAGAAAAGAAAAACAATTTTTATTTTTTTTAAATTGTTCATGCCTACATGTATGTACTACAGATACGTGCTTTTGTACGTATGTACATGTATGTATACACAAAAAAAAAAATAAAAACAACACTAAACTTTAAAAATTACACACATGCATAATGCAAAACGGCCGTCATTTTCAATATTGCATGGATTATTATAATTTTCATTTTATTTTGAATTTTTCCAAGGCTTTTTTTCTTTTGCTTACAGACTGTTTATTTAATTGAAGTACTCAAGTACTATTTTGACGAACGCAGTAAATTCATACATACAATCTTTAATCTGTAAAATTGTAAATAAATGTATTTTATATATCTATATTTAGACGTATACATAAAATACAAATGTATATTATGTACATGTAAAATTTATTATTGTTATTGTTTATTACATTTACCATATTATTCATTTATTTATTTAGATAGCACAATCATTGTATTTGTGTATGTTCATCAACGAATAAATATTGCATGTATCTACAAAATGTTTAAATTAGTATGTAAGACAGTTGAAAAATTCAAAGTATGAATATATAACTGTGTTTCAAAAATAATATTTTATCTTGTTGCAAATAAAATTTTGATTGAATCCATACATTCTGATGTCTATTAAAATCCGAATGAAAAGATTGGTTTGATAGAAATGGACATACATATCTATAACGCACATAATGTACTTGTGTATGGTATTCAAAAGTTATGTTTTAAAATATGTATAGCTCACGTATACTATATCCATGTCTGCAGAATAGTTTGTATGAATATTACTTGATATTACTCAGACATTATTATTCATATTTTAACTCTAAATATTTTGTTATTTTTTTCTTAGTTATCTTTGACCAATTTCTTAATTCAATTTTTTTGATGTAATAAAACTTGTAACAATAATAAAACAATAACAAATCGATATGAACAACAAAAATATAAAAGTCAAAAGAAAAAAACAAAGATCAATAGTAATAAAAAACAGCAAAATGTGAATATAAGATCAGCATCGATCATAACATTCTTTAGCAAAGCAAAAGATTGGTTTTTTGTTTTCCTGTTTATTTTTTTATTATACGCAAAAAAGTGAAAGTTGATTGATTTTTCGCATCTTATGCATTGATTGAATACATCTAAAAATAAAATTTTAGACATACATGCATATATATTTTTGTATATGCACACATGTACGTGTGTATGTATGTATATATGTATGTACTGCAAAATATTATAAAATCAAAATGTAGGTATGTAGTACATAACACAAAACATAAAAATAAATCGCGATTTCAAAGTTAAGTTATTCATTCAATATCCAGGTGGAACCTTTTTGCATTTTTGAATTTTACTCGATATTTTATTATGTGTGTAAATGTTATTATATCTATACCCGATTATACATACTGTATACGCCGGTTTGCATAAATACACATATATATTTATAAACGTACATTTAACTGCATATGTTTACTTTTTATTTTGTTTTTTTTTTTCGTTTTGCTGTTTTTTTTTTTTTTTTTTTTGTATTATTTTCCATTGATTTATTTGTTTCTCAAATTTGACTTTTACTTTCTTGATACCTAGCGATATTTTCTTTTTGTAATTTTCCCTTTCTGTTTTAAAGTTCTTTTATTTTTTTTACGACATAAACTTGCTACTATATATGTAAAATGCATATGAAATATTGTTAAAATTTTTTTACAAATATATGAAGGTAAAATTGAAAATATTTATACAAGAGCCTCATATCAATCCAAAATTTAAGGTAAAAAATTTTGCAAGAGAAATTTGTTGTGTCTAAATAATAAATTTAAATAAATTAATTCAATTAGGTAATTGCATTTTAAGAACATAAATAAATTGTTAAATTTTTAAAATCATTACGTAATTTTAAATACTATTATTACATACGTAAAAACATACATACATACAAATATGAATATTACACTCAATTTTTACAGGCAATTTAGAAAGATATTGACCTAAATATTGCAAAAATGAAAAACAATAATCAAATAAAATTTAAAAATGCACTTTCAATTTCAGAATTTTAAATTTATGCCTCCATCATAAATTGTACATATCTGCATACATATACACATATACATGATATACATCTATCTGCATACATAAGTATGCATAAAGGTACGTATACATACATATGTACATATGTATGTAGTTATATTTCAGATGTACCCACACAAATTTAGAATGAATATTTTATATGTACATACGTAGTACATCAAATACTCAGACGAAAATTGTCATTTATGTCAAGTTAGTAGGTGGCTTTTTGTTAGTTAAATTTATAAATATTCATATGCACAGAATATATGGTATATTACCTAACTTTGTTATTATTAATAATATGCGAAAACGTATAAAGTGATAGCGGTTATACATTACGTGCTCAGCAATCTGTATTCACATTCACGAATAAGTACAATATGCTGTAGTAAAAAAAATAAAAATAAAATAAATGAAATACCAAAATGACATTTTTAATATGCGTATATTATATTATGCACAAATATTACATTACTTCATAATAAAGTTGAAAGAATTTGTGGGTAATAAATTTAAGATTAATTTTTTATTTAGTTTTCTTATGTGAAAATCTATAGGGTTCGGAATATATGTACATATGTATGTAAATATGCATACACATATGTATGTATATACCTGTTTATGTTTAACATAAATGTTTGCATTTGTATAAGAAAATTCAAAATTATGCAATCAATAATATTAAATAGAAAACAAAAAAGACATCGTTCATTTATTACGAAAACAAATATAATTATTAAAATATGATTATTATAATGACAAAAAATATAACAAAAACAATTTTAGTGTAAATATTAAAGTACTCATATCATTTTTATACATTACACATATACATGTGGTCTGCGTATTTGCAAAATGTAACGTTAATAATATTCATAACAAAATTATGTATATAAAAAAAACAATTTAAACAAAAATACAAAAATATGTGTAATATAAACATACATACGTATGTATGCACTTACACATTATTTTTTCAAAATTAAAACATCATTTGCTTTCTGAAATGACAGAACATATAACTGAAAATTCATAATGTTATAAAACAAATGATTTATAAATGAAAAATAATAGTTTATATACAAGTGCGCTACATATATACATATGTATGTACATATATAGTAATTATTATAGTAATAAAAACGATAGTGAAAAAAGAATTTTCATTTTCATTATATCTATATTAATAATTTCACTGTTATTAGCTTGGTACTTCCATGTATGTACATATACGTATTGACATACATATGTATGTACATATAAATATATGTATATGATATATGAAATATGGATATTATAATGAAATATAATTTTAAGTTTCACATTACATTGTAAAAATAATTACATATGTGTATACTCTTACATATACATCATTTGCATTATTCGTATAGTAAACACATATGTATGTATTATATATACATATACATATATTTTTTAAAAACGTATATTTGTGTTGTAAAAAATTGTATTATACATATAATTCATTACAATAAAATAAAAAATTCACGTATAATTTTAATGATCTTTTAACCATCTAAAATTATAAATTATTGCTAAAATACACCGAAACCATTTATCTATTCTAGAAAATCACCAATCAACTTAGAGAAAAAGGAAAATTTATCGTTATTTTCTGTCTTTATTTTTTATTTATTTTCTTCTTTTTTTTTTTTAAATACATAAAGTTCATACATAATTCATTCGTATAACAATGTTATGTATATATGTATTAAAAATTGTGTTGCATTAAAAAATGGGAAAATTTTTCCATATTATACATACAATTTATGTATTTATAATACTTAATTTCATATCATATAAAAACAAAAATACTTCAAAACAGTAATTAATAAAATTGGCCACTTTCTTGAAATAAACTTTATACATAGATATATACGATATACATAAAATATGGATTTTCTCGCATAAATGTAATTTATATTATAATACTATTAGTTATAAAGATGTATGAAACCTTATGATGATTATTTGAATACATATCGTATGTATGTATGTACATATCATACGCTTTATAAACACATGATAGAAAAGGTGCAATTATAATATATCTATTTATTCAAACAGTTCATCATTCCATTTTATGAAGATAAAAGAAAATAATTTTTATATACATACATAAGTATGTATGTACATAATGAACTTGTCTTTACTCTTCTATACGATAAGATAGCTATATGAGGATGTATAGAAATAAAAATTAATTTTTTTAATAGTTTTTAAAGTGAAAGTAAAATCTATCAAATTTACTATGAAAGTCACTCATCATTTTATTTGTTTGTATGTATTTGTTGTGTCCAGAAGTAAAACATATATTTAAAAATTAAAAAAAAAGAAGTAAATTGTAAATGATGAACTCATTTGATTATTTAGTAAAAACCAATATTTTTATCTTATTTTTTGTAAATATGTTTCTTTATCAATACCACATAACTAATTTTAGTGCATGGGATACGATAATATTACGATATAAATGTAATTGGTCTTGTACAATAACTAATACTGAATTCATACTACATATACATATGTATGTACATACTTATATACACCTATGTGTGAATTGTAAAAAAAGTAAAGAACAATTTATTGATAAAATATATATATTATTATGTGAATTTGATGATTTTCTGATTTATTTGTGAAATATATTTGAATATTCAAAAATTAAAAATATTTGTCTATTGTAATATTCGTGTAAATATATTGTATACATATACAATTGTAAAATTTTGAACTTATACATACCTTTATAGAATAAAACTATAACTTTTTGTATTGCTACCGCGCGTTATACACAACATTTTATTTTTATTGTTGTATGTATTATTAATGACATCGTAACATGAGAAAGTAATGAAGAAACATAAGATACATTAAGTAAACTCGTCTGTCATGATAAACGACACTAACAACAAAAACAATAACAACTATTACTATTACTACTGCTACTCTCAGTACTGTACTTTTACTATTATTATATAAATACATATAAATGGTTATTTAATTCATTCTTCAATTATACAAATAAATAGATTTATAGTTTCTGTAATTTTAAAATGCAACTATATAAAATATCGTATGCATATAAGAATATATAAACAAATACATATGTAAGTAAGCAATTGATGATGACTGATGATCATGCGCAAGTTGCCAAATCGATTCCTTAATGGAATTTTCTAGTTATCTTATTTGATGTTGTCTTTTTTTTTGTTTATTTTCATTTTGTCCCGCTTCTAAATTCATGTAAAGTATACAATTGTTGACTTTTTAATTGTCGACTTTATGCACTATACTACTTGTACACTATATGTACATATTTGTGTATAAATTAAACAAAATGTTGAAAATTTTTTCATTTTGTTTTGTTTTCATTTTAAATAAATGACCACAAAATGAGTTGATATTAAGAAAGTGATATGTACATTACGTACAAATATACATATGTATGTATGTATATAAATACTTTTGTATGATATACGTACAGAAGCATTTTTGTATACAAATAAATCAATGTAAATTACATATAGTATTATGTCTTTTACACAATTGAATTAATTGTCATCGAGATTAACTGAATTCTATTCTCTATTAAAAAAATAATTAACAAATAAAAAGATAAAAAATAAATAACTTGTAATATTCAAAGAATTTTATAAATAAAAAAAAAAAAAAATTAAATATATTTTTAATTAAGAATTTTTAATAACACGAAAACTATGAGAGTCTATGAAACTATATTAAAATCAACACCAATAATTTTCTAACAGTCGATTATTGAATAAATGTTTTCAAATTTTTGTGTTTTTTTTCTTAGTGATATTGATGTATGTAATAAAAAATCTTTCTGTCTTAAAAAAATGTCTTACTTACTTAAAATTTGAATCAAATAGATACATACATATAATGTCATTAAGCTATTGCATTTTGATTATTTTGTTATTTATATTTTTATTTGTTTTTATTTACATACATATTTTTATATTAAATCAATATAACTAAAAATGAGTTTATCTTTTTAAATGTTACTAACATTTGTAGTAAAATATATAATTACAGATGAAATGTATTACCTATAAAAATGTATGTTTATTTGGCAATAATATAATTACGGTAGCAACAATAATAATAACAAATAAAATATGTATTCAGAGAAATATAAACATAACACTAAATTACAATTCTATGTAAACATATATAAATACTGAACGTAATACACATTTGAAATAAATTTAACACCAAAAACAAGAAAAAATAATTGAAAAAATAATTTTCGAAAAATGGTGAAAAGTAAAAACTTATTGAAAATCGCTAAACATGATCGATACAAAAAAAAAACTAGTCGAAAATAACGACAACGATTGTAGATTAAAACACGTATATAGTATAATATGACAATATATACCTATATATTACATACATTACTGTAATTTTATTCAAAACTTGAGACCTTAAAATAGAGGTCTTAGATTGTGAATAAGGTGTGCTTTTCACGAATTCTAATGTATATGTATTTATATATACATACATACATATACATATATACATATGTACATACATACATACATCCATATGTACGTGTACTACTGTAATTTAAACAGTCAAATAAATACATATATTTATAACTATGTACCCCATTATGTGTACTTTTTATATGTATTAAAACTATATAGTGCTGAGGTTTCTTTGCACACATTTTAAAATAATTTCCTTTTTGTACTGTTTAAAAAGACAAAGTGTAAATATGTATATTTATTATAGTAACTCTTTTTTTGTGCTCGCTTTTCTATTAAAACATGAAACCTCATAACTATTTGTGTTAGTTACACATTTCTAATTTTATAGTAGCGTATAAAATTTTATATTATTACACTGCTTTGATATCTTATATATTTACTTGCAATTCAATATAAAATTGTAATGTATTGCAAAGTTATACATCATTTGAAATGAGTTACAAGAATTTAAGTGAAATTATCAACTATCAAATGATAATAATCCAATATTGTTGATGAATGTGCGAATGTAATTTGATAATTGAATTACTTGGGTATAGCGGTTAGTATATTGTAATGCAATTACCTTGAATTTTTTTTTAATAGTTTGTGCTCACAAATATATTTTTAAGTACATACATACATATATGCTATATACGTATCTTTGAGGATTACATAAGAAGATCTAACATATTATTCGTATAATAATTGGAAAATAAATTGTGGCTGACAGTCATTTGAATTTAGTTAGATGAGTTTAGAAAAATGTTTGAAAAAAAATAAATTCATTTTTATAGCGACACGTACTGTTTAGTTAATTATTTCGAAATAACGAAATGAATGTATTTTAATTCAATGGTAAACCAATTTTATATATATTTGTTGATAAATTAGTACATATAGTTTTTAAATTAAGGTAAAAAGTTTCGCGCTTAAATCTTTTGTTTTTGAGAATTTCAACGAAATAATTTGTAATTAACCTTTTATCACTCTTACATAATTAATAAAAATTTTCATTTAGTTTTATACTTTTCAACATTAGAACATTAGAAAGTTTTTGTTCTCAATATCAAACTCAAAATCTTGTCAAACTCATTATAGGTACGTATATAGATTTATGTAAGTTTACTTTTCTTTTAAGCAAAGCTTTCTAAAAAGACACAGGTTGATAAAGTATTAAATAAATTTTCAATGGTTTTTTTTTTTCATGAAGCATAGCATATGTACATACGTGCATTATTCCGCCTTGAATAAGAGTTGATGAACTAAACATGGTAATACACTTGTTATGTATGTGTGAGTATATTCATTTATACATATGTGTGTACATATCGTCGTTTAAAAATAACAAGTTAAATTAATGAAAATGAACTAAAGAAAAATTGATGTCAAAATTAAAAATGATTTTATCTATCAATTATTTTATAGTAACACATAATGCAGTATAGAATTAATAATTCTATTTTGTATACTCCAATATATCAAGAATTGTATATTTAAACGTGTACTTAATGCGTTTTGTGTTAAGTTACCACATTGAAATATTGAATTTTATAGGCATATAACACATGTACAAATAAAATAGACCTTAAATAATTATGGTGTTTGAAAAGAAAACCGTGATGATGACAATGATGATCAAATTTTTAGAAAGAAAGAACCGCATTTTAATTCAATGATGGTTCTTATGAAATAAAAAAAAACTCTTAAACTAAACCAATCTTCAAAGTATTATAACAAAAAAAATGTCAAAATGATCAAAGAAAAAGAATAGACAAATGAAAGCAAAAAAAAAAACGACCGAAATCACAAACAATAAAAAAGCTTTTTTTTTTTATAGGTATTTTACTATTTTTAAGCATGAGTTGGCATGAGTTTGAGGTTTTACGCTTTATTTCAGAACAAAAAAATAATAATAATACCTCTTTCATACATTTTTTCGAAAAAATTCTAAGTGTATGCATACATATATGTATATATGTATGTACGTATGTATTTTTTCATCTTTCAAGCTTTTATTCTTTGATCTACCTTTGATTTTATTCATACACATAACCTCCACATAAATACGTATTTCTTCTAGCCGATGTTTTTATTGATTACAATCATTTCTATAGTCTTTTCACTATTAGTAACGGGAATAATGTAACCAGTTCTTTTTTTCTGCTTTAAAATATTTCTCTGTCATTTTATGTATATATATTAAATACAGTGTAAACATCAACTTACACTTTACTCACATGTAGATGCGTTGATTTTTAAATACTTTTATGTAATCTAAAAAAAGAAATTATTTATAGAGAATATCAATTGTAAAATCATTCGCATTTATCCGATGATTGTTATTAATTGGTAACATTTAAATTTTAATATTAATTTTTATTAGGCTTAATTTGTTTATGTGCATACAGTATACATACAAAAAAATTTAAATATGAAATTTTTAGCCACCTAAATATATAAAAACAAATTATGTCGCCAAAAATCAAATTAAAACTACATTCGACAATTAAAAAATCTCAAATTAAAAAATTATGAAAAAATATTTCAAGTAGATCAACTTTTGTAAATCCAATTATATTAAATAATTACAATTATACGTTATTACTTTTTTTTTCTTCAAATTTTTAAGTGGAAAGAATCATAAATACTCACTTTTTAAAAAAAGGCCTATTTTGAATTTTAACTTTTTGAACTCTAAAAACCTTTTCTTCATATGACCATAAAATAGAAAAACCAAATAAAACAAAAACAAAACTTGTGGTATATACAAATTTTCTTTTACAACAATATCCAAAAAAAAGTTCGAAATTTTTATCACAGTACTGAAGTTTTTTTCTTAATTTTTTTTTTTCAAATTTTATATTTTGTTGTATATTATTGTACTATATGTAAAGGTTTGATCATGTAACCATATAATTCTTGAAGTCAAAAAAATACTTGAATGTTTATGTAACATATGCATATACATTTAGATTGTAGGCATATAGAATTTTATTTTGATGATGATGATAATGATGGTTCTTACATAAAAATGACTACAGAGGACCATGACGGATTTTTGGTTTCGTTAGTTGAGATTCAAAAACTCATATATGTATGTATGTATGTATGTATTTCTATGCACACAAAAAATATTTCTTAGGTATTTTGTGTTGAGTCATTTTTGGTATCTTTTTTAAATAAAACAGATATTAGGTTTTAGAAAAAGAAAGATTTTTAGTATTCTTTTTTTTTTCTTTCTTCATCTATAGAAGTTTTTACTTTATTGTCATTATTATTTTTTTTTGTTTGATAAAATATTAGAGATAAAAAAAAATATGTACATACATATGTATATTGTATTGCCTGTAAAACACACGCATAACCACAAAGCTAACTCGATTAAATACATACATAACATTTGACCAAATAAAGAGATACAAAACAACTTTTAGTTGTCCATTTTGAGTATACATAAAGTGCGTATATAATACGTATATAATAAATATATAGACACTTAAAAGATGAGATTTCAAAGGAAATAGACTTTTCCAACATTATGATGATAATAAATTATTTGATTCATAGAAGAGAAAAAAAAATTGTTAGACTAAAATGACTCCGTTAACTAATAAAAAACCAAAAATAATAAAAAGAAAGAATTACTACAAAAAAATATCGATTTCTATTATGTTATAGTGTTAAACTACAAGTAAATGTTATTTTTTAAAATGACATATCGCACACTATTTAGCATAGAAAGTATAAATATATCCATTGACCATATTGTATTCATATCCAACAAACATATATAATATAGTACATTGAAATAAATAAATTTGAGTATACATAACTTTTTATATCTGATGGATAAAATTGATTTCTTTTCGAACTTTATATACATATTACTAGAGGAAAATTTATAGAATTTTATTTGATTTTTTGACAGGTGGATAGAATCGTAATTTTTAATTTATACATCTGTACACATACATTTGTACGTGTTATAATTTTTTTACAGTTTCGCCCTCTTCTCGTATTCATAAAATAATAATTTTTTAATATGAGAATGTATATTTTATATAATTATGTACAAAGAAAAGTAATACATACGTTAAGCAACTAGGTGGTCTAATTTCCCTATTTTATTTATATGTACGTACCATACATACTACATTCATATGATACTTTTCAAAGCAAACAAAATTTATGACTTCTTATTTTTGTATATTAAAACTTAATTTAAATTCAAATAAGATATTTTATTTATATGAATAAATCTTTTTTTTTTTCAGGTATGTTATACTATTGATCCTGAATATATCAAGTTTGTAACTGTGTTTTCATCTATACAAGTAAAAATATCATACTGTTATAAAAAAGGTATATGTGACATTTATTTTTTTTAAACTAAAATATCATTTTACAGATGAATTAACTAAATTTTGTTTCAATCTAAATTTATGAAAAAGAAATTTATAGATTTAGTTTAATTTGATTTATGAAAATGAATTTTTTAAGTTGGATGGAATTAAGATTATTCAGTATTATTTCTGGGTGTGGATGACATTGCCTAATAGGATCATGTTAAATGTACTAAATATTCTAAACATAAAAACACCATTTGAAGTTTATTTGTTAAAAAAGTTTTCGAAAATGCATCATTGCATAATTCGCTATCGTATTAAATAGGCAGTGATGCATTTTCGAAAATGTGAATGCTTTTATGTTTATGCCAAAAATTTTTCTTCAGTGCAAAAATCTTTTAATTTTTTTTTACAACAAATTTTCGAACGTACACATATAAAACTACATGTACATATAAGTTACATATAAGTATATGTATGTATATTTTTTTAACTTCAAAAGAAAAAATATATTAGTTTAAAATGAGTGTAAAAGCTTTTAAGAGTTTTTAATTATAATTTAATTAAATTCATTAAATTGAAATTACCTTTAAGTTGATAGAAATAAAATGTATCAAATTAAATTACAAATTTGAAAGTGTTAAAAATGAGTTTTTAAAGTATTCGCGTATATGCACCTGCAAATACTTACTTATGTGTATATTATACATGATATCATAAATGTCGTAATTATTATTATTATTTATCTAGTGTAAAAAATATGAATAAATTTTAAAATCAATAACAAGAAATATGAAAAATATATAAATTTTATAAAAAAATATTACAACAATTTTGAAAGAATATACATATGTATGTACATAACATATCAATATTTCATATTTTATTCTTCAAAAAATTATTACATACACTTATTTTGATTGCCAATATAATTACGTACAAAAATTCAAGAAAAAAAAAAAAACATTTTTATACATATAAGGAATAAAGATATTATACAAATAAATTTCAAAATTACATGATCAATAAACGTTTGTAACGTTAAAATTAAAAGAAAATTATGAAAAATAAAAATATGTTTTCCAAATAAGAAGCCTTAAAGTCTACATAGATAAAATCATCATGAAACAAATTTTTCACATACATACATTCATTGGACTTAAACATACATACATAAATGCCGTATAAATCGATATCTGACACTATATTTTATTAGTTATACAAACATTTAACTAGCTAACAATTTTATTAAAGTTTATGAAAAATATCTCTATAATAAGGAAAATTTTCAATGTAATAAAACTGATATGAAGCTGGTAATTAGAGATATTTAATGTTATCCATTGAAATATTATGCGCATATATATGTATGTATAGGTACGTACATTGTGAATGAAAATATATGTATAGCAGATTTAAGTATTTGAATTTTGAAAAAAATTTTATTAGATATGTATTTTATATGAATTAAATGCAATGATACAATAGTCATTTAAAGAATATGCATATCGTCGAATTCAAATACATACATACATACATATGTATGTATGTTGTTTTCTTTTTTTTTGCACGATAATATTCTATTCAATGTCAAATGTAGTTTGGATATTTTGTATTTTTTTTTCCTGTATTTATAATATTTCACGTATGTAAATTGTACATGGATTATACATGAATCATTATCATATAAATTTCATACGATAGTAAAACTTTATAACCATAATTTTGCATAACGATAACATACGAAATATGAGATATATAACATAAAATATTCATAATTAAGTATATATGTTTCATATGTACGTTAAAATATACAATTGTTGTGTAATAAATTTGAATATATTAATACATAAATGTGCGAATGTTAATATTTTAAGCATAAGCAGACTGCGAATATATTCCTACATATATGTACATACTTATGTATGTATGTACATTCGTATGTATGTATATCCAAATTGTTTATGATTATTAAATAATGGTTGTAATTATACACCGGTTCCCTGATAAGCAATAAACTCACCTTTTATATGACAGTATGCAAGTTATCGAGTCTATTAAAACATTTCTTTTATGATTGTCAATTTTTTTCATTTTTCTTTTTCTTCTTCATCTTTTTTGTATATTTAATATACAACCATATACAACACACTTTCAGTTGTTACAATATTTTTCTCATTTAAAATTTATATCGTTTTTGATATAATAAGTAATACACGCACACAGCAATAAGTTTTCATTGTATAAATAAAACTAAATATATATGTATATGAACAACAGCAAAGACTTATTTTTTGTGTAAATACAAAGTACTCATATGTATTGCATAAATACCATAGAATATATAAGGTGTTCAAATGATTACACTTGATTTGTATACATACATTGTAATTAATATATGTATGTGTATACGTGTATAACTTTTAGAAGTTTATTTCTCTTAGATACAACAATTAGTGTTCGTTTTCGTGGTAGATTAAAATGATTATTTTCTTGTTATTTATATGTTTTGAATTTGTTTTTATTTATCAGTTTTTGTTTTGTTTTCTTAAAATGTTTTTGTTGTTACTACTATTTACTTTTTGCAAAATGTAATTGATATACATTTATTTTCTAGATGTTAAATAATACATTTAGCAGAATTGTGACAAGTAACTCATTCCTTGAATGTTGCAATAAAATCATATGGTGATATTTATTAAGCAATAATTATGAAAACACTGAGTAAATTTGTAAATATTTTGATACGTAAAGAAATTTTTCTGTGTAATTGCATATGTTAAAGCAAATCAATTAACCACAACTTTGATAAAGTCCATTTAATTTTAATTTTCTTTTCAAATTTGTTTTTTTTTTTTTTTCATATGAATGTGCATCCAAATATTAAAACTTGTAACTGTCCAATAGAATTGATAATACGATCACAGTCCCGCCTTCTTTATGATTATCATTCTATTGACATTCATATATTCTTGTATAAAAGTAACAAGAGTTTTAAGTTCTACAACTTTAACTCCTCTTCATCATTTATTTTTCTTTCACTTTTTCTACTAGTAGTTTAATATAAACACTTTATAAATATGTATGTATGTATGTATGATAACGATCATAATCGTAATCTATACCATACGTTATATTATATGAACATATGTATGTACACATACAGGTATGGTACATTCAATTACATTTATTCTATAGTGTAAACACATAAATGAGAACTCCGCCATTCACATCATAATCTAAAGGTGGTACAAAACAAGACAAACTTTTAGGACTTACCATTCACATCATCAATGTCATGATCATCATTGTGATCGTCATCAACATCATTGTGTCATATAAGAACTAACACCATATTTTCTGCTTTTTATTATCTCTAAAGATATATATACGTACACATGTATACCCAAACATGTGTAAATATTGAGTATGTATGTACATGTTTATGAATATGCATATACAAGTATGTATATACAAATTTTTTTTTTATATGTACTTATATACATAAATTCTTGTATGCAGATGAGAAGATAATGCGTCCAACTTGAAAAGTTATTTCAAAATAAAATTTAAAGAAAAGAAAAAGGAAATAAGACAACATTCTAGATCATCATCATCATCGTCGTCACCATCATCATCATCATTATCATTAACGATATTGGACGACCATCTTCTTTAACAAATATTATGTTTACCTGTTGTTATATCTGATGTACTCCATATACCATCCGTCCATGTAACTATTATATACATTGATGAAATTATACGTACGTAAATATATACATATGTGAGTAAGTATATTAATACTCACATATCCACATGTACTTATGTATGTAGATACATCAAAAGTTTATCGCACTTTTTTCCACTTCAAAATTCTCTGTGAATTTTCATCTCTTTCATATGAATATGACTTGCTTAATTTTTCAACTACTACTGATTAAATTTCTTTGTACACTTTTAATCCTGGGTATTCGTCAGCTATAATCATCGTTAAGGCTTTTACTAAACTGTATACCTATGTAAAGATATCGTTCATTTTCTAACTATGTATCTACATGTCTTCAAATGGAATGTAAGTGGCTATCGAGCTTTAAAACATCGTCAAAAAATCTCTTTCTTGCATGTACAAATTCGTTTTCCTTTACTTCATTTCAATTGCTTTTTTCATCGTCATCATCATCATTTAAACCATATTCAAGTCAAGTCATCCACACGAGATTCGTCTGTCCGTGTTTACTGAAGCTTAAAACCTGTAGACCGAACGTATAACTATATACATACATATGTATATACACATAAGTATTACCACATATTACATATGTATACACGTTTATATAATTTTCATTTTCCTTTGCAACTTTTCAAACATGAGAACGGGAAAATCTGAGTTCATTTAATCATGATCACTCCACATTATACTTACTTATATGTTAACTGTAAAAAAAGGCAACACATACATACATATATACATGTAAAGTGTTGTTTACTTGCGTTTTGATGTTTAAAACTAAATTTACTCCTGTCTTTAGTTAGCAAGAAATATTCAATCTGAATGACGTTACCTGTTCTGTTTGCTGTTACTCTGTTCCGCTGTTCTGTGTGTCTTTTGTTTCAAAAAGTTAATAAGTACCCCATAAGTTTAAATAATGTGTGGTGAGTGTGTAACACCAGAAGTTCTTATTACTTATTTGTTCTTCTCATACATTATCATTATGATTATGATTATAAGTACACACGTATTCTATTACTTTTTTTTCTGTAATTTTTATTTAATTTTGCTTTATTATTATTTTTTTTATTTATGTATATTTTCTTCTCTTTTTATTCTTTTATGATTTGTCTCCCCAGTTATCTGTTAATTTAATAGGGTATAGGGTATAGGGTCTCCTCCTATTTCCTTCATAAAACATCACATTATTGTCTTTTATTAAAATATGGCTGGCTGGCTATATTTGTAGATTTTCTTGTGCTAATTTGAAGATATTTATAAATTTTACATGTAGATTACAACTTATACCTAATATAATGTGTTATTTAAATATATAGCCTTAAATCCTTTTTGTAAAATATTTTTATTATTACCCTCCATTGTTATTGATTGCGTATTTCATAATTTCTGAATTTTTAAGAATTCTTAAATTTTTTATTTAAATTATAAATATTATATACAGCACCATACAACAATAATGGAATCAATAATTAATACTTCAATAATTATTTTTTTAATACTTCCAATCTAAAAATAACAATCGAAATTTAATCGAATTTATATCATCGTATAGTATAATTATTGTAATAGATATTAACAATTATGTAAAAGTTATTTATTAGTGTTGTAATATCATTACATTTTACTTATCTGACAAAGTATTCATCTACTTACTTTTTTTAAACTATTTTTCATTCGTATAAAATTCCAACATGATTTTTTTTTTAAATATTAAACATACAATAAATAGTTTTGAACCCACCTCAGTGTCGTTTTATCTGTAGGGGGTAGCACGCAATCAAAACTATGAAATTAAATTTCTCTTTTTTCTTCAATGTTTTCATGTTTTAAAACAAAAAGGTAAATGGATAGAATTGAATAAAAAAAAAAAGAATAAAATTGTACATAATATAGAAACTGACAATATTAAAAAAAGAACATAAGATAAAATGAATTTAAAAAAAAAAAAAAAGAAAGTTTTCTAAACATTATATCAACATATTAAAAATGAAGAAAAAAGTAAAAACAAAAGATCTTTTAGGAACGATATTATTACAAAGGTGAAAAAACAAATGAATTTTTGTACAAAAAATATATACATGTATTAAATTAAGTTAAATTTAGTTAAAAGTTATTTACTTACTTTGTATGTTAACCATATGATCATTTGAAAAGAGTATTTCGCGTCGTTTCGTTATTATGATAAGATCAATTCAACCGAAGATCTTTACTAGCATATCCAAACGTTGACGCAAAAGAACATTCTTTTAATATATAAAAAACATTCTTTTATTCTTCTCTTGTAGTATTACCATTAAAATAATAATAATAAAAAAAAAATTAAAAGAGAGAATGATACTACCATCTTAAATTTATTTATCTATTAAGAAAAAAGGGGAAAAAAAAAACTATAAAAATATTCTTACTTTTCGGTTTTTTTTTTCACTCACTTTATTATGCACTAATATTACTTTTTCTTATGCTTTGAATTTTTATTTAAATGAAAAATTTTCTAGTTTTTTTTTCTACTTTTTTATTTTAATAGCAAGTCATCTTCTTAACTCATTGTTAGCAGATTATAATACAGTATTCTATATCCAGAATCAAAATAAATCAAAGATTAAAAAAAGAACAATATAGAAAATATACTTATAAGTATGCTTTTCTACGTGTATCTAAAAAAAAAAAAAATTTACCTATAGTTAAAGATGACTTAGTAGTTCAATTGCTTTTTAAATCTTCCATTAAAGAAAAAAAATATATATATATATGTATAAGCACGAAAAAAATTGAGTATACAAGTAATCTATGTAACATCGTGTACTTACTTATATGAATGTCATAATCGTGCACACTTTTGCTTTATTTTTGGTTTTATAACAAAACATTATTCCAGAAATGCAAGATATTCTTAATCCTGTAATATTCATGTAAGCATGTTCATGTAGGGGGACTATATCAAGCTTTTGGCCAGAGCGCACATTCAACTAACTTTCATAATAATTCGCCATCATTTAAAACTTGTAACATAGAAAATTATTGGTAAATTGTAACTTGCCTAAAGACATGATCATTGATCATCTATCAAAAACGAAACGCCATCATAGATAAACAAACATGTAATATTATTTGTCAGAAAATTTCTAAAGCTTTAGTACATTATATACATCATCATTATAAATTATAACATTTAATTTTTGTTTCGTGTGTATATTATATATTATACATACATAACATACGCATTTACATATGAATGTATATATTACTAATAATAAATTCTAATGCAATCAAGAATGATTTTTATGGAAATTATTTAGATCATATGCATATTAAACAAAATTCAGTTTCCTCTTTATAAAAACATACATACATGTTTTTCATATACATGTACGTATGTACATACATAAACGTACATACTTTAACCCAAATTTTTTTTTTTCGTTAACATCATACATGCATCCTTGAATTTATTTGCTCAACTAAATTTGTTATTTATTATGAAAGAAGTTTAAAAAAACATCAGAAAAAAAAGAAGAAATTGTCAAACACGCTATTAATAAGGTTCTTTTTTATTTTTCGTTTCATAAAACTGTAACATAGGTATATTGTAAAAATTCTCAATTATAACAAATTTGTGATTAAAAAAATTTATAAGTATCTATCTAGATATAATAGATGACCTTATATTTTTAATGTTGTTCACTTTTTATAATGTGCGATCACGAACAACTTTTGTATATGAGAGTTAACTTTTAAAGAAAACATGACAATTAACGATTTAATGTACTCGAACGATATTATTTATAAATAATAACATGTTGAAAAAATTCTGTAAGTACATACCACTCACGTATACGTTTCATATTACATTGTCATTGTATATGTACATACTGTATACATATACGATGTTCAGTTTCAATTTAATTTCATAAACTCAATTTTAAAATTCATCTTATACAAAATTAAATAATGTTATTTATAAAATATTCACGAAACTTTTTTTTTTTCAAATTCACTTTCAATCTCATTTAATATTAAATAATTTGATTGTAATGTAGAAAGAAAAATTCTTCCTTTATATAATTTATCATTTTAAAAAATTTAGTTTTAATTTAAGAAAAAAAAATTAGGAAGAAGTTTAGGAAGTAAAAATTTAATAATTTTAATTTTACTGATAACATTGTATTTATTGAACAAAAAAAAAATAAAAAAAAAAATAAAATGAAAATAAGAAATAAATAAATAATATACATACATACGTACGTGTCTTACAATATATATACATACGTGCAAGTATAATATAATCCAGTTAATCTTTTAACGAACTAGCTATCGTTTATTTAAAATTTCAAAAGAAAGTAAAAAAAAAAAATCAAAATATATAAAAAGCAAAAATTATTACTAATAGAAAATACATTTTGACAAATCTTAAGTAATTTATTTCATAAATTCTATTCATTTCCTTTCAAATTCATCATTATTTTGTCACTGTGTATATTTCGTCATTAAATAGATAACTGTTTTTTGTATAATACATCATTTATTTAATCCTATTTAGACTTCAACCTTACATTATTTCTTTCGTTTACTTTATGTACGTATGTATGTACATATTATTCATATATACTTATACATGTAGTATGAAAATGCAATACACATAAATTAAATAAAAAATTAGAAATATATATTTTTTTATTTATTTAAAAGAAAAAAATGTAAACTAAGAAGAAGGTGCATATAACACCATTATAAAACTGTTCATGGTTATTTTTCATAGGAATATCATACATTGTAATTTACGTGTACTTATAGAATATATTCATGCATGTGTATGTGTGAATACTAAAAGTTTTCCTATTTCTGGTAAAACTAAAACCATACATATACATACATACAGAATACAGATATGTACATACATATGTATGTATGTGAAATTTTTATATTGGCTTTGTTCATATGTTTATACATTAAATGCATTTTATATGCTTTGCTATATGTAAGACTTTACATTTATTTTTTTTATTATTCTTTTAAAATCCTAAAATTTCAATATTTCATACTTATAAATACGCACCATTTGACACTTTTTAACTATTTCCTTTATAGAGCTTTAAATATGTTATATTCATTCATGTGTGTACCACTGATTTAACTGATATCTAGTATGATAAGTATCATACACAATACTTTATCAGATTTTTTTTTTATTTCTTAGATACGGTTTTTTTTTCCATTAATTTTATCTTTTCATGCAGATGCAATTGTGCAGATGAATAAAAGTGTAGGATATTTCTATAATATTTTCAAAATTTATAAAATTTTCTTGCACTTTTTTACATGAAGTCATCTTTTAGAATGTGTTTATAAAGTTGATATATTTTGCACTTACATACATACATATGTATATGCTATTGTAATGCTTTTAGAGTTTATTGCAATTACTTCAGATTCTACCTCCATTTGTGATATTGAATTCTGTTGGTTTTGTAAAATTGCTTAATGTCAGTGTTGTACATATACACATGTACACGTATGTACATTTTTCACAAAAAATTAACATACTTTAAAAAATTAACACATACATATGTGAATATAAAATATATACAATATGTATATATCTTTATAAAAATGCATATATTATTTTTTAACCTCCTTGCATTTTAAAATCAGCTTAAGTAAATATTTTGCGTTTTTAAAATCATAATAAGGTGAGTTTTATGCATATTCATTATGAATGTATATAAATGTTACATATTTGTTACCTCCAATAATAATAATTTTAAACAAATGTGAATATTAAATATGTGCATGCTACATACGTACATATACATATGTACATACATATGTACTTATACACTGAGTTTTATGTACTTTGCTTAATAAAACTTATTACTCATATTTTCTTACATGATTGTATAGAGTTTTCAAATTAAACGTACATGTAGTTATTATTTGTATTTAATATTGGATGAATGCTCATCTTCTCTTATATTATGCATGTAGAAAATATAATGATCCAAACTTTAACTGAAAAAAGAATAACTTTAACAAGAAAAACAATAAAAAAACAAGTAAAAAATAACACTAAAAAATAATAGATATAAAAAATAAAATAAAAGAAATAAACATTTTCTGACAACGATGATGATAATAATAATAATAATAATAATAATAATGAAATAAAAACATATTATAACAGTATATAAAAGGTGGATTTTAAATACAAGTTTCTTAACATACCAAAATGATAATAAGTATGTATATTTTATATGTGTATAAATATTCATGTACGTGTGTTATTTACAAATGCCAGACTACACTTTTGGAAAACTGAACTGAATGGAAAAAGAAACATGGATAAAACATGTATATTTTTATGTTGTTTCTATTATACATTAAACAATTTTTTACTGTTTTCAATGAAAAAAGTCAAATATTAAACATACATATATACTGTAAAGCATCCTCATCAACAAGAGACATGATACTGGAATTTTGTTATTTCTCAGTATATGTTGTTGATATAGTTCATGCATATTTACATATGTATGTATGTATATGTAATATTAGTTAATATGCTTTCTTTTCGCTTTTTCATATAAAAATTTAAAAGAGAAATAAAACGACGAAATAAATCGAAATTTGCATTTTTAAGTAATTTTCTTGAAAATTCAAATTCTTTCAATTTTTCTTTTTTTAAATGTTCTATATGTAGACCTTAATTTAATAAAACTGATGAACTATAGTTAGTTGATATTCAATATTATTTTGAAAACGTAACTTTTACGTATGTTAAAAGAATATAATAACGAGATTCAAATAACGAAACTATAAATAAAACAGTTAAAACGACATTATACATGGTTAACACATTTAAATTAATATTGATGTCAAACACCTTGCAATTGTCTTTTTTTTTTCTTTTTTTTTAATAAATTCTACATGTTTTTATCTTTTAATTTAAGCATATCCATGTTGTATTAGAATTTTTGGATGAAATTTCTTAAGGAAAAACAACTTGATTTCTTAATGACTAAATTTAAAATTCAACAAAATTATGTCATTTTTATTTCTACAAAATAATACCTTTATTCTTCACATACGTGTTGGATGATGAAAAATTTTATGTGTCTTTTAGAGTATGATAATTGTTTATTTTTGATGTCTATTCCTATTCTTTCTCTTCTTTATTCTTGTAATTGATGCAATTACAATCAGTTTATTGTCATATGCAAACGGTATATTTTAACAGATGAAACAAATTTTTTAAATGACTTACTAATATTTTTGGAAAATTCATTTATGTCTACTGTTTACATTTATGTCGGTATAACATAATTCTATTTACCGATTAATTTAAAATAATTTTAGAAATATAAATTTCATATTTTTGTTTTAAAATATTCAAATTTAAAATATCTTATACAAAAACTATTCATTTAATATCACATCAAATGAACAAAACGTACACTTGTTACAAATGAAAAACAAAAGATTTAAGCAAGTAACTTGAATTTTTGTACGTAAACTGGTTATGCATTATTATTCTCTTAGGTCAAAATTCAAATAATCAAACTTCGAATGAAAAGCTTTTAAAACTTGAAATTTTCATCTAATAATTATTTTCTTATTACAAAATTAAATTAATACTGAAATTTGTAATTTATTTTATTGTATTTTTACCGTAAATTTCATTTTATTTTTCTTAAATAAAATTAACAATATTTTACATTAAAATGATGTTAAATAATTTAACATTAAACAAAAATCAAATTTAGTTTTTAAATAACGGTTTAAAGATTTATACAAAAATTGAAGATTACAAAAATTTCTTTTAAATCCATTCAATTAAAAAAAAAAAACTCTTAGCATTGCAATATTATAAGTATAAATTAAATTTTAACTTAAAATAATAATTTTTATTTTAAATCAATTTCAATCTGTTTTACAATAAAATGAATTGATATAGTGAAAGGCCTTTTTTATATTTCAAATCAAAATGAAAAAAATTTTTTCATTATCTTACTTCATTACTACGTGTTAATTTTTTCTGTTAAAAATTTACTGACTTTTTTTTTTTATTTTGATCTCACTTTTTATTTTAAATTAAATTCTCATAAATGTTTCACGTCATTTTTAGTTGAAAGTCAATACTGTTGTAAATTTTGAAATTTATGTGACAATAAGAATTTTTTTTTAACAGTCTTTTTGCCTGTTTTATTTTTATCGTTTTGCAATATTTTACTTTAAATATTTATTTCATATTATAACCTCGTTTGTATATCAGCAGATTTACATGTACGTATATAGAATTCATGATACATATGTATGTACATATAACATACCATTTAACATATCATGAATACTTCCTTCATATTCGATGATGTTTAAAAGTATATTTTATACCTTCTACAAGAAATTCCGGTGTTGTGAAATCAATTCAAAAAGAAACAAAAATGAATAAAAAAACCAACAACAACTAGAGTGTTAGTTGGTGTGATATAATTTTTGCTAAATTTTGAAAATTTACACATACATATGTGTATATGTGTTTGTATATTCATCTAAAGTAAATTTTATATTTTGTACACATTCTTATACAATGCATTTAAGTGGGATTTAAAGGACGTATTAGCTCAATATATAAATTACAACAACTGCAAAGTTTAAAAAAATAAATAAACAAAAAGAAAAAAAAACACCAGCGCTATAAAATTATCTTTGAAATTCAATACTTTTTAACACCATGCTCTAAAGGCATATTCAATAAAATACTGAAAAAATACAAAAACAATATAATTAAAAAATAAAAAACATTAAAATATGGATAAAAAAAAAAATACTTTTATAAGAGGTTGCGAGGAAAGCTTGCACATGAATTCATTGATGAAAGACAAATAAAATTTTGAACGCGATACATATGTACATGTACGTACATACATATGTACATATTTAAAAATGGAAAGAGTATACATATGTATGTACATGAAATAAACAAAATGAGTAAAAGAATATTTCAAGGTAATCAAAAATAATAAAAAAAAGTACATAATAATAAAAATAAGAAAAAGAACTAACAGCAAAAATTAATAATAAAATAATCAAAACTGTACAAAATATTAAAAAACAAAGAATTGTGTATACACATAATGAAACACATACATATGTACATTATATTTGCATGATCACATATGAAACGAAATAAGTGAGGTTGAGTATACATACAATATACGTATATAAAATATTGAATTTTTTAAAATATATACATGTATGTATGTATAAAAAAATATTAAAACTAAAATAAGCGATGTAAAAAATGAATTTAAAAAAAAAGATGTATAGCAATAAAGTAAAACTGAATACAAGTAGTCGAATACATAAAAATAAAATAAAAATCAAATTTTCATCAAGAAGAGGCATGTGGAACCATTTTGCTTCACACTAAAACACAATCCTGTGGTGTCGCCTGATATCTTTTTAACGAATGTCACATCTTATAATTCTTCTGAAAAAATTTTTTTTTCTGTGATTTTTTTGTTTTGTTTTTTGTTTTTGGTTATTTATTTCTTGGCTTGATTAACCCTCTTTTTATAGTAATATTCATTTGTTTATGCGTTTACTGTTTTATTTATTTTTTTAATTATTTATTTTTTCTCATGTTGATTATATTGTATTTGTCTTTTTGTTTGTTAATTATGCATGTACTTTACTTGTTTCCTTTACTTTACTTGGTTATTTCGGTTTTTTCTTTTTCTTTTCTGTAAAACACACTAATTTGGTATTTGTTAATATTCAATAAGTATTTTATTAATAAATAAATATAGAATTTAATTTTCTATTAAATATTTTGAATATTATGGTATGGAATCATAATAAATTAGTTTCAGATGTTAAATTAGTTAGATTAAAATTAGTTCGTAAAATAGATAAAATTTTATTAATAAAAATTTTAAAATAGAACACTTAAAAGAACTTCGTACATACATTATACACTTATGTACGTATGTATGTATTTTATATGAAATGTGTAGATATATGTAGCATGAAATTTGTATGTACATACATATGTATGAAGAAGATCTGTACATTTATAGACAAAAAAAAAAAGAAATTCATTGCAAAATGTGAACACAGAATTTCAAAACAGATTATTAGGAGACATTAATTTGAAATGTTAATGTTTCTTTTGTGAAATTTTTTCTTAAATATTTGATTACTCAAATACATGTTTAACATACATGTATGTAGGTATATACAACTAATAGATCTTATCAATTGTACCGATCGATTTCTACATATGTAAATTTTAAAATCGTAGTAATATATGAATGTACATATATAGGTGTATTATAATAGCATTATAATCATAATATTATATTTTTCTAAAAGATTTTATTTGTGTGGGATTATTATGGCAATATATTAGAATTATCTTAAAAGTTTTTGATGTTTTTTTTTTTCTTTTGAAAATTTTAATAATCTTTTTGACAATAAATTCAAGATTAAACGATTATAATAATAGAACGAAAATATCAATTTAAATTAAATATAAACAAACCAAAAAAAAAAGGATATTATTATAATGGAAAAAACATTGCCATAAATATACAATTAAAGGCTTTCCGAAAATTTGAATTTTATTTAATTTAAAATTTGCCATTTAATATTCAACAATAAATGCAATAAATCTTCGTTTTTTTCGCGATTAGTTTATTTTTTCATTTATGTATATTTTTTTTCTTCGTCATTATTTTTTAATTTAAGAAGAGGTTGAAGAACTAAATATAATATTACATATGAATTTTTTATTTTGTATTTAATTGCTTTGGAAAATTTGTACCCGGAAAAATAACATAAACTGCAATGTATTATTTTAATAATTTCTCAGAATTTTTTTATAATAGTTTTTTTTTTTACAACTGTCAATTTACTTATCTTGATCTCATATAGAAGACTATGTAATTTGTTGAGCAATAAATATATTGAAACAATAAATTAAAAATAATTCTAATATTAATCATTGTACAATTATGTGTATATATCTATGTACATACATATATTATGTAGAATAAGAAAGAATTTTTTTAAAAATATTTTTTTGCATACTATTTTTTTTTGTTAATGTTTATAAAATAATAAAATTATGTAAGAAAGAAAAAATAAAACAAAGTCAAAAAACTTCTGAAAAAGAACATGTTAACGTGCGAAAATTGCACGGCATGCAATGTCACGAAAAATATGTACAGAAAAAGTAAATAAATACCAAAGCGAATATATGTATAATACAATGTATGCTCTCGTAAATGAATATATGTATATACCATATATGTATGTATGTATAAATGTACATATCAAATACTTACATTAAAAAAAAATGTATTACTCGAGAAAGTTTTTGAATAAATTTAAAAATAATTTTCGTTTTATTTTAAACCAGGCATCATTGTATTTCATACTGATTTGTATTATTTAGTCAAAATAATTTTCTTCATTTTTATTTTGTTATAAAAGTAATTCTTTTTTTTAAAAATAATTTTGTTTAAATTTTCGAAGACATTCATACACATACAAATAAAATTCGATGTCAACCAAAAACATTAATAGTAATTTTCATTTTTTTTTTTTGTTGGATTTGTTTTATATTACACAAATAGAAATTATGAATGTGTGGATTTCTTTAAATTCAGTTTTCATTTTATTTTCTTTTTATGTATTATTCGATAATCATAGAAAAGAGTTAAAAGTTATTAAAAGCAAACCATAGTTGTTAAAAATCATATCTATAGCTCAAGTTATAAATATTGATTTATGTTTGTACATACATATGTATGTAGTTTTAGTTATAATAACGTATTTGAATGTATGCACTTTTTTAAAAGTCATTTAATGTATTTTTGCTTGAAGGTGCAGAGCTATACGTATTTATATTCAAAATTTTTTTTGTATGTATGTATGTGACATAAAAATGCATAATTATAGTGAATGTACATATGTGTATACATATTTGAAAATAGGAAAGTGGAGGAAAGCAAATTTCATGTTTTTATTATATCCCTTAGGTAAAAGACAAAAGAAGTTCGTCATCATGATAGACTTATACATATGTACATATATACCTATATATAATGTATTTTAATTTTTCTGTTTATATATATATATACAGATTATTGTAATATTTTGAAGAAAATTGAAAGAAAACTAACGAAATATAAAGCGAAAAATTATAGATAAAATGTGGAAAAGAAAATATATATAATACGTATACATAAGGTATAATGTTCAAACTCGGCTCCACATAGTTTAAAAATCTTTTATTGTAATAATATTTTCTATACCATGAATGTAGTCTGTATTATCCTATGCATTGTGTGCTTTATGTTATATATAAATATATGCACATATGTACGTTTATTATATTGTATAGTAAATTTACTGGGTTTATTATGATAGATCATCGAGTTCGATTATTTATTGGCCAGGAATATACAATGTTTTTTTTATTATATTATAAAGTATACCGTATTTATGTACGTAAAATGTATTAGCATGTATATGTATATACCAATATTATTGAAACATTTGTTCAAATAAGTATATGTAAATGTTGTGTATCTATATATGATACTGTTGCACATGTAAGCGTGCTCATACATTTCATGAGATTTTTAGTTTGTAAAACGCTGAAGGTTGCCTAAGGTTAAGTTCTGTTTTTAAATAAAAGAGTTTATTTGGAAGATGGGATAACTTGAACAATTTTTTTATAACTTTTTTATTTTTATTTTTGCATTATTAAATTTTCTGTATGTACGTATGAATATATGTATATTTCATACATAATTGCATATTACAATTTTTAACTTATGAATACAAATATGCATGTATAAAAAATCAATTGTAATAGCAAAAATCAGATGAAATAATAAAAATAAACCACAAATGTAATAAAACAAAAAAATAACTTCTTATTTTGTAAAGAAAATTTGAATATTTGATGTAATGCGGGTCTATTGTCTTTAGTTATATGAAAATTTTAAAAGTATTTAGGATATCAAAAGGTTAAAAAGGTACTTGTATTTACTAAGTTCATTTACTGTTTCTGCATACTCGTTGAATTTCTTTTATACTTCTATTTCAATTTATAGATACACAATTAAGCATATATACATAATTTGATATTAAATGAATAAAACAATCAATTTGCAATAATAGAATAACATATTTTAATATAAAAAAAATTTAAAAAAAAATAATAATAATAAAAATACATATTTACAAAATTTATTTAAATAATATTAATATGATTGCATCGATTTGGTTGGTTATTTCAAGATACAAAGTAGATTAACATTATGTTAGATTCTCTTAGAATTTTTACTGTACTAAATTTTTATTGATTTGATTTGCGAATTTCTTACTTAATTTTAAATTCTCATTCTAAATATGAGCCCAAAAATTGTTATTTTTTGTTTAAAAATATTCTATCGTTAACATTTTTATAATTTTTAAATTTGTTTAATAGAAAAAAAAAAAAAATGAAATATGTGCATATGTATGTAAATAAATAAATAACAAATATAATTTTGTTGTTTATTATTATAGGGCCCATACACTACACAGGCATGCTTGCGCAATCATATGAAGCTGTACATGTTTTTACTCTGACGAAAATTATGATTGTAGAAGATGGTTTGGACCACTTTTATATGATTGCGCAAGTATGCTTGTGTAGTGTTTGGGCCATATTAAGCTTTGAGATTCCATTTCAAATTATTTGTATACGAATAGAATTATTTTTAAAATTTAAATGGAATATTATGTATAAAAGTTCATATGTACATTTGATTTGATGTGAACCCTTTATATTTTTATTTTGTAGGTTTTTAAATTTATGCCAATATTAATAAAAGAAATAATTTACACCATCATTCCATTCCTTTGAAGATTGCTGTAAAAAACTGATTATAAATTAAAAATGATAATTTTCAATTTTATGATTTGTTTTTGTCATTTATACTTGATTATATCGTTATAATTAAAAAAAAATTTTTTTTATTATCATTCAATACAACTTGTGTATGTACGCACATATAGTGCAGTGTATATTAAACTGTGTGTAAAATAATATTTATACGGTGATGAAATAAACTCATAAAAATTTTAATTCATTTAAATTCATTTTATATAGTCTAAAAGTCATTAAAATAGATCAAAATGAAGTTCTTAAATTGTAATTTATTGCCTTCCAATGATTTCTACTTTATGATATTGTTGTTATTACTTATGACGATTACAATAATGATACAATTTATGATGGTTATTATTTTTTTTATATAGTTTTAGTTACTTTTTTTCATATAAATTAAAAATTTTATTTAATGACTCTTATTGAAATGCAAACGTTTTTGCATGACTTTATACAAATATTTTATTTTATGAAATTAAAATTGAAATTATTTTATTCGATTTTATTTTGTTTGAAATAAATAATTAAAAATCAGATTTAATTTTTAGAAATAAAAAAAAAATTGAAATAAAATTTTTAAATACAATGTCTACCATACATATAAATTTAACAAATGTATTCCCATACAATATCCTATTACAAAATTACTTATAATTTGATATACGAATATACATACGTATATATGTAGATGTATGTATGTTCATAGATCAACAAAATTTAAATTCCAATTAAAGGAATTTTTCTACCAATTTTTTATCAGTACTTAATATATTCACGTAAGTAAACGTTCTTTTGTTACAGACTGTAATCATATTATTTTCAATGTGTTTGTTTTTTTTTTCTCGTAATATAATAAGTATCATAAATTAAGAAATTATATTTTTTTATTATTTTTTCTTATATTCATTTTTTTTTTAAATTTCAAAAAAGCATATTTTCCTTAAAGAGTCAAATAAAATAAAATTTAAATGTATTCATAGATGTGTACGCAATTTTTATTGAAATACTACATATGTACATATATGAATGAAAAGTTTCTGTTTCATGTCCAATTAACTAGAAACTAACAATCTTTAGTCTTTTTATAATTTTTATTATATTTTATGTTTCTTTTATTTTTTTTTTACATTAAAAAATTTAAAGTTAATTGCTTTATTGCTTACAATAGATTTAACTTAAATAGCGCACAACAAAAATAATAATGAATAAAAACAACACAATAAAGTATAAGAAAATTAAATCAAGAAAAAAAAAGAATGGGAGGAAAACATTTAAACTTTCAAAGGTAATAAAGTTAAAAAAAAATTGAAAAGAAAATAAGTAAAAGATTCTACAAAAGAAGACAAAACAAAAAAAACTTGAAGCCATCAAATCATCATATTATGAATATTTTTATGTATATTTTCATCATATGTGTTTATAGCACATGTATATATGTATGTATGTACTTAGATGGATATATGTAAGAATATTAGTATATATGTAAGCATTAAAATATGCACAATGTGCAATCGTATTTAGTCTATACATATGTGCATATGAAATAGACTGGACCGGACTAAGCGCGATGTAAGATGATTTTTATGGTTGAGGTAACAATAAAAATGTCAGGTAAAGTACATCTCGCATGAATGCTTCAATTTATAATAAAGATTCACCTTTTTATATATTTTGCTCACACTTTGTCTTTTATTCTGCAACACAGCATCAAATTATATACACACATATAAAATTATTCTCGTATATATGTATGTATTTGTATGCATATTATGTATTTACGTATGTATAGGTACATGAAAAGATTAAGAATAAATGCAAACGGAAACCAGAAAAATTGAAATACATAATACATATACATATGTATGTATACATATAACAAAATAAAAATGAAATAAAAAAACATCTAAAGAAAATAGAAAAAAAGGAACAAAGTGATACAGGTGCTAAATAAAATGTATTAAAAATTAGTTTCCTTTTCTATATAACACGTATTACGACATATTGTATTTGTGAATATTTGAAGGAGTGTAGAAATTTCCAATGAAAAACAAAAAGGAAAAAGCTTAAAGCAAGGTGGCTATTAAATTACATATGAAAATTTTTTATTAACTTGTAGATATTTATATCCTTTGGATTTTTATTACTAAAAATAAAAATTGTTTCAATTATTTTATGTGATGTCAAATAGAATGATATTTAATTAAAAAGATCAAGACTTCAAGAAAAATATGGACAAAATATTGTTCCTTCAAAAAGACTGTACTTAGTAATGCTCGTATAAACAACATTGAATACAATATTGAGTATTTAATATTTTGTAGTAACATAGTTACTTAGAAAATCACCCTGTATTTCATCTGTAGCATTTCGTTTATATCTTGGATACATGTATATATAGGTACATTTATTTTGTATAGTGTTCAAAGATGTACACATATACATATGTGGATAAATAATTTTGAAAAATAAACACATAAAAGGTAATAAAATATGAAAAAAGAAAATGTAATGTGTAAATATCTATATGTAAAAACCGAAATAAAAAAGAAGTTCTTTAATGCAAATGAAGACTAACAAAGGTAGTTTTCTTTTTTAATTTTACAGCGGTCATAAAATATGAGTTGGTGGACTATCTTGAAAAGATATTCCGACCAACTCTATAATAACTAACCACATACATAGACTAAAATATTTAGTTGTTTTATTTTATTATTTCTTGTTTTTTTAAATGTTCGTTTTATTTGTTTTTTTCTTTTTTCTTGTGGTGAAGAAAAGTAACAAAATTCATATTGATGAATACTTTATGTAATATAAGTTTTTCTTTTTCAGAAAAGCTTTTGTTTTTTTTTCAACATTTTCGTCTTAATTTCGCGTTATTTTGTTTCTCTACATTTTTAACATTTTTTTAAAAATCGTTTTTAAATGTAAAAATATATATAATTAAGAAAAAAAAACCCCAACAAAAATTGAGAAAAAGCAACAGATTTTTTTTTTTTTTACAATTCATGTAGAAGTATTATCAGTATATGTATGTATGTGTATTGTATGTATGTATGTGCAATAATGACTTAACAAAATGCAAAGAAACCTTCATTTTCCATGTACAATTCTATTCTCAATTATCTGCATATACTTATCTATATTTTTCCATGCTTATATGAATAGTGAATGTATATTATTTTCATACATGAAATAGACTTGACATTTGGCATCTTCGTAAATACAAAAATATAAAAATTTATAAAAAAATAAAAAATGAAATGAAAAAAACGTCTAAAATAAAATACATGAAAAAAAAAGGAAAAATTTTGAAAAAGAAATGATGACTTTTAGAGGTAAATGAGTTCAAAACTCAAGGTTATAATATGTTCATACATAAATGAGTGTACATACATACATATACAAACGTGCATATAATATTGTACAATATTATTGGACATATTCATGGGTTTATTATGGACATATAGTACAATGTTACTAATCTATATAAGTATGTACCTATGAATATATGTACACAACACTACATATGTACATTTTTGTATCATAACAAAACTAGTACATAATTTTAATTTATTTTAACATAAATTATAATAAAATATAAAATTATTTTTGTTTTCTTGTAACCTTATTATATTCAACTCAAACGATTAAATACAAAAACCAAAACTAAAAGAATTTATGAAATAATTAAAAGATAAAAATCAAAATGCAATAAAAAAGGTTTTTAAAAGGAATTTAAAAGATATCATGTAGGTATGTAGATACTTACATTAAAACAAAAAAAACAAACAAATGTTTAGAAAATTGTTAAGGAAAAAACAATATAATTTTCAAATTAAATGCTTTGATTTAAATTAAAATAATACAACTGAACATTATGAAAAGGATAAACATCAAATTATTATTACAGATATATTATTATTTCGACATTTATTTAATTTAACACAAATAAAATTCGTATTAAATTTCATATTTAACTAAACAATCATAAAAATATATGTACGTGATTTTATACATTTTTAAATCTATTTATGTTGTATTTTTTTTTTAAAGTGTGAATATCTTGTTTTTCAAAATATCTTTTAAATAAAATATTATTATAATAGGTTAAAAAATAAAAATTTATAAAAATATAAAACAATTTTTCTGTCACATAAATTTTTTCACAGAATTTTAACACGGATTAAGTAATTAACATCTTTTAGTGGTAAGTTAAAACTTGGGTAAACACAAAACGGAATAAGAAAAAAATTTCAACAAAACAAAGAATGAACATAAAAATGTTTATATCGTTTTCTTAACTAACACCAGTTTTGTTGTGAATTTAAAAAAAAAGAGAAAAAAAAGTTCAAAATTAAATAATCAGACCCAAGTTCAGACATCGTGTCAACCTTTTTTTTTCTTTTGTTTTTCTTGTTTTTTATTTTTTTAATAAAGGAAAAGAAGTCAAAGAAAAAAATATAAACTTGTATAATATGTATCTACATACATACATACATAATTCTTATGAAAAAGCCCACCAACATGGTACAGAAGAAACATATTTATGTAAACAGCAAACAAATATATTATTGTTCCAGTTGCAGTTTTTATGTTTAGGGATATTATTATTATTGTGATTGTAGCTGTTACTGTTTTTGTTATATTGATGTTCTTTAACAAAATTGTAATATGACTTTTATTATTTTCATTTTTCGGTATTGTCATCACTTTAACAAAATGTATGAAAACATAATTTTTTTTTTAAAGCAGCACACATTAAATTCAAGGATAGAATTTGAGTGTAACATGGTTATTTCATTAACATTACTTTTCCCTCAGAAAAGTTTGCTTATAATACGCAAGACATTACTATATGTTAAGTTTACATTTCCATATTTCAAAATCATCATTATTTGAGAGTAATATACATACATATGTACATATGTGAATTTGCGTTTTGGGACAAATAAATTTCGTAATTTTGTTTTTTGTTTATGAAAGCAAATCATTTAATAAAATCATCACGAGAATATCGGAAAAGCAAAAATTGATTTTTTCCTGTATTTTTAAAATTAAACAAAGACAGAAATGAAACAAATATTATTTTTAAATTTTAAAAATTGATTTCACATGTTTTGAAATGTTTAAAAGTTAAGAGTATTTTGATTGGAAAATTTTTTTTTGTTTTTTATGAGTATGGCCAAATAACCAGTCATAAATATTTTTAAAATAAACACCAATCCCATTTCAAACTGAAAATTGTAATTTGATTTTTTATTTTTAAATGTCAAGTCAAATTTTTAAATTATCCTAGTCCATATATTATTGTTCCCATAAGTTACTAACTTAAAATATGTTTTGAAATATGCACGTTAAAATTGTGCACGTATTTTTAAATAAACCACACATAAACATACATATGTACATATAAACATACCTACTCGTTGCATTTTAATATCGTTCATGTGTATATTTATAAAAAAAAAAAACATGTATTTACGCACTCATACACATGATTTATTTGCAGAAATATTCAGTGTTTTTTCAAAAAACAAATTTTAAAAAAAATTAAACCAAGACAGTTAAGATTTTGCTTACAACTTTTTTGTATTAATTGTAGCATGTTTATTTAATATATAAAAATTTAAAATTTGTAATGATTTTTTAAAGTCTGATTGTTATATATGTACATATGTACCCTTTCATTCATCCATATATTCGCTTATAGAATTTGTTATTTGTGCTTGTTTTACTAACTAACTAACTGTGTTAACCGAAAAAAACAAACTTCAAAATATTCTACAATATTTGTAGATATTAACCAGTCGCTTACCGGCGTTTTTCTTCAAAAGATCGCAATGTGACCCGCACTTTTCTGGTGGGAATTTGTGGTTTTAATTATCATCTTATGAACTTGTACATGCATACTAACATATGTACGAATGATCTTTATTTTCATCATGTTTTTGTTTTTGTTTTAAGTATTTATTTTGTTTTTTTTTTTCATTTTGTAGTTTGTTTGTTTGTTTGTTTGTCTGTTATGATTATTCCATTTTATATTTTCATACATTGTTTGTATTTTATTTTTGTAAACTTTATTTTTATTATTTCATTTTTACTTTTCTTTGTTGATTTTTACCACATTAATTACTTTTGTGGTAAAAAATAACGAGTAAATTGGCCGCATAATTAATTACAAATTTTGTTCATCATCTTTATTTATTTTTTTTATTTTATTTCGTTTTTCTTTTTCACTGTATTTTCTTTTTCCCTTTTTTTTGTGTTATCTTTTTATTTTTGTTTTATTATGTAAAATTTTGTTTTTTTGGTAACAATTTTTTAAATGTATTATAATATTATTTTAAGTTGTAACTTTTCTGATAAACCGTTAAGTAAATGTTTGTGACAAGAATTTCAAAATTAAAAATTATAATTTATAAAATTTTATATGAATACGGGCATTACTGGTTTTTTATGTTATTTAATTTTTTTTTTTTTCATTTGTAATTTTCATTAAAATTAAAAGTAGTTTCTTGTAAGCCGTTTAACTAAATATACTAAAACGCAAATATGAATTTGTATATGAAAACATTACAAGAAAAAAGTTAAGAATAAGAAATTTCAAAATTTTCGAAAATTTTTTTCAACTCTTTTATCTAAACCTTGAAAAACACTGTCAGACCTTTTCTCATAAATTTGAACTTTTTTTAATTTTATACAATTAAATACATACATATGTGGTATAAATAAAGTCATAATTTTAATTTTATTACACATATTGCAGTTAGTGACAACGTGTTATGCAAATTTAATATAATTTGTGTCTAGTTTTCAAACTCACGAAATTTATTTTTTGAATTTTTAGCACTTGCAATATGCAATAATCATACATTTGTTACAGCAACATAAAAATATTTTTATTACTTTTTAATGTAGAAATGTTTCTTTTAAAAATTTCCACATGTGTTATTTTCTAGTATTATTATTAAATTTTTTGATAGAGAGAGATTTTACATCTATTTTCCTCATGAATCAAATTTAAACAAAAATCTACAATTGATTGCTAACTCAATATAATGTTAAACAGAAATTCAAAATTTTTCGTTTTGGAAATGACGAGAAAATAAGATTTCTATTTTAATTTTCAATTTCTTTCTCTTTATTTTGTCTTTTTTTTTTCCTCTGTTTGCAAACTTTCCTTTTTTTATTATTTCCTTCTTCAATAATCCTTTATCACACTTTATTTTTTCTGTTGTTTTTCCCCCCTATTTATATTTGTTAAACATAAAAATCGCCTGCCAGTTGATTTCATTTACTTAGCTGCAGCACTTTACTTTTCAGCTGATAACACACGCATCAGCGGCTTTTTTGCAACAAAGTATCAAACATGGCTTTATATCTACATATATGTACATGTATGTGTGGCTTTGTATGGATAATAAATGCTATGCTTTCAATGATTTTTCTTATTTTTATATTTTATAAATTTTATGATTTTTTTTTCAACTTTTTTTTATTTGTTAATTTATATATACGTATGTGCTTATATACATACATACATACATGTGCACTACATATATTATGTATACTGTATGTGATAGTGTTAACGTAAATAATTTAGAATGTATTTAAATGTTTTTCACATGTAAGATTATGTGTTATTATGTATGCTTATCAACCTAAATAGAAAAAGAGATTTACATTAAAATGGTATACATTTTTCAGTTGAAAACAAAGTTTAGATGTATAGAATGTAAGCAGTATACAGATAAAATTCAATTTTTTTAAAAATATATACATATGTATGCGTGTTACTACCACAATTAAAATAATGTTATAAAGGTATGCAGTAAGAAAAAAAAATAACAAATATGTGTTATAACAAAAACAGAAATTTGAAAATAAAAAATAACCATTAAAAGAAGTAAAAAAGAACAAATTAAAATAAATTTTATGGTTACTACATGCCACAATAAACACTTAAAATGAGAGGATGTTTTTGAGCACTTTTGAATATGCATATGTATGTATGTATTTTCCTCTCTCTTCTGTTTTTTTTTTTTTTTCATTTTCTGGAAAAGTGAAATATAAAAAATTTAAAAAAGCCTACATTTTTATACTCAACTATATAATACAACATACATATGTATACATACGTACACATAGTCTACATGCTATATGTATGTGTACACATACATAAATATATTACATTGTATGATATTGTCGATTAAGCATATGTACATACATACATATGTCTGTATAATATATGACATATAGAAAATGAAGACTATGTTTAACATTTAAAGAATGCCCTAAGTTCACTATTCAAGAATTCATTCAGTTGCGATAATAAGGTTGAGTTGAAAAAAGGAAAGACAAGAAAAAAAGTATCAAAAACTCAAAAAATAAAAATTTAAAAAAAAAAAAATGAAGTAGAAATCTTTGTATACACAGCATGTGGTTCTAAAAGAAAAAACTTGGGAAAAAAGAAGGCATAAAAAGGATTTTTTGACGCTTTTGACACAGAGTTATTTAAATTAATTGCAGTATGAAATGTATTTTTTTTTATATATGTATGTATATATTTCGTTACATAAATGTTAATATGAAGTATAATACTGTTTTTTATGCACAATGTAACTTACATATGTATGTATTATGAATAAAATGCGAAAATTAATGTAATGCATAGTTGATAATTTACGAAAAAATAAAAGTAATATCTACGTTTATTATTTGTATACATTGTACATATTTTAAATTGTCTAGTAATATGATAATCACACTTTTAACGTTCACTTGGAGACATCACTTTAACATGAAGACATCATATTTTAAATATATCATGTATATTTTCTGTATATGTGAATTATTAAATTACGAATAAACTCAAATTCTCTTATGAATTTAAATTAAAAGAAAAAAATAAAATTTTTACTATCGCATTAAATATACGAATATAAAAATAAATTAATTTAAACTATGTTCTTAGGTCTTATTTCACATACATAATGTAGGTATATAATACATAACATATGTATAAAGTATATCTGGTAATTTTTTTGCTACAGTAGATAATAAGTATTTTTCGTTTAAACAAATAAATTCCTTCTTACAATCACACGCTGTGATAAATTTAATAACAACTAACAAGGTATGAGAAAAAAAAAATGAAAATCTTATTTTTTAAAAAAATATTTCGAAAGCAATAACAAAATATTGCATTCAAAAGTATTTTATTGTTTTCAATATATAACTAAAAAAGTTTTTAAAATACTATGTCAAGCATGTATACGAATCTATGAAATAAATTCGTATAAACATTAAAAATTGTAATCATTTATGCTTTATATTTATCTATTATTTATTTTAAGTAAAATGTTATGATATAACTACTTCAAGTTTCTTGTCTAAATCTTTTGATTTAGGTATCATTAACAAAACATTATTTGTTACAATTATTGTTGCATTTTTAATCATTGAAATTTTTATAAAACTTGACTTAACTAATAAGTAATAAATAAATGAACAAAAATTGAATTTATCTAACGTTAATATGAAAACGTATGTTTAAGTATACTTGAATACACTTGTACTTGAACGAATGAAAATATATATTATCAAATATCATACATATTTACGTATTCATATCAAAATAACTACGAACAGTGAGTTTAAACATTTTAACAAATTGCAAAATTGTAATGCATAAATCAAGGGCTTTTAAAAAAGGGAATTATTCACATTTGTATTTATGCATGCGTATTATACACGCATAAAACTGATGATTGTAAAATTTACTTCCAGAAAACCTTAAAAGGGAAATGAAAATAGAATAAAATCAATGGTGCCCATCGATTTGAAAAAAAAAATATGAATTCTTTTTATATTATAAAAAAGGCCTTATAAATCCCTAAAAAATACGTCTTTTTATGAAAATGAATATCTTTGTATGAGCAAATTTTATTGCAGTTTGGATACAATGCTTATAAAATTTTTAAGAACAAAAAAATCTAAGAGGTACAATTTGTTCAAATTTTGAAGTTTTTTTTTTCTTTTTTAAGAGTTTTCTAATATATGTATATATGTATACATATATTTTTTCTTTTTAACAATACCAACCATTTTGTTAATTTTAGACGAGTTAATAAAATATACGTAAGTATAAACTTAGATAATTGCGTATATATGCATATATTTGTTAATATTTATTGGATTTTCTAGAATTTTGCATAATCTAAGACTTTACATATGTATACATACAAAATCAATACGTACTGATAAATATACAGATGTTATTTAGATTTAACTTTTCGTCCTTAATTTGAATATCGATGTATGCTTCTTTTTCATTTATTTCTGCAAATGCTAGATATTTTAACTAGTTTTAGCCCTATAATGCCTTAGAGAATATAGAAATCTAACATTACTAATATTGCTAATATGTATTTATTTATTGTTGCTATTGTATAATCTAAAAAAATGTATTCGTTTGTACACAATATTCAAAACAGTTTATTTAGTTGAAGTTAAATTGTTTTTATTCTATTTTTTGATCTGCAATAATAATAGTAATAATAATAGATTCTGGTATTCTTGATTACACATACAGATAACCACATACGTTTACTGTATATATTTACATATACGTATGTTTATAAACACGTATGCACTATATGTACATATGTATGTATTATTTTTCATGCATTAAAATATACATTTTATTCTTCTTATCTGCAAACAAATAACAACTCACAGTGAATAAATGAATGTTGTTCAGTATGTATTTAACTAAAAATTGATCTGAATAACTAATAGAGCACATTTGTTAGATTATATACTGATAAAAATCTATGTATTATGTCTTAAGGATATTTTAACTTTTTCTTTTTCTTTTTGGTTTTTTTTTTTTTTTTTTGTATAAAAACCGACTAAGATATGATTGGCTTTTGGTTAGTTTTATTTTTAATTTAAAATTATACTATATAAATAGCATGAGAAACGTGTAATCGATTATGTTATACACTTACTGTACATTATAATAAAAATTGTACAAAAAATAATAAAATTAAAAAATAAAACAAAATTGAGGCGAAAACCTGAAAAATGAAAAACAAAAGACAAGACAATTTTTAGTGTATATACTTATGTAGAATAAAAATTATAAATAATAATAACAATAATAATAGCCGTACTGCTTTTAAAATTCATTGTCTTATCAATTTCTTACCTAGCATTTATTGCCTTGAAGCTATGTATATATAAAAGAAAAGAAATTTAAAAAAATTAAATAAAAATTCAATGCAAATTTTATTCAATTTTTTCGTAATCAAATATTTTGTTGGTGAAAAAAAAAAAATGAAAATAAAATTAAAGTACAATATCAACAGAAAATATAATTGTAACACAAAAATTAAGCAAATATAGAAAAAAATTAAAAGAATGGAAATCGAAAAAATTTACAAAAACAAAACAGAGTAAATCATAACAGAAATGAAAATAATATAAAAACATTGTAAAAGAAAAATTGCAGTGATCATCAGGAAAACGATCAAAGGGGTTAAATGAAATAAAAATCAGAAATTAAGAAAAAAAAAGCACCAAACGTTGAAAAAGATTGCTATAGACCTTTAGGGTATACAAGTGCAACAACGAAAAAGATTCATAATACTGTGTTTATGTTCATTATATGTGTATTATTTAGTCCCGTTTTACTTTTGCATTAACTGTACAACCTCCATACATACACGCATTAATATGAAGAAATTTTTTTTCCTCCTTTACATTAACTCATTTTCTTCCATCAATGGTAATATATTGTAATGATGACTTAAGAATGTACGTAAACAAATTTTACGGATGCTGTTGTACCTCATTAAAGACTAAAAGGAAAATTTGAAGTTTTGTAATTGCCTTTCGAAGTTTTATTTATTGTTCTTAAAGATTTTTCTTCTCTGTTTTATTTTCTCTTTTTGTATTTTGTTTCTTGAATTTTTTTTTTCAAGTTTTTATTTTAAAAATATAAAAAAAAAACAATAAGTGTAGGCACTGATGAGTTCAAACAGTGAAAAATTACATTCTTAATGTTTGCTGAAGGAATATATAATATTCGAACAATTTCAAATAAACGCGCCCATTTATTTTATTTATTATATGAATGTATGTGTATTGGTAATCGTATTTGTATGCCAATAATATTTTGTCTTGTGGTAAGAAAAAAAATCATATATTTACTCACAAATGAATGTAATTGCATGCATATTGAAAAATATTTGTCATTTCCTTATAAACAGCAACATTATATGTAATTACATACACGTTTGTACTGTATGTTAAAATAACGTTGTTGTGAAATTAATTATTTGATTTTTCACATGAGAACAAGTGTTCTAATTTGTACATAATTCATTTACAATGTAATTTAAATAAATAAATAATGTACATGCATGTGTATATACAATATATGTATAAAAAAATTTGAAGATCAATTTAAAATGTGTTTGAGTAGTAATAAAATCAAAGTAAAATGTAGAAATACATATTTACATTTGCAAAAATATTAAAATTATTATTAGAATTTTTTAGAAAAATTAACAAAATTTTTGTTTTTAAAAAATAGTGCAAAATGTGTACATTTTTATATAAGGAACAATAACACACATGTATGAATCAGGATAAGTTTTTTTTTTCATTGAATATTTGTATGACTGTACATACATATATATTTTGTTTTCCTATAACACCTGATAAATACGAATATGTATGTACATACATACTACCATAGACTATCCAATTTTATAATTATTTTTGTTTAATGTAATTACTGCTAGTAAATTTCTCTTTTCTTAGTTTTAAATACATTTTAAGTACACACAGTGTAATGAAAGTGTATCTAATAAATTCCGACATAGGGGTATTCTTAATTATTTTCCTATGATGTTAAGCAATTTAAAATATGTACATACATATACATATGTATATTCATAAACTCAATATTTTTCCTAAAACTAAAAGTAAAAAATCTTAAAAAGGAATGATGGATTTAAAGATAAACTAAATGCGCATATGTGCTTACACTTGGAGCACTTACTAAAACTAAAACTATTCTATGTTGAAGGATATGCATATGAGTATGAAAATATGTGGAAAATAAAAAAATATTATTAAAAGGTGAGCCAAGTTAAATTTCAATGCGCGTAAAACGTTTTATCATTAAAATACTATTTGCCTTTTAAGATTTTTTTTTTTTCATTTATTTTCGCTTATTTTAGATTTTTTTCATTTTCTTGTTTAAGTCATTTTTCCATTACTTACTAACTTTCGTACAGAACGTACTATTCAATAAACATATACTTACATACGAAGAAAAATATTTTTACAGCGCCATCATCTTTTAAGAACGCCTGGTGAGAGATGTGCCATAAGGTTTTATATTTATTTTTTATTTAAAAAAAAAAAACAAAAATGAATTCGAAAAAAAAAAATATAAAAACACCAGAAAATAAATAATAATAATGTAAAAATAACAAATAAATAAATAAATAAATAAATAAAAGATAAAATAAATAAAACAACTAAACCGAGGGTTAAAAAAGAACATTAAAATAATAAGCGATAAAAATTTTGCAAGCTAAAATAAGGTGCATCCATTTCATATTGCATATACAATTAATGTACATTTAATGCATGCCACATAAGTGTGTACTATGCTTAGTTCGTATTTTTATGTCCCAATAGAATTAGAAGTGATGATAGTGTGTTAAGCTCTTTTTTTCACTTTTTTTTTTCAATTTGTGGTTATATTGTAAAAGATGACCACAAAAGCCAGAAATTGAATAAAGTGAGAAATTTTTAAAAGAAATTACTTTAAGCACAGCATGAAAAAAGATAAGTGACATACGGAAACCGCCCACTGATTTTGTGACTGAATATGAAATTTATGTTCATTTGTACCCATACATAAGTGGATACGAGAATATATGCACATTATCACTTACATACGCAATAATAAAACATTATATTAATACTCATTTTTACTATTTGTCCTTTGTAAAAAAAAAAAAATGCAATGTACATAATCCGTGCGTAATAATTTTCAGAATTATATTCTAAAAATAAATTAAACAAAAGAAAAATATACATATATGTACGTACGTATAAACAAAAGAAATAATAATTAATTTCTTTTGCAATTAAGACGTACACTTAGTTATTTACTACATAAAAATATCCAGTCATGAGTAATGTTTTGATGTCATAAGCAAAAATTAATTTCATTATACGTCAGATCATATGACAATTGTACATAGTACAAAATTAATTAACGCACATGTAACCATGTGCATGCATTTTATAATAAAAATATGTGTATACAGACAACTAGATACATAATATGTACATATATACATACCTAGAATGTAAATTCATTAAATCCTTTTTTTTTCCTTTGGCGCAACAACTCGATGTGAGCCACGGCCAAATCATCATTACGATGATTTTTCGAGACGATTCTATTCTACACGCACCTAAAGTTTAACGTGGGTTGCGAACCACTGAGTTTTTTAGCTTTAAAATTCCTTTTTTAGCTTGTATAAAATGTAATTATTTTTTGTTTTTTTTTTTTTTTGCTTTTACTTTATGCTGTTAAACATCAAATTTAGATTAAACAATTTGAAAATATGAAAAAATTTGATAAAAACAATGTTAATTATTATAGGTAATATCTTTCAATTAAAATCAAAACAATAAATTTACAATCAAAATTGATGACCTACAATTTCAAAAATTTATCATAAATTACATGAATATATTTACTCTAAACGAGTAACAAAAATTTCTCATCAAAATTCTTTAAATTTATTTATACATACATACATGCATATAAAAATCATATTGTCTATACAGTGCATAATAATATATGTGCAGTACAAACATAAATATATGTATGTACAAAATTTATCCATGTATATAAATTTGACATTCAGAAATATACAAATTACTGAAAATAATGTATAAACAATAATAAAAACAAAATAATAATGAATACACTTGAAAAATATGATTGAATAAATGGATGAAGAATATATTATTTTTCACATAATTACAAAAAAATTTAATTCGATACGTATTTTATATTTTCTTTCATTAAAATCGAAATATTACTTACAAACATTAATCACAAAATAAACTTCCTGATATCTTGTAATTTTCAACAATGTATCCACCTTTTAAAGTCATTAATATAAATTCATAAAGATACATTTGTATTTGTACAAGTGCATATATCGTATGTAAGTATATATAAATTTATATACAGATACTAACAAATCATTCATTTATTATGTAGCTATGGGTACAAATATGTACATACATACATACATATATGTAATACAGTGTATGCAATGCATACACAAAAATCTATACAAATACAACAACATTAATACGTATGTATGCATAATAAAAATAAAAAAAATTCGCATTGCTAACGTTGATACAATAAAAAATATTTTCAACTTGAACTTGTTATGAAATAATTTAAAAATAGCCTGAACCCTAAATGAAACAAATGAATTTTTATACTCATCTCAATCTTTTTTAAATTGAACGACATACAAGTATTTAACTACATTGTAAACTACACATGTACACAGTATAATAAACATGAATACACGAAAAAAAAAAATATATATATACGTACATATAATATACATTACAACGATTGAATAAATTTTAACTTTGCAACAATTTCAATATAACATTGAAAAATCATCGGCAATCAACAAGACAGAATCATCTTTTAATATAAAAAGTATTAGAGTTACAGCCACTAGCAAGTATCCAATCAAATAAAAAATAAATGTATAAAATACTCATATATAAACAAATAAATTATACGTATGTACACATACATATATGTATATACTCGTATGTATTATATTGTATATTCATATTTAAATTATTTCCCCTTATGTATGTATGTAAATTACATTACATTATATTTTATTACATACATATGTATATGTACTGTTCATACTTGATACACAAGTACAAAATATTGGTCATCATCAATATCATCAACATCATCATCATCATCATCATAATCAACATTTCTTATTTTTTCTTAAATTTTAGTTTTATTTTTACTGAAATAACACTAAACATTTTTGTTTCGTCACCCATACAACCCTTCATACTACCCAACAATATATTAAATCATTATATTCTTATTTATTCATATGTTTATCTTATTTTTTATTTATGGCTTTTTGACTTTTCTTTTTACTTTATTTCTGCATTCTGTATACAATAAAAAAATAATAAAATTAAAAAATGAAAAATGTTGCGTGATCACATTCAACATGACACAAATATCGAAAAAAATTGGGAAGATGAATTTAATTTTATTTTTTCTTTGGTTTTTCGAATTTTTTTTTTTTTTTTTTTTTTTTTCAAATAATAAAATCCACTACATCTACGTATCTTACATATAATAAAAACAGAGAAAATAAGAAAAAGAAATCAAACAATTCATTTTATGTTATATATAGCACACAAGTGCATACAGGTATAAATGTGCATGCATATGTATTGCAATATATTCATGTTTGTAATAATCAATGCTATCAATATCACTACATTATATGTGAATCACCCAATGAGATTCACATGCTGATAAACTAACTAATGGATGAAAAATCGAAAAACAAAGATAAATTATTCATTTTTTATTTTATTTTATTTTCATAACAGAAAAAACTGCTTTTCTTTTACACCGTTTGTTGTTCTTAAAATCACCTTTTTTATTTTATTACATGTTCATCTTCTTTTTTAGTTTTTGAAAATCAAAACAAAAAAAAAAAAAACAAGAATAAAAAATAATTCATAAGAATTGATATTTTTGCTCCATGTACATAAAACAAACAAAAAAAGAAAAATTATATTTTAGTAATCCTGTATAAAAAAATAGGAACTTATGTTCTACAATTACAATAAAACGAAAAGACACGAATCAGAAAAGAATAACAAAATTTTGAAAACAATACAAAAGGAACAACCATCTTGTAATCACGATTAAAATCGATCGATTTTGAAATTGAACCCTATGGGGCTTAGAAAATAACATCAGTAAACAGATAAGCAAAAAAAAAGAAATAACAAATTTGTATAATAATGTTCAATTGTTACAACATATCCTTTATTTTGTTTATTTTTACTTTAATGTGCCTAATGTTTATGTATGTATTTTTTTTTTTTTTGTTTTTTTCAGTTTAAACTGTATATTTCCAAAATTTTTTTATTTATACGTGCATATACTTGCTTATATATTCCATGTACATGCATGATAAAAGTCATAAACTAATTTATGAAAACAATTTATTATTATAAAATAAAAAAAATAAAAATTGTATAAAAAATCTTGGTGTTAAATTTAAAATTTTAATATGTTAAAATTTCAAATGACCTAAATAAAATTTTCATTTTACATTTTACGCTTAATTAAAATTGTTATCATAATGCTCTTGTGATAATAAATTAAATTAAATTCTCTATACAAAAACATATACATATATGTAAATATGTTATGTACATATGTAATCAGATGTGCATAAGTAAATAATGTATCTGTAATTGGAATGACATTACACCTACGAAATTTATTTTGTTTCTTTGTTTTTCATTTTATTCAAATATAAAATCCTATCTACAAACAATCTTTTATAATAAATGTGTAAAAATTATTCATTTACACCTTGTTATTTCATGTTTACTTGAATCATGTTAAAAATTTGTCATATGTACAATGATATTAATATACGAATTTCATTTGCATTTATTTGCATAACTTTGTAAAAATATTTTCTATGATATACGTTTTTCTAATAACATATGTAAATGCATATACTGTATATTGCCCGTATATTACCAGTGCATGTGCATTCATAGATTTGCAGATCTAACAAATATTATTACTTTTTCATTTTTTGCTCACATAAATTTTAAGGAAAATTATTAGTTAATTGATTATCTACTTAAACATTGGTTATAGTTCATAATCATTTAAACTGATCAAAATGTTTTCTTTTAGTGTTGTATGTACATGGTATTCTATTATTGTTGTAAGTTGAGAATATGATATTAAGTATTTTGAAAAATTTTTATATTTTTACAGTAACAGGTATGGTTAGATACATACATATGTATGTATGTTCTTGTTTTTTTTAAAATCTAAATTGAATTTTGGGAATATGTAAGATATTTTTATTTAAAATTACTCTGAAACCGCATTAACTCATAGCATGGTAAAAAATTGATGGTATTTAAGTATACGAGTATTCGATTTACATAACTTTGATCATTATTAAAAAACTGCACTTAAATATGACTGTAACACCACCCTGCTTTTGCAATTTAACAATGTATATTTTCAACAGTTGGTATTATAATAAAAGTAGTACGAAATACTTTTGAGATTAAAATTTGATTAAACGAACAAATGACAAAGATATCATAAAATAATACCAGAAAAAAAGCTAGTCTATGTTTTTTCTTCTCTATTATTTTGATCGTTTTATTTGGGTACAATTTTGTACAAACATACCTTATTAGCTTATGATGTTATTAAATCAACACTATTATGTTACCTTCATATATGTATTATGTAGCACATACATATGTATGTACATGTATATCACACTGTGCACTTTATGTATGTACCTATACATGAAAGAAGGAAAAAAAGCAAATGTATCTCAATAATTTAATTAACCGACATATAAGCCGTCATTAAACATTGATTTCAATTAATAAAACATCATTTACAGTGAGTGTTAATATTTAACGTTGATATAAGGTGCTTATGTTTTGAATATTTCATTAAGCAAAAAAGTTTTTAACAAAATTTAAAGTACAAAAAAGAAAAATTTTTTATATTGCCAAATAATTTTTTTGTTTTTATCGATAAGATATTCTGTATTGCCGACAAAATACTCTTTTGTCATTATTAAATCCGTGTATAACTATTATTTAAACACCCTATTTACATTTTTATCATTTAATGTCACATGTACAGGTATGTATGTATATAGGTTAGTACATTTTATATTATTGCTACTTTTACACTTCAAATACATTTTACAATTAATTTTTGCTTATAAATAAATGCATATCATATTATGTAGATATACAGATGTACGAATATTATATTTGCTATATGTAAAAAATTTTATAAGCAATGATTATAAAATTTTAAAAAGGCACCTTTTAAAAATTATTTTAAAAGTTGTTATGAATGATAGTCAAGTGAAACAAATTAATGGTAAATGGTGAAAAGTTATATGATTATTCATGCTGATAAGAGTTTAAACATACTTAATGCATACCAATAAAATCAAGTTCCAATGAATTTTTTTTTATTTTCTTTTTTTTGTTTTTAGTAATTTTGAATATTTTTTTAATGTTGTCTTTTACACTTTAATTCATATTATCCATGTTATATATGAACATTCGTACACGTCACACATATGTATATAATGGAAATTTTTTGATAAATATCAAATTTTAATTTTATATACATATACATTCTTTTTCTTGTATGTATGTATACACATGAAAAATTCACAATTCATTTGAATGCATATTTTCCAAGCTGTTGATATAAAAGATGTTTTTTTATTTTGCTTGACGTTTTTGCAACAATTGATTTATCATTATTAATTTTGTTTTTTGTTTCACTTTTAAAGTGCAAACTGTAAAATGAAATGAAGTTTTGTTTTTTAATTTTATCAATTAATTTCTGACATCTTTCAAAAATTTGGAACTTTGTAAATTGCAAATGGTAATCAAATCAGTTTTTATATTGAACGTTGCATTCAAATGCACGTACAAAAAACGTTCTTTTTTCTTCTCGTATAAAAATGGTTTTCGCTTCTTTTTGTTTTTAATAAGTTGTAATTGTAATAGAATTATAATTGCTTCTACATTGCACACAAAAAAAATTAAACATCATTCATTTTTTGTTCATTGTCCCACCTTAAAAATGATAATTGAAATATTCAGTTTGAATTAAAATATAATAAGCAAAAAAAAAAAAAAAAAAACAAAAACGTTACGTAAAATAAGACACAATTAAAATGCCTCACCCACATAATATTCCATAAATTTCATACTAATTCTTGCTTCATTTGAATGAAATTGTATAAGCTAAACTAATTTAATCGTAAAAAAAAAATAGATATCAATCAAATTCAAAAGTATTTCATCATATTTAGTAATCATATTGATCTTTTCTTGAGAAAAAAAAAAAGAAACGCTAAATAAGAGATTAAAAATATAAAAAAAAATTAATTTCGAATTAACACCATTTACTATGAGATATAAATTCATATTCATATGCATAACTGAATACTCACGTAACGTACATACGTACATACATAATTATGTATAAATAAGAACTTATTTCACGCTTTAAACTTGACTTTAAATATACTTATGTATGCAGATACCTTTATAAGTATATAAATCTTAAATTTTTCTTCTTTTTTTTTCAAGTCAAAAGTTATGAATTAGAAGATTACGTATAGATTTTCTTTTACTTTTTTTTCCAATTGCGCTTACAAAGACAAAAATCGTGATCAAAGTTGAAGGTTCTTCTATCATACTTATTTGAGAATCACGATACCTGACTTTAAAATTATTTAACCTATTTTTTTCCACTTTGTAATTTATTTACAGGCAGTTGAAAAATAAAAAATATTATAATTGGAAAAATATATATTTTTTTGTGATTTGAAAAAAAAAAACAATTTTTAAGTAATATTAATGATAAAATTAATACACACATTGCGCAAAATTAACCGACAATTTTTATATCATTTTAAGAAGATTTTCAAAAACATATATTTGTTTACATATTTTTCTATTTTTTGTGAAATATTCATTTTTTTTAATGAAAAGTGTAAAACAATCATTAAAACTAAAATTATTATTGAAAATATTTTTGAAAAAACTAGTATTTCAACAATCATATCCACAAATTATTCCATACAATTATTATGCACAAAATGATTTATAGGAAAAGCCAAAAATATGTTATAGAATGTATACAATGCAAAATAATGATTTAATGCAATGATTTACAACAGATTAAATTTTTAATGAAAATAAATATAAAAATTTTTTGTTGTTTTATTATTTTGTCAAAACATTCATGTGTATATATGTTTATTTTTGTGTAATTATAATATGAATAAGTAGATATGATGCAAAATTGCAAAATTGAGGATATATTATTTATTCATACTTTATTAGACAATATCAAAATACATTAAATTAACTATAAAATATTGTTTAAAATGTATAACTTGGGGCTACATACATATGCATGAACATATGTATGTATGTATACATTGCATTGTATACAATGTTATTGTATAGAGGACACATTACACATAGATCAATTCAAATTTCTTGATGTTTTCTTATAGAAATTTTCATTTGTCGGTGTAGATCCGCTTGTTTATGAATTGACAAATAAATCTTTTCTGGACATCTCTTCATATTATAATGCGAAATCTTATCTTTTTTTAATCCAGCTGTACACTCTTACAATCATATGTGCATTTTATGTTAAAAGAAAAATAACTTTTATGAAAATGTCGAGATCAAGAAGTAATATATCAGTAGCCACTTTAACTATGTTGTTTTTTTAAATATTTTATACTATTAAATATTTTACCATACAACATATTACAGTACTATGAACCTTGTATAACTGTGAACATCCACAACATACATTGATTATTGTGTATAAAATATGAAAACAAAAAATAAATAAAATTTAGTTCATAGAAAGTGATTGTATATTGATAAAAAATAAAATTGTCGATTAATGTTTATTTTCATGCTTAGTTTTTCCTTTTTAATATCATTTATTTCATACTTTAATGATTATATTATACAGAAAATAAATCCTAGTTTGAAAAATTATTACAATTAATCATTTTGGCAAGTGTACAACTGTTTAGGATTTTATAAAATATATATTTAAAAAAAAAAATTGAAAATATTAAATAAATTTCATTTGAGAAAGTTTGTTAATTTTCCAGCACGTACAAGAATGGAAATTATTTTTATGATAGAAAAATGATAAGATTTGAATTTATTAATTAAATTTTTTACTCAAAATATTTGAATTATTTTCTAGTTATTATAAACAAAAACATGTAAATTAAATTTCATATAATTAATTTAAAATTGAAAATCTATAGTATTTACAATAACATATTTCTTTTATTTTGTTTTATTTTTAGGTTAAAGTTAAAGTATTGGATAAAAATGATAGTCCACCAATTTTCTGCGATACACCATACACGTACAGTATTAATGAGGATTTGAGTATTGGTCATACAATAGCAACAATACATGCAACTGATCCTGACACATTAGGAACATTGACATATGCATTAATTGATGGTGAAGATGGTAAATTTCTTCTTGAACCTGATACCGGAATATTACGTTTAAAAGATTCTCTTGATCGTGAAACTAAAGATATTTATCAGCTTCTTATACGCGTTACTGATGGTGTTCAACATACCGAAACTACCGTTACTGTTCAGGTAAATGCACAAAATAAAAATCAAAAGTTATTTTTATATACCCTTTACCACATTTTATTAGAATGTATGTACATTAATGTATCGTGTAATGCATTATTTATATATGTATACATATTTTTTTTTTGTTTACTCGATTTTCTTCTTTTTTTCATTTTTCTCCTTTTTCATTTTCTTTTATCAATAAAGTAAAAAATTTAAATAATAAAAACAATTAAGAATAAAGAATAATAATTACCAAAAAAAAAAAAAAAAAATTAGAAAAAAAGCCATCGTTTGTCTTTTGACGTACAAATAAAATTAAAAAGCAAAAAGTAATAATAAATTTAAATAAAATGTAAAAACTTAAATAAAAAAAATAAGAAAAAATGCTGATATCATTAGGGCGTATCATAAAGAAGTGTTCTCCAGAACATCATTTAAACATCAACTGATTACATGCGGCTACTTCATACTTATTACATATTGGTTTTTGACATACAAAGTACATAATAAATTTTACATACATACAAATATACGCTTTCATATGATTGTATAATTACAATAATAAAATTTAAAAAATATATACATATATATATAAAATAAAACTACCAACTTGAATGCTGTTCTGTGATCATTTCTCTCGTTTCAATGATTTGGTGAACTTTTAGACACGGTAATTTGATGCCAATCTACACAAAAATTAAAAATTGACGAAAAAAGATTTCGTAAACAAATAAAAGAAATTAAAGTAAATTTTTGTTTGATATTTACACTTTTACGCATCATATTATATGAAATACAAATGTATACATAACAAACATTTGGTATACAGAATGCAAAGATATAGAATATCCTCTTAGATTCAGATCTTTTCAAACTTAAGAAAATAAAAAGAAATTTTCATAAACAAGACAAAAAAGCAAATGAACGAATGAACATTTATTTCAATTTTCGATTTGGTTGAATGATAAAATTTGATAAATATGGACTTTCTGGTTTGTACCCGTACCCATACATAAATAAATTATGCACGAACATATGTATATTCCACATTGAATTAATGTACTATACACTTTTACAGTTTTTTTTTTTTTTTTGTGCACATACATGTGTATTTTGTATATTATAATATATATATTATATAGTGATATGTAATCATTAATGTAAACGTATGTATATATGTATGTATGTTCGGAATTAAAGTTTATGTTAATGATAAAAATTTTCTACAAAATTCTGTACGTAATTCAAATAATCAGAAAAATGAAATGTCAAAGAGAAAAACGTAAAGTCCAATGATAAAAGGAAATAAAAAAATAAAACAAGATGAGCTTAAAACATATGTATGAGTATAAAAATAAAAAATAAAAACGAAATAAAAGAGAAAATTAAAAATTAAAATAAATTACGCGCCAGAAAACATCATTTTAACTGCTTCTGATTTGAAATGGTAGTAAAGATCATTTCTTGAAAAAAGTCCTGTTAAACAATATTAATTGTACGACATGTGCATATGTGTACCACTGCGTTAATTTCACATAACATTACATAAAGAATTTTGTTTTTTTAAATATAAGAAAACATTGTGACTGGAAACTACGCACGAAAATTATTAAAAAAAAAAAAAAAAAAAAACAAAACAAAACAAAACGAGTTAGATTGAAAATGGTAGAATTATAAAATATAGAAAAATTTTTTTATATTTACTTTATTTGATTGTTAATGAAATTGTTTGTTTTTTTAACAAAGTTACTTAATTACATTAATATTACAAAATATCAGTAGATTATCTTTCATTCATCTTCATGGTTTTTTCGGACTTATGCTTTTATTTTTTCGAATTACTTTTATTTATTTCGTCTGTCCTTTTGTACTCATTTACACAAGTTAAATTTAAGAATTTAAAAAGAAAAATAAAAATAAACAAAAATTTCTAGTGATTTACGTATAAAAAACACCAACCAATATCTGGTCACTGGTCAACCATTTGTTCACAAAAATATGTGAATGCATATACAACATATTATACATATAATACCATGAATAAAATGACGAAAAACATACTTTTTTTTTTACTTTTCCCTTTGGTTTTCCTTTTCTTTTGTACAATTTTGAACAAAAAAAAAACAAACAGTATTTTATGTATTTTGGATTGTTTTTAAAAAAAAAATAAAATGTCATTGTCATTATAACAACAAAAATATTAAAGTATTACATTGTGTATTGTGCAGAAATTTTTCTTTTACATATATGTATTAGTACATATACGCGTTTAAAATTAAAACAAGTTTCCTGCCTAAATCTTTTGTTTTCTGTTATGCACTTTGATGCACACATGCTTAAACATATACATTATATGTGTACATATTTTATTTTTTATTTTTATCACTTTGTAATTTTGTGTTTTGTTTTAATTTTAAAAATCAAAAATATCTACAGCATTGAATATTTCTGTTATTACGTTTTGTTCTTTCTTGGTTCGAATTACGTACATACTAACATATGTACATATTATATGAACGTGCATATACACGTGCGTTTATAATATACATAAAAGATAGTGTGGTAAAACTTCTTTTAAACAGAAGAAAAATCAAAACATATGAAAAAATTTTTAATTGAATTTGGCCTTGGATCATGAAAGACTATTGTATATTCTATACAAGTAGTATAATCTGAATCTGAATCTGAATTGAGGCAATAATAACAACAACATAGAAGGCAATAATAAAATCAGAGAAAAAGGAAGCAACATCAAATATGATATTAATGTTAATGTTATAAAAATGTATGTAACGGGCAAATATATGTACATATGTACACAAACAAAATATAAATGTATGTATGTATGCTTATGCATAAAGTATACAATCAAATGTCGGTCGGTAAAATATGAAAGAAGTTAAAATATCTTCAAATGAGATATCAATTGGAATTTGAGGAATGGCATTTGATGTTGATTTCATACACATTCCCTAAAGGAATGGATGGATAGTTTGTTGGTTGGTTACTAAATGATGATAAAATAAAATGTACGTACAAATCTTATGTAGTTGTATATGAAATTTTGGTTGCATGAGGAAGACAATGATATGACAAGAACGTCGAAAATGATGACCAAATGAAGAGATGCATATAAAAGAGACGTGAAATTTAAAAGAGAGTACAAAGAAAAAAAAAAATAAAAATAAAAATAAATTTTAATTTATTTTTGTTGCTGTTGTTGCTACCAACCATGACTTAATTTTTTTTTTTTTTTAAATTAATGGATGCTTAAGGATCAAAATTTTGGAGCTTTTACATACATACATATATTTTTGTTAAGATGATCATGATAAATGCAACGATGGCAAAAGATGATGAAGATTATAATGATAACGATGATGAGAATTATTTAAAGACGTAAAATTTACGATAGTTTTCAATCATAAAATATTTAATTTTTATATCGATTTACTGTATGTGCATTCTTCTATTTATATGTGTGATAATAATATATAAAACTTTTCATAAAATATTTAAAATACCTACTTTTGAATATATACAAAGTCGTACATGTATACATATATTATGTATGCATTCGGCAAATATATTTTTCCTTTCATAATTTCCTCTTTTTCTTTTTTACTTTTGGTCTTTTTCGATTAAAATTATTATTATTATTATTACTTCTTTTCCATTTTTACTTTATTTATTTACTTTTTTTTTGTTTTTGGTTAAATATTTGTACACAGTAGGTATTTACAATGATAAACAATAGATTGACATGAAACGTGTAAATATGACAGTCTTGTCATAAAAATTATACATTTATATGATAAGTGTACAAAGGTACATTTATAATATGAAGTTCATTTCTTACATAAAATATGCTTATTCTTTTGATTTTATAAAATATAACTTCTTTGAAAATGTTTAATTCAAATTAACGCTTTTTGTACATAATTTTGTTGCTTTTGATGTGACTTGCATAAAAATTATTTCTTTTCTGTTTTATCTGTATTCTTTTTTTACTAAGCTCTAATCATGATTTCTTTTATTAATTTTTCTTTTTAAACATTTTTTCATAGAATGTTATTTCGTTATATATATTTTATTATTTTTATTATTATTATATTTTTAATACAGGTTACTGACACAAATGACAATCCTCCAGTATTTTCGGAACCAGTCTATTCATTTGATATACCAGAAAATGCACCCCGTGGTTATCAGGTTGGTGTCATCTCAGCTGTGGATCCAGATTTAGGTACTAACGCTATAGTATCATATGCAGTCATATCAGATTGGGCAAATGATGTTTTCAGTTTGAATCCTCAAACTGGTGTTTTTACATTAACAGCACGATTAGATTATGAAGAGGTAAAAAACAACAATCTTATTTTTATATGTACAAAAATTTCATATCCATGTCCATGTTTCTTCAAATTAATTACATAAACTTAAGAAAGTAAAAAAAAATTTTTTAAATGTGTTTGAATAAATTTCTGCATGAAAAAAAAACAACCATCTAAGGTGTTGTCCAAAGATTTTGTAATTAATTTTCTTCATTATTTTCTTGTTTCTTTTAATTAAAAATTATTACTAATTAGTTTATACATTAAATAAATAGCAAATATCAATCAAAATTAGCAAAAAATAATGAGAAATACAAAGTAGAAATTTTCATACATATTATTTTAAATACTTAAATTATTTAACAAAATGGCAAATAACAATTAACAACTTGTTAACATTTAATTTTTAATTACAGGTACAACATTACATTCTTGTGGTACAAGCTCAAGACAATGGTCATCCAAGTTTATCAAGTACACTAACCGTTTACTGTAATGTACTTGATCTGAACGATAATGCACCCGTCTTTGATCCAATGAGTTATTCAAATGAAATTTTTGAGAATGTTTCGATTGGAACACCAGTTGTTACAGTTAGTGCAACTGATATCGATTCAGGTACGTTTACACATCGTATGTTTATATAAGAAAATATCTGCACATTGCCTATGATAAAAATATAAATTTTCGACTTAATGTTTAAAAATTTTACAATAATTTTTTTATATGAACCTATGTGGATGTCATTTATATACATATGTAGTTAAATTTCTTTCGCGTACTTTTGATCAGAATTTCACAAGTTTTTTGCTTAATATAAAGTTTTAAATTTTGGAATAAATCTACCACATAGAAATTAAATAAAATTACATTTCTTGTAACTTTGTACATAATATTTATATGTAAAAAATTGTAATAAACAGTAATATAAATATATTCGCACCTATTTTACATTTTCACCTATTAACCCAGAAATAAAATAATAATGATATACATAGTTATGCATTCAAAAATAAATTATCTAACATCATCACACCTTTACCGCAAAATTCAATTTAAATGGGAAAAGAAAAATATAAAAATTGTAAAGAAACATTATGAAGTAATTGAACATAAATGTTTAATCAAAATACCATCAAAACTATTATAATCCACAATAGATTATATATTATTATACATATCTGGTTAGTCAATATATTTAGTTATATTTATATGTATATACATATATATGGCAATGTAATATATTACAATGTGAAAGTTAGTCTTGAATTATTATTTATTACATTTTTATATTGCATATATTTAAATGTATGTATATTATATACATTTACCCACATAATGTATTCGTAAATTGTTGTTCTAAACATCTGTTTATAATTTCATTGGAGAAAATACAAATCAAGAAAAAAAAGATAAATATTACACCAAGATAAATTTCTTTACAACATATAAAATTTTTTTTTAGTTATTTATATATTATTTTATAGAAAATACAATTTAAGAATATTTTCAAAAAAAAAAAAAAATTTTTTTTTTTTTTTGAATGTTTAAGAAACGTTATGAATTTATGATATGTTATATAAACCATTCCGTATATATCATGTATAGATAAAATTCTACTGATTTCTTTTTATTTTTCTTTGGCAAGAGTAGATAATTTTATTAACTTGCATATGTGAACAATATCAAATAGATATTGATAAGTGTGATACTTTGACTCAAGTAAAGAATTTTTTGTTTTACACTTAAAACAAAACTTTAATCCATTATAATAAATAACATATATATTACGTCCATCTCAAATGAAAGCAAAAAAAAAAAAAAAAACAACCACAAAATTTACGATAATATGGTGCTACTATCAAAGATACTGGTAGTGTTATTATGAATTGATAGTTTTGTGGTAAATAAATATTTAATAGAGTAAGTAGTCATACTTGCTTACCTATATATATTTCTTTTTTTTTTATTTTGTTCAAAATGCAAAGTATTATATATTTGTATACTTATTTATAATTTAAAAAAGCAATAAAATTGCTGCAAAGATTATGGTATTCGTTAAAAACAAAATCTATCTCTATATCTTGATTTTTTGATGTTGTTTCACATTCTTATCGTTCATTTATACGTTTTTTTATGTACATATGTACATAGTTATTAGTTAGAATATGTATGTATATGATATATCAACATATGGATGTATGCATATAATATAATCTATTTACAGTACCACATTATTGTATTTTTTTATAATTTTTTTGTTTTTATATTTATATTTCTATTATTTTTAATATTATTATTTCATAAAAAAATATATTTATATTTATTTTATTTTTTTGCAGGAGATAACGGTCGTATTGAGTACAGTATAACAGCGGGTGACGATAATGACGACTTTGAGATTGCACAAAACGGTACAATCCGTACAAAACGTGAACTCGATCGTGAGGTAAAAAATTCATATAATTTAGTGGTGACCGCGAAAGATTGTGCTAGAGAACCTGAACAAAAGAGGTTATCATCAACAGTTCAAGTAAGTTATTCTAAAATAACAAATATAAAAATTTCTAAAATAAAAATTGTATACAATTTAACGAAATAACATATAAAATAATAGGAAATGAAATTAACATCTACATATTATATTCCCATTATTATTAATATTTGTGAAGATTTATTATGTTAATATAATAAAAATTCAATGTCAAATTGTATTATATAGGAATGAAATATATTCATTTTTTTTTATAATAAATCATGGCTATAATTTATTTTCTAATAGAACATGAATTGAAACTACTGAATGTTGATAGTTTTAAATAATTTATAACGACTTAATTTTTACAATAAATTTAATTGCAATTTTATAGCAAATATCTTTAAACATTATTTATATTAAAGCAACACAAGAGCTTTAAAATCTCTTTATGAAATATAAAAAATAGTCAAAATGCAAACTTTATATTAAATTATTAAACAAATATGATTTTTTTTTTTTTATTTCTACAAATGATGAATCTTGAAATCAATTTTAGGATTACACTTCATAATTTTTATTCAATATCATACATGAGTATCTGTAGTTTATAAAAATGAAAAATTGCACGAAGCCAAAAATAAAACAGGAAAAATATAAATTAAAAAACGACAAAAATATTCAGCAATGTAATATATAAAAATATACTAAATGAATGAATGGAAAAAAAATAAAAATAAAAAATAAAAAGGATTCAATAACGATAACATCAATCTCTAGACATGTTTATCCAACAACTTCATTAATGATCGTATCTTGCTCTGATAATCCAGCACGAATCTTCAATACTATTTAAAATTATAACTATTTACATATTCATGTGTACTTATGTAGATATAAATTTTTGCATTATTTGTGTATGTACACACATAATCGTCTTAAAACGTTTTTTTTTTTTCTTTTTATTACAATATTTATTTAATTTTTTTTTCTTGATTTTTAAATTATTTCATATTAGAAATACTTTTTAAATTAAGGAAAAAATTTTAAACATTCACTATTCGATAAATAATAATTAAATATAAATAAATATTATATTCATTTTTATATTGATTTGTTGTTGTATTTACATATAAACAAAAAAATACATGACGATTTTTAGCTACTTTTGCTTATACCTTAGTGCATCACATGCCATTTTGTTTAATAATATGTACACGTATTTAAATGCGTTATTAAAATAAAATGTGAAATAAACACAAAAACTAGATATTTGAAAATATTTTATTATCGCATCTATGCATTTCTTTTTATGTATTTAAAAAAAAAAAAGTATTATTTTAAATTCAAGGAAATGCATTAAATATGTACCATTTGACTTGGACAGATTTATTCACTTTAAATTAATTACCGCATCAATTCGATAAATTATAAAGTGGGAGCAACCATTTTACTTATCTGTCTCAGAAAAAAAAATTTACTTCCATTAAAAAAAAAAAATACAAATCCTTCAATACATAGTATATCTACGGTTCATTCAAGATAATATATAAAATACAAAAAAAGAAGAAAGCTGTATGTTGCATATAAATTAATAGATATTGCATGTACATGTGTTCATATTTGCTCATATGTACATATATGTACATATATTATGCATGTATATTATTATACACGCCCTATACACAATGTACAAATGTGTATGTATATTATAAGCACTTTTTTCATTTTTATTTTTTATATTTTGCATATTATATTTATACAAAAACACTATTTCAACCTATCAAAGAATCTGTACATACACTTTATCAAAGATGTCTCTCTTAAATAATATAAATAAAAATATGTATATATGAAGTAAGTTGTAATTAAGTTTCATCTTTCACTATAAAAAGGCATTGAAGTTCTATAAATATATATGTATGTATATACATTATACACACTTATTTACATATACATACTTATACATATACTTTACGTGCTATAAAAGTAATCTCATCGTTTTATGTGATATCTTAATTTCACATATGATTATTTGAATTTGCTTAAATATCATACATATATACATCAATTTATATAAACATACGTACATGCGTACACATATGTGTATGCATGTGTAAATTCACATACTATAGCAAAACAACTTTATTTTACACGATCTTGAAATAAAATAAAAATACTTAACTATATAATAAAAAGAAAATAAAACAAATATTGATAAATTCTATACATGTGCCTGTACACATTAAGTGTAAAATAAGTATGTTTTTGTGTATACAAGGAGTTTTAGAAATTCAGATGAAGAAAATAAAATTAAAAATGAATAAAAAAGTAAATTCAAATTCACACTTAATAAATGCTTTTTTGGTATCTTGCGTGGCAGAGTTGCATATTAAACGTATTCTGATTTTTAAATTTTTGCATTTTAATGTGTGTTTATATACAAATAACTACATCCTTAAAAATACTGAATGTCCGCTTTAAATATTATTTAAATCAAAAATGAATATAAAAAGAAACATTAAACAAATTTTGTGTCACAAACATTGCTAATTGCATTTTCATTTAAATTGCGGATAAAATAATAATTTTTATTTGAAGTCCTACATTAAGTCCAAATAGGACATTTCTACTAACATTACTACATGCTGAATGGGATGGTATTATATTAGGCAAAATATATATATGAAAAAAAAGAATAAAATAACCATAATTTATTTAGTTGATGAAAGAATTTAATAATAGAACATTAATATTACTTTCACATATCTCTTTTTTTTCAATAAATCTAGTAATAAAATTTTAAAATAGTCACAAAAATTTAAAACCAATATTAAATAAATGAGATTTCTAATTATACATCACATTTAACATGTCTTTGGTCTATATACATTTTATACATAAATATGTAGATATAAAGTTGTAATTTTTTATACGATATTGTATAATTATTTTCCATATAGCGACAACAATAACTAAAAAGGAATATTGCTTCATAACAATGTTTCGGCATTGTAGCATAAATTTTTGAATTATCTACATAATTTACAACTTTGTTTAAAATTTACTTAACACAAAAATTTATGTGATATTGGAAAATCATCGTATTTTATTTACTACATTAGACTCTATATACGTGTATATATGTATACATATGTAATGTATGTATGTATATGAGATAAAAAATAAAACGATAATTTTATATTTTACAAGCTCAAATTGAATACTGAAGTTAATCCGTATTTATCGTTAAAAGTAAAATTATTAAAAAATTGAATAAAATTTTAAATACTTTGCTAACACAAAATATGTGTATATACATTTCTGTCATATTACATGCAATTTTTGTTCGATTTATTTATTTTTTATTTTATTTTTTTAAATTTTTCAGGTGACTGTAGTTTTGAAAGACGTCAATGATCAATCACCTACATTCATATCATCGAATGAAACATCAATCATGGAGAATATTCCAATTAACACCGTCGTTATGGCAGTTAAAGCCATCGATCGTGATGAGGGTCGTAATGGTTATATTGAATATCTTTTATCATCGGAACCGCCTGTTCCTTTTACATTGGGATCTATTGATGGTCTTTTACGTGTTTCTGGACGTTTAGATCGTGAATTACGTTCCACCTACACATTAACTGTAACAGCACGTGATCGTGGTGAACCACCAAAATCGACACAAATGCAAATTTTTGTTAGAATTTTAGACGAAAATGATAATAGTCCGGTATTCGATCCGAAACAATATAGTGCATCTGTTGCAGAAAATGCTAGTATTGGTGCAATGGTTTTACAAGTATCTGCAACTGATATTGATGAAGGATCAAACGGTCGTGTGCGCTTTTCAATTGCGGCCGGTGATAATAATCGTGATTTTAGTATTAGTGAAGACTCTGGTGTTGTGCGTGTTGCGAAAAATTTGAATTATGAACGCAAATCACGTTATGTATTAACAGTAAGAGCAGAAGATTGTGCTTCTGATGTTGATAATAGTAATACAAATAATAATGGAAATGTTGAAACACGTTATGACACTGCCGAATTAACAATCATCATCACGGATATTAATGATAATCCGCCAACATTTCTAGATTCACCATATTTAGCGTATGTTATGGAAAATGTTATACCACCAAATGGTGGTTATGTGATATCTGTAAAAGCATATGATGCGGATACACCACCATTCAATAATCAAGTTAGATATTTTCTAAAGGAGGGTGATGCAGATTTGTTTCGTATTAATGCATCAACTGGTGAAATATCTTTACTTAGAGCATTAGATAGAGAACTACAAGCTGAATATACTCTAACATTGGTTGCAATGGATACTGGTAAGAAAAAAGTTTATATATGTATAGGTATATGTGTAAATATACAAATTAGTAATAACATACTATATTTCGATATTCCTATCTATGGCAATAAAAAATCAAAGACCTAAACTAATTACGTGTGCAAACTCAAATACTATACGTAATTCATGAATCTATAATGACCTTAAAAAAAATCAAACCATATAAAATTACTCAAATCCATTTTTGAAATTGATGATCATTCCTAGTTACAGATTTACAAATTTCTTTTTTCGATATTTTACATTGCATTTAAATTGTTCATTTCTGTACTCACTGATTAATGAAACAACAGAATTCAATTATTGAAATACATTTTGTATATCCTCACGAACAAGTGAACATTCCTGATAAGGAAAACTTTTTTCTACTTTTTAATTTCCTTTTTGTTGTCGTCTCATCTTTAATTTTTCTTTTATTAATGGTTCAATGTGAATAAAAATAATAAGAAAAATGTAAAGACATGATATTCAACTCATTAAATTTTCAAAATTCTTTACTAATATGCTCGTTTAACAAACTTCCATTCAAAATTCGTGAAAATAAATCACAAAATTCCAATCAAATCAAAAACTAAAATAAAGTACTTATATACTTACTTTAAGGTTCTTTAAGTACAAAATGTGTACGTAGAATATCAGATAAAAAGTTACAAAAAAAAAAAAAAAACATAATAATAATAATAATAAGAAAATCTATTTTTATTATGTTTTTATTCTCTTTCGTTTTTTAACTTTTTTTTTTCTTAATTTTTTTTCTCCGTTTTATACAACAAAATAACGAGCTTCTTCAACAATCGCAATACGCGATATGAAAACTCTAATTTGGCCACCAACAATCTCATAACACATGTTATAACAAACCATATAAAATGATCGTATAAAATTGTGAATAAAAAGGTGAAGAAAAACATATTTAGGATATTATGTACATATGTACGTATGTACGATATGTATTTATCATATGAATGTTGTAAAATGTGTGCATAGTTGTCCATAGTAATAATATGCCATATGCTTTTCTGTGCGTTACTGGACGATATAAATGCAATGGAAAATTTCTTAACTCCATTTTTATATTCCAATGCATAAGATTTTTCTGACTATTTTTGCGTTATCTATGAGTATTGAATGTATGTGATCATAAACATGCCTACATATGTATATGCATATAGAACAAGCATATGTTCATATATTATGTATTATTTATATGTTCTCAATGCCTCCACAAACATGGAGGCTCATTTATGGAATTGTACGTGTTGAATGTCGGAATCTTACATAGGAAAAAATTCTGTAAAGTATAAGAATTAGAATTGAAACTACACGTAAAATAATACATACATAAGATGCACTAGTTTCGTAATACATAACTATTGATAAAGTACCAAACAAAGTTTATAATACATTTCTACATGTGTATCTATATCTAGAAAATCCATCTATAATATTGCCTACACAAGAAAAAGTTTAAGTAAAACAAGAATTTAACTAGCTACGTCAGGCTATGTCTACATAAAATCTAACGTCCATCTCTTATGGATTATTTTTTCTTTTATTGTTACTTGTTTTTTTTTTTTCTTTTATTGCTGTAACTTTTGGTTCCCGTATATTTTATGGTACAAACAATATTTAAAGAATATGTAGAAAAAGAAAATATGTACATACATACTTCATTTTTTTTAATGTACACATAATATAACAAGTACCAATCTAACAATGTTCGAACATCTCGTATTAAAGCTTCTTAGCTTTTGTGCACTATGAATCTACTAAAAATCTGAATTTATATTTAAAAAAAGTAAAGACAAACGTATGTATGTGCACATAATAAGCGTTACATATCTTTGTGTGCGTTATATATTTCATTACAAAAGGATTTTAATAAATAATGAATATACATACATACGTATATTTTATAGATCCATATGTCTACATATTACATTTTTTACTAAATATAGTGATATATCTTTCAAGGTTAGGTCATTCCAGAAATAATGTTGTTACGCTGCATCAAGTAACTTTGATATATTCGATTTAAAATGAAAGTAGGTAATTAAACTAAAATAAATTGACAATGACTTGAATTCCTAGTACAACGAGAAAACTTAATGCGATTTTAATATCCAATTGCCTAAGACATATAATTTTCAAAAAGCAGATAAAAACATAAAGACATTCAAAAGATTTTGAAGAGTTTGGCATCAAAACTTAAATAAACACAAAAAATTTTTATCCAAGTGCAGAATTTTTGTTGACAGACAATATGAAAAAAATTTTATGTATTTTTGAAAATTTGCAATACTAAAATTTTATTCAACTATCTATTCAACAAAAAATGAATTACTTATGGAATATCCTAATATAATTTTCGTATCAAATTCAAATATTATTGTAAGTTGTAAGTACGCGTATATACGTGCGTGTAAATGGACATCGGTTCTGTGGTACTTTTGTATAAACATATACAAATATATATACATACATACACATGTGGCCTGGGAGAATATATCAAGAATAAAATGTTGATTTTCCGTAAAATAAAACAATGTACAACTCTTATTAACTATTATATGTATTTTTACATTGAAAGAAAAAAGAATTGAAAATTAAATTAATAAAACAAGGAACACACATTTTGTAGTTTTTAAGTTTTACCACGTTTTACTGTGCACAGTGCACTTATTATTTGAAAATTCATTCTTTTCTGTTATCAAAATTCAAAATCGTAGTACGAATGTAGTAAATAAATGTAATATGAAATATTTATTGCAAATTAATTATTCATTTATTAATATTTTGGTGTATTTATTGAATAGTTTTGCAGCATCAATAGAATTAGAAAATCATTCTATTTTACTATTTTCATTAGATCGCCAAAAGGCCCTGGCGTGTTATAGTGGGGGCGGCAGAGTAGCATTCATGTTTACTTTTTCTTTTAATTAAAAAAAAAAAAAAAAAACAAAACAAACTATTTTCATTAGAGTGTATGTATTTTAGCCTTTTTTCACCTTTTTAGTTTTACTTTCAAATAGAGAGCAATATGTACATAAAATATAAATTAAGTATTAAGTGAATTAAGTAAATATTAAATGATGAAAAAATTTGTTGGATGAATTCCATTCTGGATGATACAGATACATATTTTCGTTAGTCTGGATTATAAATGAAATACTCGTTTCTAATCCGTTTTATTTGTGATTTTTTATAACCTTATAATCCGTTGAATATGATTGATTATTGAATCAAGTATGCTGTACATATATTTTTTTTAAATTTTTGTCCTTTTTTATGTTAAAAGTAAAGTGATACAGATGACATTATTTATTTCTTTTCAATCTTAAAACATATGACAAGAATAAAGATAAAATTAATTTCCTGTTGGGAACGAAAAATGTACAGTCTCATTCTGTATATGAATGTTTGTATTCCAAAAGGTTCTTATAATTAAATGGGAGGCATAACGAGGGTAGCATAAATACATCAATATTTGTATTCACCAAATAAAAGTTACTGTCATTTCTTATTTGAAATACATGAATTCATTGAAAGACATTTAAATGTATTTACATACAAACTTAAATTATTCATTTACATATGTAGTTACATTTATATTTAGATAATTTTAGATATGCATAAATACATATGCATGTATGTACATAGCACGTGTGATAAAATTTATATTTTAAAACCGGAATTTTCATATCAAATATAATTTCCGTTGAACAAAATGTTCATGTCCTGTAATTTTTCTTAATGATCATTCAACCAATCAGATTTCTCCCAGTGTGATATCTTATGATCATAATTTTTCTTGATTCATCATAAATGCAATATTCCTTCAAATATATGTATATATGGTATGTATGTACATATATGAACTTTTATGCCCGCATATACCTACATATTATGTACAAATGACACACATATGGTTACATACAGTATACACATTTATACAAACTAGGCGGTCTTTTTACTATGTCATTATGTGGGATGGTCAATCTGGTAATTATCAAGTAAAAACGAAAATGATAAAAATAAAAAGGAATTCAATGCATAATATTTTTTGTTTGTATACGGTAACATACTCATAAATGTCTATATTTTAGCTTATTTATGAATAAATACATAAGCGAACATTTTAAAAAAAAAGAAAATACACATGTTTTTCCAAAAGAATCACAAATGAAAAAAGGTGGTCACCATTATTTAAAAGCCTATAATTATTTATTAAATTTTAAATTCTTCGTTCTACTTTACCTTTTTATTTTTGTCAAATGCGGTACTAAAATAAAAGAAACACAAAACAGAAAAAAAACTGTTTTGGAGGTCAACAACTGATGAAACAAAAAAAGGGTAACGTTTTCATGCCTAAGTGTTACATTTACTTTGTCAAATATAAAAGCGGATAAGGTCAACTATTTTTTGTTTTTTTAACTAGACGTGCAAAAATTTTCCTGATAGACGTAGATGATGATATCTATCTTTTTAAAATTTACATGCATAAGTATAATCAAATCTTTGTATATCAGTGACGTAGCGTGGATGTTTGCAATGATATTCTATCGTTACAAAAAATAAATTGTTCTAAATTTTAACCGAATCGTTGATATTTCTCATGTGCACTGTACTCTGTCGAGCATATTTTCGAACGCAGTCTTGTATTATATTTATACATATTTAGTACTAAACAACATATTGGAAATAGAAGTTTTAAAATATGACTTGGTGTGTTGTGAACATCTAAAACATTCCGAGAATACGCCACTGTTGTACATATACAAAAGGCATGATTTTTTTTTGAATAGACTTTTTGACAATTTCTTCTTTTTTCCCCTTTTTTTGTTTTTATAACATGTAAGACACAAATATAACATTCATCGCAAAAGATATTTATAAAGTCTTTAATTTATACTATGAACTTAGTAATTTACAAATTATAAACTGCTAACCAAAAAATAAAAATAAAAAACATTTTATAAAATTAGTTTAACGATTATTATTATTAATAATGACGATAATAAATTTCATAATCATAATCAAAAGATCTTAATACGAGTATGTATATTAAGGTATACAAAAATCCTAAAAGGAAAAAATAATATATTAAAAAAAAAGTAGATATCACAAAAGTATCGGTAATTTTAAAATATACTGTAAAATTTGGTAGAACCACTCACATAGAAGATTTTTGTAAAGAAAAGAATTCGTAAAGACATAACAAAATTTTGCCCTTAAACCATTAATTGTTCAATATTAAAATGAAAATATGGTTACAAAAAAGTACTTGATAAATAAATAAAAAATAAACCATATTTTGCATAAAAAATTGCTGTAATCATTGAAAATCTCCAATTTTGTATTATTTTTTATTGTGTTATTTTTTAAATGTTATTTTCTTTTTTGTCTTCAATAGCATGAAAAACGCAAATTATTTTTTTTTTACTTTAAATTTATTTTCTTTTGTTATTTCATTTTCTTCATATCCTAAGAAAATTTTTATATTTTTTTTCTTATTTTAATTCGTAAATTATTTAAAATTACATGGTTTTTACCAACTTCTGTATCCAAGTTCATGTAAATTACGTTTGTTATACAACATTTTAAAAAATTCTTATATTCAATGAATATAAAACCAACTTACTACTACATTTACAATATCATGTATTGTGTATATGTATACAATACAACTAATAGAAATGTTTTTTGTACATACATATGTATGTATGTATATGGTTTTCGTTATTACTTTTTTGTAAACGATCAAACAATATTCCTGATACGTTAATATCAGAGCCTAAGGGACATACCTACATGATTCATAATGTGTATGCGAAAAAAAAAAAATAAATAAAGTAATGAATAAAGACAAAATAAATACAAAAAGAAAAACTATGAGTGATTTAAAAATTATCTATAGTATAAATTATAAAAAATAAAAATAATAAACGAGCAAATAAGAAAATTAAAATTCATAAATAACAATTATGAACCAATTATATACATTGTTATACCAATTATATTATATAAATCATATCGTGCTTAAAAAGATTTTTAACTATACTTGTTATAATTAATAAAAACGTGTCCCAAACAAATAATGATGCAAACACTTTTTTCTTAATAGATGGTTTCTTCGCCTACTTTTGATTTTTTAAAAGCGAATTTCTTATTTTTTTCAAACCTCCCAAAACACATTCAGGCTTTTTATTCATTTAATTTTTTTAATTTAAAATATGAAGTTTTTCGCTTTTTTCCCCATTCTTTTAATTTTTTTATATTAATAAAAATTACGATATTGCACAGAACTCTACATGCATACATGCACATCATTAATCAACAAAAAAATCGAAATTCAATTTTCTATACATAATATCTTAGAATTTCTGGTCCTTGTTCTTATTTTATCATACTGATTCGATTGTAATTCTCAACACTTTCATATTTACAGACATAATAGTAACAATTATATACAGGCACTGTATATTTACGTATGTACGTATGTTGTGCAAGTATATATTTACTTACTACATACATAGATGGTAAAAAGAAAAACTTTGTATATTTTCCAATATTGACATAAGAATTTCATATAATTTTGTACCTTAAAATCTAGTCATGTAAAGTAGTTATTGGATTAGTTTATTTTTGCTTTTTCAAAACAAATACCATTTAATGTTCTTTTTCTCGTACTCTTCGTGTGCAATTCTCTATTTTTTTTTTTTTTTTTTGAGATTTTTTTAAATGAAATATCACTTTATTTTCTTTTTCAACAATTTTCATGTTAAATTGTGCGAAATGTGAATTTCTGTGTTACGTATAATCTTTCCTGAATGTACATGAATGTACATATAATTTATATATGTATGTACATAGAGTTGAAGATATTTTATTGTATTGTACATTACAGAATATCACACAGAATATTACAGAGTTCTATGATTATAAAAAACCATATTGTAAACTTTTAAAAAAAAAAAAAAAACTAAAAGTGTAACTAACATAGGTAAAGTAACTAAGTAGTAGGCTTAAAATTTATCTGGTACAACATTTATTCCCGTTTTTATTTCAATTGTAGTAAATAAGATTCAAAACTTTCATATTCATACGTGTGTACATAAATATTTTATTTCATTGTGCATAAAGGTATGTAAATACATATGTATGTGTATAAGTATATACAATATTCTCGTGCAACAAAACTTTTGGTTTAATTTTTTTCCTTTTTTTTCTGTTCAACATTTCTTCTGTATGTTGCCTATTATTGAGTAGAATGGCAGATACTATCATCGCATCTTTCTTAAAATATCTACTGTTCAATATACACACAAAGGTATGCGTACACATATTTATATACTTTTTTTCATTCATACTGTTCACAGTCTTTCATTTTGTAATATATGTATGTTCCTAACATTTTTATTTTATTTTTTTAATTTTTTACTAGTTTTTATTTAGTTTTAAATGTTTGTTTTCTTTTTATTTTCATTTTTATATTTTTGTGTTGAATGTTGATTTAATTTTCCACTATTGTTTACTATATATACATATATATAAATACAGACGCGCTTGATCATATCGTATATGAATATCTATACCCGCACATATAAATAAGTAGTATATGTCTATACTCGTAAAAATGCGGATTGAAACATTTTACATTTGCACTATGAAAAAAAAACCATAAACAATATATGATTGCAAAAATTTTTCCAATATACCAATATTACACATTTCTAGTAAATAAATATACATTAAATTGTGTTTATAAATAAAATATATCCATTATTTAAAATGTAGAATCTGTTTCATGTAATAATAATAATAATCATATGAGTAAAAAAAAAAAACCATATAAAAAATGTATGTATATAAAATTGTAACGTCTAAAAATACAATAATTACACTTAATTTTGAATGTGTAAAGAAAGTATTCAAACCTCAAGGTATGTTTATATTATATTTCGGACAACTTGTAAAGTTGTGAATTATCTAGAATCTAAAATAAGCTTGGTAATTGAAAAATAAATTAGATGTGAAATTTTTAAAAGTGGTAAACATTTACCTGTTTCATTGTGTTTTGATATCCAAGGCTTGATATAACTTACCTACGTATGTATTTGAACCAAAAATTTAAAAATCTTTTATTATTATAAATTGCAAAAACTATAAAATTAAAAAATTTAATTTACTCATAAAGTTCATATGAATTTTAAATAAAAAATTCATTGGATTTTACGCAATAGGTCATAAGATTTAGGTTTAAGAATGGAAAAAATATTATTTAAGCATTTTTCATACCATTCGATTATTATTATCAATATTTTGTGTATTTGTCCTGTACTTGTGTACATATTTAGTACCAATACACGTTTATTTACTTTAATTGTAATTTAATTGTATGTTCACGAAGATATGTTAAAAATGTAAGCATTGGTCTTATGAGCATTAAATATAAATCAAATACATACAATGGTTTAAAAGATCCAATCCAGTGTCATGTACTTCAGTTGTACAAAAAATGTTAATCCTTTTCATGTGAGAAAGGATTAATTTTAAGTGAAAGGTCTAAATGGCTAAATTTTTGGCTAGAAACACTTTGATATTGATCTACATGATAGTCCTATTTTGTGACCTTTAGTCTGGGACATCCTGTATATATGTATATATGAGACAGTATATTAATTACTTTGAATTTGAAAATATTTTTTATTTATTTACATTCAAGACGTACATACATATGTGCAATTATTTTTTTCTACATATTTTTACATACACAGATATGTATGTACATATGTATGTATATGCCATAAAAATGCCAACAATATGTAAAATTTATTTATTTGTTATACATACATAGGTATGTACTATTCCCATCCACATAAACAGGAAAGAATGGTATATGTGTATTTATATATGAATAAACGAACAACAAAAAACAAAACTAGAAAAGACACGTAATAAAATTAAAATAAAACCTTATTTTAACATACATCAACTATTTTTATCTATAAAAAATTAAAATATCTTCTCTAAACAACTTAAATCTATTCATACAAACAAGAAAAGTGCTATGTAACATGTAACTTTTTGTTTATAAAATTTAACCGTCATTCTTCTTACTTTATTTAATCTTTTTGTAGATAAATTTTATTTTCATTTTGTTTTTTATATACATATGTCAAAAATATAATAAAATGAAAAACATAAAAATATCCCTAGAATCAAATAAAAGTGAAGAAACTTCATTAGATCTACTTCAAAATGTTTAAAAAATACTTACCACATAACATAATCACATTTGAACATATACGTACGTACGTACTCACATACAAATTATACAAAAATTATGTGCATATTTACACATGTAATGAAAGATATGTACCCTATGCACATGTAGATATGTTCGTATGCATGTGTGAAAAGTAATTTTCATCCAACAAAATATCTATTTGTCCACCCACACACACAGGCATAATGAATGTACAATGAATGTCCAACATTTGAAAATAAATTATTCAGCCCAATATACATAGTAATATAAATTCGTAAAATACAAAATAAAATGTTATATGCAGATAGATAAAACCGTGATTCGTATAAAAATGCATACGTTTAGTTTCCGTTGTCATTGATTTTTTTTTTTTTTTTTTTGGGTAATTGTATTAGTTTTTATTTTATTTTCTATTCATTTACTTACATATACATATGTATATATGTATATACAAACTTTATTTTACCATACCTACATAAGTATATTTACATATCTTTTTAAACTACATACATAAAAACTATTTTTTCAGTTCTTCAACAACATCATATTTATTCTGTATGAAAAAGTTCATAAAATTTCAGCAATTTGAAAGTTAATATGAATTTTTAATTTTAATATTATAATTACTTGTAACGACTTACACTTTACATGTGTATAATCAAAAGTTTATTTTTTTAAGTACTTACAATGATAATTATTACATTATTTTAATTATTAATTTTTACATGCGTACATAAGTACCTCTATATATATATGTACATACATATGTATATTTTGCAAAGATTTTCATAAATAAATTTCCAATACGTAGATATACATACATACATATGTAGGTACATTATAAAAATATATGGAAATGAGCATTTATATATGTAAGTACATATGTATTACATAAATAAAGTATTTATGCAATACAATAGTACAATAGTATTTTATAAAAACTGAAAAATATATATAATATGTATGTATGTGTGAAAAGAAAAATTTAAATTAAAATTACTTTGAAATAGAGATAAAAATTCATAATAAAAAACTAATTTTTATAATTTCATATATATGTATGTATGTATGTCTAAAAAAAAAAAACACGTAAAGTACTTTAAATCTTATAATTAATAATTCACCGAAAATTTATGTTTACATATTATTAGAATAAAAATAACCAACTCTATTATTTAATTTCATATCGAATACTTTAACGTATAAGAAATGTGTAACAAATATGTACATTCACAATTACCTATGTACACACCTTATAGTTTTAAAACAATTTAAACAGGTATCAAAAAATTAAAAATATTTTTAATTTTTTTTCAATAAAGTATGTACATATGTATATATGATAAAAATATCCATTTAGGAATAGAATTCTTCATCTTAATTCTTTTTATTTGTTGACTTTTTTAATTCTTTTCATTCATATTCTTCCGTTTTAACTATAGAATTTTTATGATATTTAATAAATATATTCATAGACATAACCAATTTTTAAATGACAAAACGTATTTACACATGTATGTAGTAAATAGCATATATGTATGTACTACATGCATACACACATACATATAAGTGTGTGTATACAGTTGTACACATGTGCAGTTGTACAGTTGTACATGTTTGCATGCATTTAAAACATAAATATATTTAAAGTTTTCATTTTTTTTAAATGTATTGTAAATACTCTAAATAGAATTTCAATCATTGAATATGTATTATGTATATTAATGTAAAAATATTATATGTATAGATTGTAGAAATAAAGTCACAAACAAAACATAGATCTCTTATTGTTATGAAAGTCCTTCCGTATTGGATAATTAAAATGACCTCAAAGTTATATGTATGTACATACATATTATGTTATTGAGAATAGTTTAATGCAATAAACCTTCGAAATATACAGATGATTAATCTAAACACGAAAAAAATTAAAAATAAAATCAAATTCTTATTTTTATTTTGCTTAATTTTTTTTTCTTTCTATTCTACTCATGTTTAAATTCTTTACATATTTAGATACATGTAAGTGGTTAGTGTGCGTTGTATATTCTTAACTTAACTTATGTTCACGTATAAGTATATAAGTATGTAACGTACTCGTATTATATTTATTTAAAGCCATATCCTATCATACATTATATATAAAGATATGTAAACGTATAGAATTGGAAAATCATAAAAACACAACTTTCAACTTTTTCTTTTATTTTTATTTATTTATTTATTTTTTTTTTTTTTCATTATGTTGTTATACTGCAAGTTTTAAAACATGGTTAGTTTTTCTTTTTAAAAAAAAGCGAAATGCATGTGTACAAACAAACCATGTGCTTACTGATTACATACATTTAGATTTAAAAAATTACAAAAAAAATATATATATATCTCGCAAAACCCTAAAGGTATTTCATGGCGTCACGACTTCATAAAGTTTTCTTGAAATGGTTCTTGTACTATAATATTTTGTTTTAATTTTCTTTTATTTTCTTTTTTTTTTATTATCTTTCCAACTCTTTTTTTGCTTTTATTAAAATTACTTCAAAAAAGAAGCGAATCCAGACTCAATATGAATGAACTATCAAAATAAATTTATTTATACAAGGGAATATGATTATTTGGAACGTGTACGTGAAGTATAAAATTATAATTTTATTATAACACAATTTTAAAACTCAAACATTTGAAGGTCATAGAAAAGTTCCATGATATTTCCTTGTTTTCTTTTATCATTTTATTTGATGATAATAATTTTTAAATTATTGTCACGTATTAGAAATAAACATACGGTCATATATAGGTATATTCGATGAATGGGGAATTATTGATTTAAATTCATGTCCTCCTTTTGCATTCTGATTAATTCATTTTTAAATTAATCAAATTTGAGTTTAAAATAAATATTCAAATTTGAAAAGAAAAAAATTCTTAATTTAAAAAGATAATATGAAAAATATCATAAATATTATTTATAACATCATAGATACCCTTTTATAATTTTCTTTTTCTTTTGGATAAGATGCAATTTCCGCATTTAAAAATAAGTTTTCTATAAAAACAGGAATTTTGCAAGAAATTATTGTTACATATATTATAATAAGCATATTGACTAACAATGTATTAAGTAGAGAAATGTGTTGTAGTATTTTATAATGTTTTATTTATAGAGGTTTCACGTGATACATTATCTCTATTACATGTTCGTCTAAACCGAAATTTTTGTAAGTTTTTCTCATGTCCAATAATTCAATAAAAAATTTTTATACACAGCATGGAATAAAAGATGAACCTTTTTTCTCAACTTTTTTACAATATGTTTTATTTTATTTTATACGTACATACAATATATGCATATTTTTATTGCCCGTTAGTTAGTTACAATTTTCGCTCCTACTGATTAAGTTTTGACCTTTTTACTACATTTATATTATGTATGTATATAGTAATTTATTCCTAGAATTATTACGTGTATACAAAGCTTTAATCACAAGAAAAAAAAAAAACACAAGCTATAATGCATATATTATTATGTAGTATTACGCCATTATACGTATAAATAAGTAGTAATAATAGTACAAATACTATAAAATAAACCAATATTAAGTGTATGTTTAGTCAATTTAAAACTTCTTATAAATTTTATTATTATATCTATTCTTCTTTTTAAATAAAGTGCAATTTCTAGTATCATCATCACTTTTTTATGCAAGAAAAATTTATTACACTTTGAAAAATTTTGAGATTCATCTTTCTACTTAATAGTGCTTTTATTTTAACACTTTAGAAAAGCAAAAAATAAAAACAAAAAGTCAACATGATTTTTTCGCTTAATTTTTCCTTATACTCTCTATTTAAAATATAAAAAAATCTACATGTATATTAGCATCTACGTACATACATATATGTATACAATTTTTTTAAATACACCAAAGCAATATAGAATTAAAAAAAGTTTTTTGAATTTATATTATTAACGTGTGTATGAATGTTAATGTTAAACAAAAATATCTAAATAAACTGATTTTTTTTTTTTTTTTTGTAAATGTATTTATTCATACATACATACACACATATGTTCCTATATGAACTTAAACTAAAGTCGGTATTTCTAAAGTATTATTTTATTTATCAATATTTTGTTTTTCGCTTATAAAAATTTCAAACATTATTTACTTGTCTACCATAAAATATAAATAAAAATATTTCGATTTCTCTACTTTTTTTTTTTTATTATGCTAAGAATTTTGCATTATTTTATTTTTCATTTTAAAGTTGTCTTTTCTATCAATATATTCAAATCGTACGTTTAAAGTACTTTGTATTTGTATATTTCATGTATTTATGTACGCATACAATCAAAAAAATTTAACATAGCTACTGTCTACTGTTATTGTTACCATATGATATTATTGCAACGGTTTTTTGCTATTTTTAAAGAATTTTGTTTATTAAAAATGCAAAATCTTTGCTCAATAAAAATTTTACATTACAACAGATATTATTTGTACACATATGTATGTATGTATAATGCAATTTTCTATTAAAGAAGTTATATAAAAATAAGTATATGCATATGAAAATGTGTAATCTAAGTTTAAAAATCTCAAAAATCTTTTCCTTTTAAAAATGAATATACATATGTACATGCAATACATAATATGCGAAATAATCGATCAAAACACGTATATAGATGCACATATTTAAATGCGAGTGTATCTACAAAATAGTATACTAATAAAAAACTATAGTTAAAAATATATTTATATATATGTATGTACTTACACACAGATATACGAACATATAATATATATACTTACATATTTGTATTTATTCAGATGATAGTTGCAAATAAAAACTTTCAACATATTTATCGATTTTATTGTTTTCTGAAATCGATATAATGATATGATATATGTACTTAAAAATGTACATCATAAAAATGAAAAATAAAATATAAAATTTAAAAAAAATATGTATATTACGTAGAGCAAAGAAAATATGAACATTTTTCAACAAAAACATGTAGCCCCCTGATGACTTTTTAAGTACGTGAATTTATCATCACGTGTAAACTGACGGAGAATAGTTCAAAACCTAAATTGAATTGTATTATCTACAATATGCATATACATACTTATATTGAATTTTACATGACTATACATAAATATGTATATGAATGTTATCTTTCAACAATAATTTTTATTATTAAATATTTACTTCGTTTTAAAAAGGTACAAATCTAATATATCACAATTTAACATCGGTTCCGTATCTCAATTTAGCTTTATTAACTTCATCACAATTTCATTATTGTTCAAAATAAAATAACGTTCAATGCAGATTATTATACATTAACAATTGGTTTACAAATTCTAAGCGAAAAAGGAAAAATCAAAAAAAAAAAAAAAAAAAAACAAATTCTACAAATTTATCTAATTCAATTTTGTATTCAAATTTATTTTTGTAAAATTATAAATTTAAAATTAATTAATTCTTTTATCAAATACAAAAATATAAAATATTCAAATAAATTGAAATAGATTTACACTTATGTGATACAGATAGGTAGATATCATATAGAATAATGAAATTTAAAATAACTAACTCATTTATAGAATATCATACATTAGAATATTACCAAAAATGGAATTTTTATGTGATATCAAATGAAAATTTCTTTGTTACGTATAGCAAGGATATTAAAGATTATTCAAATTTTAAAATATATATATGTACAAATAACAAGTTATTATGTGATACTGTTGAAATATTTTACTAAATCCAATGTTGTAAACACTAGTAATAATGTAACATCCGTACATGAACTAGTACCAGTGACATCATTTGATGATTAAAAAAAAAAAAAAACTTTCTGTATTAGTATTAACAACAAAACGAATATAGCAATTGTAACAAATAGGCATATTCCATCATTATGCGTGTACAAGATCAAATCATTTGTGACCAATGATACGTCTTTGTGTCGTATATTCATCTCTCAATATAGTAGATGCCCATTCAATCAATTCAAAATACTATATCTATGTTTTATAATTTGGAATACGTTAGAATTACATTGAAAACTGTATCTGATATAAAAGAATATATGAGAATGTATAGTTGCACCTGAATGAATTTGAACATTTATTTTGTACTGTCAAAATGAAGAAACATTTTTGTATTTTGTACATCGTGTACATATCTAATACAATCATTATTATCATAGTACATACATGAATATCAAAGAATTTTTGATCAATTCTTATTTGATATATCCAGTTTGTTGCCATATTCGATAAGGAAGTGATTTCCTGAAATGTTTTGTACTCATCATCATTGCATACTTAATATAAATATAATCTGATGAATACATATGTAGTATATATAGTATATGTAACTTCATTTCTACGTAATAAGCATGTGCATTTATGATTGTGTCGTTCAATCTGTGAATCTAGAACATAAAATAGAAGTACGAAAAAGTTGACCATACCTGGAGTCATGTATCGTCATCAAAATGAACAACACTACAGTAACTATTGATAAAACAGAATACGAAAGATAAATAAGAAAAGCAAAAATTTCTTTGTTTTTACTATTTCAAGAAGTTTAAAACTGCATTCATGGTAACCACACTAACGAATAAGACCATCATTACTTTAAGAATATTTCACAAAATTTCATATGTATATACATTACATATATATGTATGTACATATGTGCATTTGTGTATAGCATGTATATTCTCGTTTATATATATTATTTTTAATTATATGTATATAAAAAACATTTGTTTTGTGTTATTATGGTATATTGATTGTTACCGTGTTACTGTTAACACATTGTTTGTTGTATTATACAATATTGTACCTTTGTAAATAGTTAGTATGACAATAATGAGATAAAAGTCCACTTTGTATAAAGCATTATAACTATCAATTTTTTTTTTTTTTAAATGTGTTCAGATTTATGTTTACACAATATTGGTGGGAAATTTATAAATTACAGAACATTGCATAAAATGATTATTTGGCCATTAGAACGATAAGCACAAACGTACGTAATACGTATAACATGGATGTAATATAATAGATTACACACAGAAGCATACATAATACATACATATATTATTTATTTTTCAATTTTACATAAAATATGTACTCATATGTAATATTTATGTCCACGTACATGTTCATGTGTATATACGTATTATGGTATTAAACTTGATACTACAGGTATCAATAACAAATTATAAAACGTTAGACAAAACTATTTTTGTCAAAAATTTAAACGTAAACTATACAAATTTAAATAAATAATTTAAAATTTTCATTAACTTTTATATATTTTCATATTTAATAAATATTCTAAATATTTATACACATTGAAATTTAAAATATTCAACCCAACAAAATACATATGTACATATGTATATACAAGATTCGAATCAAATATGTATATTATATGATCTTAGAAAATTATGTTGTATGCATTGTGTTTTTGTTTTGTTTATATTACAAAAAAATTACATTTACATTGGTAGATGGTGTGTTCAAACTTTATTTTTATTTTAAAAGAAAAAAGAACTCTTTTTTATCATAAATATTGTGCATGCGCCATGTTGCTGAAATATTTATACATTTTTTCTTTAACTTTAAACTTAAGTTTAAAATGCAATTTTTTATTATCAACAGGATCGCCACCATTAACTGGAACTGGAACAGTTCGTGTAATTGTACAAGATATGAATGATCATAGTCCAGAATTCGCGAGGCAATCATATCATGCTACTATACAAGAAAATTTACCATCAGGCACCAAAGTACTACAGCCAATCGCAACAGATAAAGACACAAGTCTTAATGCAAAAATTCGATTTAGTTTACTAGGTGAAAAAGTTGAACGTTTTCATATAAATTCAGATACAGGTGAGATAACAACTGTAACAACATTAGATCGTGAAGATACATCAGTTTATTACATGACACTAATGGCACAAGATAGTTCTGCAACTGAACCAAAAGCATCAGCTGTAAATTTAACAATAACTGTTACAGATGTAAATGATAATGCACCACAATTTGAGAGTTCCAGTTTTAATGTAAATGTACCAGATCGTATTAAAGCTAGAGAATTTGTATTTGGTGCTAAGGCAATTGATAATGATTTTGGTGTAAACAGTCGAATTGTGTATTCAATTACTGGAAAAGATGCTAATAAATTTTCAATAAATCCTACAACTGGTGTAATAAAAACGAAGGAAGAGCTTTCATCTGGAATACAAGGATTTGATAAAGTTTACAGCATTGTTATGCACGCTACTGACCAAGGACTTGATCAAAAAAGCGCAAGTGCTGATTTAACAATTTTACTCAGACCAGCACATTTATTTCCTACATTTCCTTATACTACTAATACACAATTTATGTTGTCTGAAGATGTGATTGAAGGTAAGGTAATAACAAAAATCGTGGCAACATCACCAAAAAAAGGCACAGCTGGAAATATAAAATTTTCAATAGCCGGTGGAAACATCAATGAAGCTATTAATATTGATCCAAATACAGGAGTTGTCTCAGTTGGTAAAGATGGCTTAGATTATGAAATAGCTCATCAATACGAAATATGGATTGAAGCTAGAGATTCAGATCGTCCTAGTCTTCGGAGTGTTATGTCTTTAATAATAAATGTCTCTGATGCTAACGATAATCCTCCAACAATGGAAAAATTAATTTATAATGCAGAAATCGTAGAGGAAGAAACACCACCACAATTTATAACAAAAATTAAAGCTAATGATGACGATTCTGGAGACAATGGAGAAATAACTTACCGGTTATCAAATGATTACGAAGGAACTTTTGAAATAGACGCAGACAGCGGAGAAATTTATACAGTCATAAGATTAGATCGAGAAGAAATCTCAGATTATGAATTAATCGTCGAAGCAGTTGATCAAGGAATGCCTCAACTAACAGGGACCGCTAGTGTTTTAATAAATGTCCTTGATAAAAACGACAATCCGCCTCGATTTACAAGATTATTTAGTGTGAATGTAACTGAAAACGCTGAAATTGGAAGTTTTGTGATAAGAGTCACTTCATCTGATCAAGATATTGGAGAAAACGCAAATGCTACCTACAGTTTTACAGAAAATCCAGGAAAAAAATTCTTAATAGATCCTGTATCTGGAAATGTAACAGTCGCAGCTCATCTTGATCGTGAGCAGCAGGACGAATATCTTTTGAAAGTAGCGGCTGTAGATGGCGCTTGGAAAGCTGAAACACCACTTACAATTACCATTCAAGATCAAAATGATAATGCACCTGAGTTTGAGCACAGTTATTACAGTTTTAATTTTCCTGAACTTCAACGTTCAGTCGCATTTGTTGGGCAAGTAATTGCAACTGATCGTGACAAACAAGGCCCAAATTCTGTTATTTCTTATTCACTTCAACAACCATCAGATCTTTTTACAATTGATCCAGCTACAGGAGAAATATTCAGTAAACGCACAATTAAATATAAACATTCACAAATTGAGTCATCACCAGAAAATATGTATTCACTCACAGTGCTTGCAACAGATAATGGAAAGCCGCCAATGTATACTGAATGCCTAGTAAATATAAATGTTGTTGATGCCAATAACAATCCACCAAAATTTGAACAACGTGAGTACCTTTCACCTGTGCCAGAAGATGCGAAAGTTGGACAAAAGATTGTTAGAGTAGTAGCAAAAGACGAGTATGATTTTGGTGTCAATGCTGAAATTGACTACGTAATAGTCGGGGGGAACGGATCCAACATGTTTGTAATCAATAACGCAGATGGATGGGTTTCGATTTCCAAACCACTACTTGTACGTCCAAACAGCGCATTCGTTTTACAAATCAAAGCAATTGATCGTGGTATACCACCTCAAGAAGATCAAGTAACTGTGACTATTATTGTAACTGGAGAAAATAGATTTCCTCCCGTTTTTACTGCACTTAGCTATCAAGTTATCGTTCCAGAAAATGAACCGATAGGTTCAACTATATTAACAGTTAGTGCTTCTGACAAAGATAATGGGCCTAACGGTATGATTAGATACTCAATATCTGGTGGAAATGAAAGGAAAGAATTCGCTGTGAATACTATTACTGGAGCTGTTACAATTTTGCAGCCATTAGATTATGATTTAATACAAGAGTATCATTTGAATATAACTGCAGAAGATCTAGGTTTTAAACCAAAAACAGCAGTAGCAATGTTAACTGTCACTCTCACAGACATTAATGATAACGCTCCGGTATTTAATCAAACAGAATATCATGCATACATTTCTGAAAATAAACCTCCGAATACATTTGTGTTTAAATTAACTGCTACAGATAAAGATTCCCCAAAGAATGCCATAATTCGGTATTCTATTACTGAAGGTTCAGGAAAGGATTACTTTAAAATAAATCCTACAACAGGAGAAATAAATTCTACAGCTAGCTTTGATTATGAAGAGAAAAAACATTATATTCTTAATATTCTTGCTGTAAACCCTGATTCGCCTATGTCTGGAACCGCAAAAATAATTATTCATGTGACAGGAGTAAACGAATTCTTTCCCAGATTTATTCAACCCGTATTTCATTTCGATGTCTCCGAATCGGCTGAAGTTGGTACTAATGTTGGGACAGTTGAAGCTACCGATAAAGATGCAGGAGACGATGGTAAAGTTTATTATTTACTTGTTGGATCGAGTAACGACAAAGGTTTTTCGGTTAATTCTGAAACTGGTATCATGACTGTAGCTAGAAAATTAGACAGAGAAACACAAAGTAGGGTTGTACTTACTGTTATGGCAAAAAATTTTGGTGGCATACGTGGGAACGATACTGACGAAGCGCAAGTTATAATATCTATACAAGACGGAAATGATCCACCAGAATTCCTTCAAACTCTATATGAGACAAGTGTGTCAGAAGGCGTAGTAGCAGGAACAAAAGTTCTAACAGTAAAAGCCATCGACAAGGATGTTAGACCTCAGAATAATCAGTTTAGTTATTCAATCATTGGTGGCAACTCAGATCAAGCTTTTAAAGTCGACCCTCAAACTGGAAATATTGAAACTGCTACTAAGTTAGATCGAGAAAAAATTCCTGTCTATAATTTAATAATTGGTGCAATAGATACAGGTACACCCCCACAAACAGGAACAACCACTGTTAAAATTTCTCTTTTGGATGTAAATGACAATGGGCCCATTTTTGATCCCGCTGATACTATTGGCTTTGTTTCTGAAAATGAGCCTATAGGAACAACAATTATGACACTCACAGCTAGTGACCCAGACTTGCCACCAAACGGTGCACCTTTCACATACAACTTAATTGGTGGAAAACATAAATCTTTAGTTTCTGTAGAAAAGCATACTGGCCTTGTAAAAACAACGCGCTCATTGGATCGTGAAACTACCCCTAAATTAGAACTTTTAGTTGAGGTAGAAGATAATGGAAAACCTAGAATGCGCTCGCAACATTACATCACTATCAATGTTCTTGACCAAAATGATAGTCCATCAACTCCTCGTACGGTTCATGTGCTAGTTCATTCCTTTAATAACAAAATACCGCTAGGAAAAATTGCTGATGTTCATCCGAATGACCCAGATACTACTGGCGATTATCATTGCAAAATTGTTCCAAGTTTAAATTCTAGCCCGTTAGGTGTTTTTACAATACCAAATAAGTGTGATCTTCATACAACTTCTAAAGCAACTATTCAAGGATATTCTTACGCAATTTCTGGTAATGATGGTCGACACAATGATGTTACTTCAATTGTGAGCATTGAGTTCATACCATTTGATAACACCACTGTTGCTCACTCTATTACAATACGTATTGAAAATATGACAGCGGAACAATTTCTCTCCAATTATTACAGAAATTTTTTCGATATTTTAAAATCAGCAGCCGAATATGGTGATGAGGTCAATATGTACAGTTTACGTGACACAAATAAAACAAGTTTTGAAATAACCATGGCTTACTCAAATCCCAACATTGGTTATCGATCACAACAGTTCGCTATTGATCGTTTAAATAAGAAAAAGGATGGAATGCAAAAACTTCTTTTTCCTTCTGGAAATTCTAATGGAGATATTATAATAGGTTATTCACCATGCAATTCAAATACATGTGATAATGGCGGTGTTTGTAGTGAAATGATTCGTGTTCATAACGGCATTAATATTGTAGATAGTCAAACTTTAATTTTTACATCACAATTAGTGACACATGATTTCATATGCAAATGCATAGACGGATACACTGGAGTTCAGTGCACAAAACGTCAAGATCCTTGTTCACCAAATCCATGCCAAGCAAATGGGCAATGTCGAAAACAAGGTTATGATTTTCAATGTACTTGTCCACCACACAGAGAAGGAAAATATTGTCAACTAGAACGTGGTGATGTTTGTTCTGGTAATCCATGTCGTAATGGTGGATCTTGCCGTGAAAGTCCAGATGGATCATCATTCTTCTGTCTATGTCGTCCAGGTTATCGTGGCAATCAATGCGAAAATGTTGCTGATTCTTGTCGTCCGAATCCTTGCCTTCATGGTGGACTTTGTGTTAGTCTTAAACCTGGTTATAAATGCAGTTGTGTTGACGGACACTACGGAAGACATTGTGAAAAAGCAACATTTGGTTTTCAAGAACTATCATACATGGCATTTCCATCTCTTGACTCCGCAACAAATGATATTTCGATTATTTTTGCTACTACCAAACCTGATTCTTTATTAATTTATAATTACGGTTTTCAAAGTGGAGGAAGATCTGATTTTGTTGCTATTGAAATAGTGAAAGGAAAAGCAGTATTTTCATTTGGTGGAGCACGTACTGCTATTACTGCAGTAGTTGTTGGAGGAGGTCCCAAAAATAGCTTAGCAAATGGTAAATGGCATAGAATTACTGCAACTAGAAACGGAAGAGTAATGTCATTAAGTGTTGCTCGATGTACTGATAATGGAGACACGTGTGAAGAATGCAGGCCTGATGATGCTACTTGCTATTCCGATGACATTGGACCAACTGGGTATGAAAATTATTTTATTTTTGTTTTTACTTATTAACAATAAAATTTATTTTTGTAAAAATTTTTTAGAACACTGAATTTTAATAAACAACCGTTATTAATCGGTGGCTTAGCGTCTGCAGATCCTGTTTTAGAACGCCCTGGACAAATACACACGGATGATTTCGTTGGATGTGTTCATAGTGTATCAATAAACGGTAGAAGCCTAAACTTAAGTAATCCTCTTCATTCTCGTGGAATAATGTCAACATGTAATAGAAACAGTAATGGTGGACCATGTTCGCAAGGATTACCTGAAGATCCAGTGCTTACATTATGTGGATCATTTGGAACGTGTATGGATAGATGGCACACAGCAATGTGTCAATGTGGTGGACATCTTTTATCCCCAGATTGTTTCAATTCACTAGATCCAATATCTTTAAGTGAAGGCGGATTTGTTGAATTCACAATATCTGAAAAACATCGTAGAATGCAGTTACTAGATAATATTTACATAGGAAGTTCTTTATGGACTTATGACATTACTAGAAAAAAACGATTTACAATATCACAAGATAACATAACAAGTTCTGCTCGTATAGAAGATCCTCCGAAAACACTAAGCGTATTATTTAGAACTCTTCATACGAATGGATTAATCATATACGCAGCTACTAATAAACATTTTACGTCAGTAGAATTAAGAGGTGGTAAATTAATGTATACTTCTCGACAAGGATCTCCTGTAAATATGACCATACAAAATACTGAAAATTTATCTGACGGCAAATGGCACAATGTAACGCTGTTTAATGCCAATCGTATTTTACAAATTTTAATCGATGATCAAAAAGTTGGAGACGAACTCGATTCTGCCAGTGTACATGATTTTCTTGATCCCTATTTAACTGCGCTTTCAGTGGGAGGAGTTAGACGTGAGCATCTTGTCCAAGATACCGCGCCAACAGCTTTTGAAGGATGTCTTGCTAATTTTACAATTAATAATGAAATTCAGCCATTTAATGGATCAGGTAGTGTTTTTAAAGAAGTTCTTACACGTGGTAAAGTTTATCAAGGATGTCATGGAGTACTAGGAATAGGATCCGCACAAGTTTCAGATCCTCTTAGCATTGGTATTACTCTTGTAATAGTTTTCTTTGTTATATTGCTGGTGGCAATCTTAGTTTCATTCATCGTATTTCGGTTTCGAAAACAACAAAAGGAAAAAAGTGGAGGACCTGGAGGAGCTCCTAGTCTCCACAGTAAACAAAACGGAGGATCCACTCTTCTTGGAGGCGCAGGATTAGTATCAAATAGTGGAGACTGCGTAATGTCTCGAGGCTTACACTCGAACGACTCTACAGTTGGTTACCATGCAGATAATGGTGATCTTTTAAGAGGAGTAGGTGGACATCACCTAGTTGGTCCTGAATTGATTTCAAAAAAATACAAAGAACGAGAAATCAGTCCAAATGAACATCAAAGACCACAACGTCCGGATATTATAGAACGTGAAGTTGTTAGTAAAAGTCCACCATTAAGAGAAGAACATCATCCGCCAATACCTCCACCGACTCAATCACATCATTCACATGATCATCCTAGCGGAGTTGATCTGGGTTCAGAATTTCCTGAACATTACGATTTAGAAAATGCTAGTTCAATTGCTCCTTCAGATATAGACATAGTGTATCATTATAAAGGGTATCGTGAAGCAGGAGGTGTTCGTAAATACAAAGCAACACCTCCTCCAGTAACATCGTACACTCATCATAAGCACCAAGCATCGCCAGCTCAGCAGCAGCATCGACATTCACCACACCATACAGGACCTTATGCTCCTCGTGTACCACCACAAACTAGTCAACCACCTCCGTCGAATACTCCAAGACAACATCAGAGCACACCTTTAGCAAGACTATCCCCCAGTTCAGAATTGAGTTCCCAGCAACCAAGAATATTAACCTTGCACGATATCTCAGGGAAACCTCTCCAGAGTGCTTTGCTGGCAACTACCTCAAGCTCTGGAGGCGTTGGCAAGGATGCATTGCACAGTAATAGCGAAAGAAGCCTTAATAGCCCAGTCATGTCACAGTTATCCGGTCAAAGTTCAAGTGCAAGTAGAAAAAATCCTGGTGCACCACCTCAAGCACCAAATGTAAATAGTGTTGGAAGTGGTCCAATGGGCTTAACAGCCGAAGAAATTGAAAGACTGAATGCCAGACCTAGAACATCAAGTTTAGTTTCTACATTAGATGCTGTGTCAAGCAGTAGCGAGGCACCAAGAGTTCCTGGAGCTGGCCACCATCTTACTCATATGCACCATTCGCCAGACGTGGACGCACACAGTTCAACATCAACTGATGAAAGTGGGAATGATAGTTTCACTTGTTCAGAAATTGAATATGATAATACAAGCATAAACGGTGATAAATACAATAAAAGTGGCGGCGAAGATGATAGACGAGCGAATGAGAGTGGCACTAGTTCAAATAAACCTCCAATACCACCACCATCTTATGATGGTTTTGATTCATCGTTTCGTGGTTCATTAAGTACTCTAGTCGCTAGTGATGATGATTTGTCAACTCATATGGGGGGCATTTATAGACAACCGAATGGTGCTTCACCGTCAACAACAACATTAGGTTGGGATTACTTATTAAATTGGGGTCCTAATTTTGAGAGTCTTATGGGTGTATTTAAAGATATAGCTGAACTTCCAGACTCAGTTAGTGAGCATGTATCAGCATCATTAAGGATTCCGGCAAATGTACAAAAACCATCTGAAGAATATGTTTAGTAATTTAGGTTAAAAAAATTATATGTTGAATTATTTTATAATAATAAATTACATAATAAAATTACTAAAATAATAGAAGTAATAATAGATAATAATATTTTTTGAATAAATGGTGTAAATAGTTAACTATATTACATTTTGTAAGTTTTTAATTGCATCATTATAAGGATCACCTTGTATCAAGGTTTATTCCGAATTTCTGTATTTTAATTGTATACTCATAACATAATATTAAGAACATCTTTTTATTTTTGTTGTCTAAGTTTGTATGAAATGTAAACTTTATAATAGTTTTAAGTAGAAGTGTGTATTGTATTACAAAATTATTATTAATTTTTTTTGTACCTTTTGTGAATAAAAGCTAGAAAAAAGAAACAAAAAAAAAAACAAAAAGAAACATCATCTTTACATTATAAGTATCTAAATAATGAGTTAAGATAATTACAATTTTAAAATTACAAAATTACTGGACAATATAAATTACAAGTGTATTACAATAAAAATTTTCAAAATCAAATTTTATTAAAACGTAAAAGGAAATTGTAACTTTAATTGTAAATTAATTTTGAATACATTTCTTTGGTGAAAACATTAATTTTCAATACTCCTATTAGTAAATAATATACATAAGAGAAATAAAAGTAAAAAAATGTTAAAACGATAATGTGTGCTATATAGATAGTAATAAGAATATCTTGCCATAAACGGCCTGAAATAGTCAAAATCAATATGTATATCTTTTTTTTTTTTTTAATGAAATAAAAAGGAGAGTAATTATAATAGTAATAAAACATAATAAACAAATAACCGTCAAAATTTACGTAATTAAAATTTTGATATTTTCATCTAATTTTAAATTTTTTTCATGGTTTTTTTCTTTTATTTGAGACGTTTTTATTTTTTAGTGAAGGTAACATATGAAAATATCAATAAAATTAATGAAGAATATATTTATCTTATAAATTCAAAAAATAAACTAAAAAATTAAGGCAAAATTATAGTATTCTTAAATTTGTTTTTAATTCGATTTCGGGTATAAAAATAAAAAATTTATTTAATTTAAAAATAAATATATGAATTGTAAATGCTTTTAATTAAATAGACAATAATAAAAAAAAGTATATTAAAATGAAAATTTGAATTTTTATTTTTTTTTTTAATTGAAGAATCATGTATACGTACATTTAAATGAAATTCTAATAATTTCATATAATATTAAAACAAATTAGTCAGACAGTTGATTTCCTTTTTCTTTTCTTTTTTTCTTCGAATACTTTGGAAGAAAATGTTAACATTCAAGAAAAAAAAATTTAAATAAATTAATTATGAGTTGCATGAAAACAAATAATATGAACATCTAAGGGATTTACATATATCTACATATCATACCATGTAGGCATCATACATAGCAGATACTTTTTGACCAAACACAAATATGAACAGTTTACTATTCGTACATGAGTACTTCATGCATGAAAATCATCAGACAATTTTCGTTCAAATTTAATAGTTATATACGCGTTACTCTCATTTGAATTTGAATTTCATTTAAAAATTTAGAACATTTTTAAAATTAAATTGTTACTATGCCCATTATGAATTCGATACCTTATATAGCTAAAAAAAAGTCATAAACGTATCGTTTAAAACATCACATAACTCCGTGAACATTAAATATGTAGTTAATGTACGTATGTACATACATATACGTATGTACTATATTATTTCTATAATGTGCAACAAATTTCCCATGTACTCCAGTTGTCTTGTATGTATTTACTAATATTTACTTACTAATATTTCCTTTAATAAAAATAGGTCATTGGAAAATTATATTTTTCATTTCAAAGTTATTCGGGATATTTTAGTAAATACATATTGTACAAATTATACATACAATTATATACATATATACATGTTATGTTTTATAAAATGAATATGAATATGCATTGCGTGCAACTGAACGTTATGAACGACTAAATATTTTATATGTTGTATAAAAATATTTAAAAATATTGTAGCTGTATACGTTACGTGTTATGCGCATGACATAAAAAATTTGACCATTGGTCATAAGGATAATGAGTAGAAAAGGCAAAGCTTTTTATAATTACAATTATTTTACAATCAGTCATGAATTGAATTTGAAACGGCAAGGTTTTACATAGTAAGTACATAGTGTTCATTGGAAATCCCTAATTCAAATAAACAGAAAATTAAAAATTTTGAAAATACAAACGTATATAATAAGGAATATGTAATTCTTACGTTTATTTATTCGCTTTTACTTTTTGCATCGTCTTGATAGACGTAATTTTTCAAGGATGTTTTTTCGTCGTATGTTTTCTCGTAAAGATAATGGCATGCCAACGCCATTAAGCGGTAAAAATAATGAAAATCGTCAACATACAACAATACCACTTAAATCACCAAAAAGAATGCAGCGTCGTTTATCGTCGTCAGATGATAATAACAAACGCAGTTTGTCTGTGCTTCAGTTAACACCACTCTGGGAGCATATAATACGCACAAGAAAATTACCGGAAGATATCGATCCTGTAGAAATGTTTCAAGAATTTTATGAACGCTTAAAAGATCCAGAATGGCAAGTGAGACAACATGCTCTTAGGGTGCTTGTGGATGTATTGACCGTAATTGGGCCAAAAGCTGATACATATTTTGGGCCTTTAATGCCACAATTAGTAGAAAATCTAGGACATCCAGCTCCAACAGTTCGTAAAGGTGCTCTAGAGTGTTTAAGAGTGTATATAGTTGAAACAGCAATGCCAGAAACAATATTGCTAGAAATTCTTGATATTGGTCTCAATCAAAGAATAACAAATGAACCATTTGGAGGACGTCTAACATGTGGTGTCATGTTGTCCTTACCATCATTGGTACAAGCAACATTACATACAACAAAAAGAAGTTATATTTTGCGTTCAACCATTGAAATGTTAGTCAATAAAATGAGCCAAGTAACACATCAAGAAATAACCTTGAAAGTTTTACTCAAACTTAAAGAATTAATTGGACCTCGTGAGTTTTCTGAATATATGAGTCATGCTACTTACAGAGAATTTGATGTACTTTGTAATGTTTATGGAGTCGGTGAAAAAAATATTACAAATGCAAATAGAAGTTCATGGCATATGTCCAGTTCATGTGAAAATGATGAATCAGTGCCATTTAATCCATCTGAATTTTGGCGATCATTAGATGCAAATTGTAATACATATGATACGACTCAAAATAATGAATGCTGCAAAGACAATATAAAAGACAAAATTATCATGGAGACTGAAATTAAAATTAATGATGATACGTTGACAATGCGAATATTAGAAACCGCAAAAACGGATACAGAAGAAGATGAAAAAGCTGCAGATAATTCGGATACTATAGATGATTTAGATAATGAATCTGATGATGTTATTTTAGAGAATTCTGGATTAATACAAGTTTTGACAGATAGTGAATTAGAGGAAATAAACAAGGATGCTGATGAGATTAATGAGGATTATGTGAGACGTACGCCGAAACGTGTAACATTTGGAGGTGAAGTTGTCAAAATGCGCACACCTGATAGTGATACAGTAACACAAAGTGATGGTGACGATATATCAAATAAAATTGCTTCCAAAGAAAACAAACTTAGTTTTTTAAAAATTGATATTCCTAACGACAATACAAAACCAATAACTACTACACCACAGACAATAAAATTAAATTCAACTTTTTCTCCATCAAACACGGTATCCAATTCATCCCCGATACAAGCATTACCTTTACAATCGTCTTCAACCCCGAGTTCTCCGTCACCAAAAAAGAAATCACAATCAGTTGATGAACATCGTCCAAAATCTGGATCTCCTAGATCACCATTTAAACGTATCAATGTAAGTCCTGTCGATAACATAATTAGTCCACGACCAGTTCATAAGGAAGTTGAGGTGTTACACAATTTACAAAGAAGCCCACACGTCTCACCGAGACGATCTAAGAGATCATCATCAGCACAACAATTATCAACAACAAATGAAACTACAATTACAAAAGATTTAACTCGACCAACAACAATAGAAAAAAGTTTTACGAATAATGAAACTAAATCAAGACCTCAATCAAATTTAATGACAAGGACAGCAAAATCATGGGAAGATCTAAGTCTCGTCAGTGACGTTGTTATAAAGAATTTAAAGTCTGGGGTAAGTTTTTCAATTCTGTTGTATTGTAATTATGATATTAGAAATTTGTAATTCATACTATTTTTATTTCCTACCCAACATGATTTTATTCGTTTATTATGTTTTGATGTGTAATAATTTTTATGTTCTTTTTTAATTCTCATTTCTTTTTATTTTGGATTTTTTTATGTGCAATAAAATATGAACTATTGACCAATAAAATATACCAGATTTCTAAATAAACGTATAAATTTGTAGGTATGTATGTATACCTATATATTACATGTACGAAAATTGTAATAAACTTATTCATAATATAGAATTCCCATTATGCGATGCAATATATTTTAACGGGTCATTCATAAAAACAATTTTACTTTTTGTTGTTTTCATGTAATTTTCTTTCTAACACATAATAATTTCAAAATTAAAGAAAATTGTTTTATTCTTTATGTGGTTGACCTCAATCGTCTTATCTCAAAATAGTATAATGTGTTTAAATAATTCTGTATGTTTTTTATCATCTTCTTGTACATGTAAAATATGTATGTGTAAACTGCACCAATACAAATGTATACACATACATTTATACAATGATGGGAGTATATAAATAACATACATAATACATACATACACATATTGCAATTACATGTATGTATACCATTTATTAGTATATGTATCAATGTACACAGAAAATTTACCTTAATTTTTGCTAGTTGTCGCGTTGTTGTCTTTAATTACCTAACAGACTATAGAATTTTCTTTATTAGTTTTATCACGCGATTATGTATATATTTTATTTTTTTATGTTTTCAAATGTTTTTCTAACTTTGACAGCATACTCAATATAATTATAATATAGTACATGCATGTATTGCTTGTCCGAATTATATATAGATACATATGTACTTACATATATGTATATACTTACATGCATGTACAGGTATATTTGATTTCCATACCATCTTTTATAATTTTTCGTACAATTTTAATAAAAAAAGTAATTTGAATTTGAAAACAAAAAAAAAAGTAGAAAAAAAAATCATTCATACCTACATATACATACATATGTAAACGCGTATTTTTTAAAATTAATATACTCATTATACTTAAATATATTTTCAGTACTATACATATAACATACGTAATTATATATACATACATATACATATATGAATGATGTTTTTCTACGATACAAAAATTTCATTATATACCGCCTACAACTGTACAAGTTTCCTGTTCTTTCTGTTTTCTTCTTATACCAAAAGAAAATTGCGTATGAAAAATAAAAGTTTTAAATGTACATGTAACATAACGTACATATGTATGTATATGCATGGATCTTATAAAAAAAAGAATAAGAAAAAGTGTAACACAATCAATATGATTTAATATAGGATCATACATATGTAATTTGTTAATGTACTATATATGTATGTACTTGAAATATGTGTACGTACGTACATATGTATGTACATTTTATTAAAATTATTACAAAACTTGTTGAATAAATTTTGTATTTTCATCATTTATTATTTAACTGTACATTATAAAGAGTAATTTTTTACCATCATGGGAAATTTGTAATGTATGGTACGTATTAATATGTGTATGACATTTAATACTTTCCGGTACCCATACCAGATATAAAATACGTACATTTATATACAACAGTATGTACGTACATATGTATGTATATTGTAAGTATACATACTTTATTAATAATTGAATATGACTTGATATGACCTATTTTATTGTTTAAAAAAAAATTTAAAGAATTGCGCCTTTTTATTTGTTCAATTTATTCAAGTGAACAATTTCAACATTAAAATTCCCTTAGATTTTTTTTACCATAAAAAAAGATTTTTTTCTTTGAATAATTTAAAAATTAAAATTTCATATACCTATTTTTCTTAATAGTAATAAAAACAATAACTTTATAATATCAAAATACAGAACTACAAGTATTTATTCTGTACATTTGAGTTGTAAAATAAATTACAAAAATGAAAAAAGAAAAGTTGAATAATTTTATCATTTTTTTAATAAAAACAGTTTTCTTAGGCAATGTAAGTATAAAATTTTCAAAGATTATTTTTTACCAATTTTTATATATTGGGATACAAGAAAATCTTTTTTTAGCCAAGTACCTCACAAGTCAGGTGAAACATAAAGAAATTGTGAGTTCTTGTACAAAATAGACAAAACTTAAATTTTTTGACTAAGTTAATTAGTAAACCAAATAGTAACTGATAAGGTTTATACATATGTACATTCGTTGAAAAGATTATTTTTCGTGGCCTCAGAAATCTGTTTAAAAATTGATACAAACTGACATGCAAAAGAGTAAAGATTTACGATTGCTTTGCCACAAGCTTTTTTTGTCACTTCTAACGTATACATATGTATGTATGTACATATAGATAGGTTATGTGAATACGTATACATTTCCTTGATAACGATGTAACTATATGGTATATGAGGTACCCCTGTAAATACAATGTAATAAAGTAATTTACTTCACAATGTAAATGAGAGGTAAAAAGAAAAACAAAGAAATCATGAACACCAAAAAATTGTTTTAATTTCGTCGGTGTGCTGATTTTAATTAAAAGCCGGTTGCGTGTTAAAAAAATAAGTACCTTCTAAATAATTAAACGACAAAATCTTATGCATATTTGCAAATATATAATTTAATCAAAATCTGTAATAAAATGTAAATAAAATAAAATCTGAATATTTAAACAAATTCATAAATGGTAAGAAAACAAAAATGTTGTAAAAACTTATAAGAGTTTATGTTATGATTTGACACAATTTCTTTAAAAAGAGTTTCCAAAATTATAAACAAAAAATCATAATAATCCTTTTTCTTTTCATGAATTCATCATAATCAGTATTGTTAATCATGAAATCACTGAATTTTTATTTATTTTTATGTAAAAATTTGACCAAAAAAGAGTACCCCATTATATTATTTTTATGTAGACTACACACTAACTTTTATCACTATACCGTAGCATAAAATTCTCTATATAGATTTTAATAATTTTTATATCATATTTGAAAAAATCATGAATGAATAAATAACATGCATGACCCAAATTGTATGTATGTGTATTTTTATTTTTTATTTCAATGAATATTCTTTGAAAAAATACTGCAAGTACAGAAAATTTTGATTTTTTACATACAAAAATAAAAACTAGAACTTGAATTTCACGGTTTTAAACGAAATTTAGACCAATCTACATTTTTGTACCTTATTCGATGTGGTAAATATATGTACATATATACAAACATAAACAAATAAATATTAAGAAATTTTTCTGGGGCACAGTATTTTATTTGACTTAATTCATCATAATAATTATGGGTCTTATCGTTCTAAATCTTACGCCATACATATACAATCAAAATTTAAGCATTTTATTTTTTTTTTCATTTTGTTTGTTATTCTTTCTGTACTTATACAAAAATTAAAATAAATAGAAAAATAAAGTATATATTACCAAAATAATTGTAATAATAATTATTTTCCATTTATAATTTAATATTTACCTACGTATATAAAAAAAATTAAATAAGCAGACAGACAAACAATCGTACAAAGTATTATATTGAAAGGGACAGACCATTTTTCATTTTATTTCAAGAAAATTTGATTGTGCATGAAAATTCTTATGATATTGTATAAAAGAAAATGATTACATATACTTAAATTTTCTACTTAAGTATGCATACATTACATACTTAAGTATACATTTATTTGAATACAAAATAATACAGTAAATAAATTCTATGTATCCTTTTGAATTTGGTGTTAAATTGGGAGTATTTTTTTTTCTAACATATTTATTCTAAATTTCACGAAAACGATGATAAATTTTATTGAAAATAATTGTTTCAAAATACAAAAAAAAATGATTGCTTATTACTGCAAATATTAAATTTTAGGAGAAACTTCCGATTTAGTTCCGGTAGTTTTTGAAATAGAACTACATACGAATGATACGTTAGAACGTCCTTTTCAATATGCCATATCTTAATATTGACGTGTATTTTATTTATGTTTGAAAAGAAAAGTATTACTTAAAAAAGGTATTTTGCTTCAAGAACCACTGGCACCACATCAAATATTTAACCAGATTTAAAAGTATTTTTTCCAAGTTAATTTTTTTTTTTACTGACTAATAAAAAATAAAGATAAATAACAACGTTCCGTTGTAAATAATCGATAATGAAATTTTAATAAATAAAAATAAAATCATACACACGCATTTTTGAAATCAAGAATTACAAGAAAAAAATGTAATTATTTACGTCTAGCCTAAATTTCTTATTCACTTAATTTATTCTATCGATTATTTTTGTAATCATTTTTTATTTTGTGACATCCTTTATACAAAAATAAATTTTTCTTTAAATTTTTAACCTTGAATAACTTTACATACATATTCGAGTATAAAAGAATTAATAAAAAAAATTGTGATTATTTACATACAGTATAATAATATTTTTATAATATTTTTTATTTGACTAATTTTATCAACAATATTTTTAATTAATAACATGATTGACTATTTAACTGATTAAATTGTATATTCAATTTTATTTATCGACACCGAATGGAATGATATAAATGATAATAAGATCGTCATCTAATTCAATGATATTTACAGAAAAAAAAGATATTTATGAACATTACACTTACATTTATTTATGCTAAAATTAGAACAGCTTGAAATATTTATATTAACGTATTGTTCATATTATTACAAATGTACGTAAGTAATTCTAATACATTTAAGAAATGTATATTTTCTAGTACAAAAAGCAACGAAAGATCTAAAGAAAATTGTAAACAGTCTTTACAAGTACGTTGCATGTTTACCATTTGTCAGTAATGATAAAGGTGAAAATTTCTTTTGAACAATCACTGTTGATTGATATAACTTTACATCTACTAAAAAAAAGTTTAGAATAAATTGAAAAAATTATTTTAAGAATTATTTAAAATAACTAAAATTAGATTACTAGGTAATTTTATTGTAAAATGTTGTTTTCATTTTGATCGACAAATTAACTCCTTTTCTGTTTAAAATTTTAAATCGAAATTAAATTAAAATGAAAAATAAATAAATTTTCCTACTACAGTAATAGTAATTCATTTTTCAATAAATCAATTTAATTGATTTTTAATAATTCATTGTAAACGAATTGAAAAATTTAAAAATGTATGGAAAATCTACATAATACGTTCAATTATTCTACATAGTCTCAAAATTATGTATGTATGTAGAAGTTTATCACACATGCATAATACATATATATGTATGTATAACTTTATACGTATACCAAAATCAGTTTCATTTCCATATATAAATTTTTCTTCTTAAGAGTGTTAACCTTGTATTTTACTACAAAATAGCTGCAAATCCGATTTATACTCTGTCCACTAATATTAGGCACTTGAGGTCTTATGGGAGCACATGCTTATGTCTTTTTTCTTCTCTCATAATTTCTAATTAGACTTTTTCACGAGCAGTATTATCACAATCCACAAAGCTTTTATTATATAAGTATTTTTTAGGTATTTTTTGAATATCAATACATAGTGATGTAAAATGGTACCACTTAAGTAATCGTCATAAGGCCTTAAGTTCATAATATTAGTGGACAGAGTATAGAATTAGAACTGCTATTATATGTACATACATATATATTATGTGTGTATTTTGGTACTACCTTTGATTTGACTATGTACAAATATACTATGTATTCTACCTACACATTAATACACTTTTACCAATACATTTATAAGTGACCTAAAATCGATACGAAATAAAGAAAATTTGAAAAAAGCTAAGGAATTTCTGCTGTTAACCAAAAGGTTTCATACAAGAAAAGAGTGAAACTGTTTTATTACATTCTTTTGTATTTCATAAACATACAATATACATAGATTTATTTATATACATTTACATATACTATTGTATTCAAGTTATAATAATTATGTACTGTAGAACGATTAAATTATAAATATTCAATCCTTATATTATCTTTACAACATGCGATTATGTACATCGCTATTCTAAGCATATTCTTCAGTTCATATAAACATCCATACACCTATATTCATTTGTGTATGTGTGTGTATTTACTACTCTGCTATAATAATTCATCGTTAGGGTCAAGAAAACTTTCAGTCAATTTCTACTCTATTTAAAAGCAAAGCTAATGTACATATGCAATCGGTCGGATATATGTATGTATACAAACACAGAATATATATTAGAGTATATAACCTTCAAGGTTATTCTCATAACAGATATTAAACATTGTTTTTTAATTTTTGATTTTAACATGCATGCATTTTATACATTTATGTAATGGAACTTTTAGCCAAGATTTACGATTTTATGGAAATATTTCAATGTGAATGTTCTTGTTTTTTTTTACAATTTTTTAATTACTTTTGTTTTTATCAAAAACATTTTTTATTTCTTGAAATTATTGTAAAGTACACTTTGAGACATAAATAAAGTGTGACAAAGTCAACTAAGGAACATTCATATACAATATGTACGTATGCATGTGTATATGTACGTAATAGGTGAAAACAAGAAACTTAATTTTGTTGTTTTGCTATAGCAATTAGGTACTTCAAATTTATTTGTTAATGATAATCAAAAAGCTTTAAATTAATTGTTGCACATGTTTGTACACTTAATTAGATGCATACTAAAAACAAAATTTGAATTAAAATTTGTTTCAAAATAATACCCCCCCTACATAACTCGTGTAAACACTTATGTTTTTCATTAGGTAAATTTTAGTACTTGATATTTAAATAGTATCTTAAAGAAATAAAACACTTTTCATTTTGATATTTAAAATATAGTTAATGACATTATAAGTACATAAGTATGTATGTACATTCAAAATTATCAGATGAATAACATTATAAAAACACGAAGATATCAAAAACTATGTGATTATACAGATATATACGAGTATATCCCACATAATTTATGTATGTGTCTTTATTAAAAATTATAACAAAAATATTACAAAAACACAATAATATAAAAATATACATAATGTACGTCTTCTATACATTAAAAAGTTCTACCTTAAATTGTACATATTAACATTTTACAAAAGGTTAATCGGTCAATAACCACTCTACAATCCAAAACTTTTCTTATAGAATTGTAGACAGCCGGAAATACATATGAAACAAAAAGGTATTTGAACTTTCACTGCACTTTTGTTTTGAACACAATTTAATATGATTATACTAATTACACTTGTAAATAGATATGTGTATAAGTATACGTGCATTGTCATGTATAAAATTTTAATATTTATATCTACCATATCAGTGTACATAAACATAATACGGTATGTTTTAAGGATACGTTATGTTGAAGTTATGTGTAGCATTACACATGTGCTACAATATTAGTACAAACTTTTGATTTTTTTACTTACAAAATTCCTTATCGTATACATATCATAAAATATCAATATATTAAACAATAAAATAGTTCAATAAATTTTTTTATTCTTTTGTAACATCGATTAATTTTTATGATACATGAGAATTGTACGTAATTGCGTGTATTTATTGTAAAATAACATTTTTCTATTTAATTTTTTATTTAGGATTGGAGACTTCGTTCTCACGCAATAAATGAAATTGAAGAAGCACTTAAGTCATCAGAAAATTTAGCCCTTGTACAACCCTATTTAGAATCATTATTGCGGTCATTGTTGTCCTCGGAAAAGAATTTTGATGTAGCTGAGGACAAAAGACGTGTTATTATGAACTTAATTTCAAGGCTTCCATTAGATAATTTAGAAAATCGTATTGGACAAATAATCACTGGATTATGTCGTCAAGGTGGTCCTGGAAGTAATCGCGTATCAAAGGCATTAATGCAAAGATTACCACCGGCTGTGATAGTATTAAAATTATTATCGGATGAATTTTTACATGCGAAAAGTTCAAGAGTACGTATTCTAATAGATACATACATATGTACATGCTATACATTCATATAAACTTGTGTATATACTGTATACATGCACACATGAAACACAATTCAAGGACGAACATACACATATTTTTTTCTTTTATTTTTGTTATACAAATGAATATCTACATATGTATGTATGTATATACTTATGTAAACAGATATCTAATGTATTAAATGAACGCAAATTATGAAATTGATTCCTTTTTTAGTTTCGTGAAAATGCCCTACAAATGGTTATGTATGCTTTGATGACTTTTCCAAGTACATTTTTTGATACAACAACATGTGTAACACGTGCAACGTACGCAGCTTTAGATCGGAAAAAACGTGTAAGACAAGCGTCTTTAGATGTATTAGCAGTTCTTGGACAAGTAACATCACCAAGAACTGTAATGGAAATCGTACAAAATATTACAGATCAACGTGAAGATGGTATAAATCTGTGTAAAGCAGTCAAAGCACGTTTAGCCAGAAAACAATTACCAATTGTTAGTCCTGATGGTTTTGTTCAATATGCGTTAAGAATACCATCTCCACAGATAAATGAACCAGAACAATTAGCATATTTTGGTGCTGACATTGAATGGATATCGTCTGGTATTGGATCTGTTTCACCGACTTCATTAAAACGACGAATAAATAATAACAATAACAATATTTTTTATCAATCAACAACACAAAATATAAATCCTTTAAATGGGAAAATTCATATTGACCCAAATAGGTATGTAATTTTATGTATGTATATCGAAATCTATAAAATATGTTATTATTAGGTATTTAAATATGTATGTACATACATATGTATATTCACATAATATATTTTACACGTGCATTTATGCATTAAATAATAATGTTAAATATGCAAATACATAATATATAATATGTACATGCATGCATATATTTACTTAAGTGTGCTTATGCATGTACTGTAAATTCTAACAAATACATTACTTATTTGTAAAGTTATCAATTAAATGCCAAAATGATTGACAGACATTTTTATCAATATTTCCTTATTCATTTCCAATACTAATAAATTTTTTTATAATTTCACTCTTCTCTTTTTTAATATTTTTTATTTATAATAATGCAATAAGAAAAGTAAAGATATAATAATTAAGAATAACATTAAACGTAATGTTGGCACTCATTATAGATATTAACTAGCCTTCAACCAGGTTATATGCACTTTTAAATCGATTTTCATTTTTGCTTCTTGTAAGAAAGTTACATACATATACATACATATGTATGTGAATGTTTATATAATATATGCATGTTTCATATGTACATATATACTTTTAAGTTTCTCTTGACCTTTTTACATTTAATTGATTACATATAGTATGTTGAATACTATCACATATGTAGATATTATGTACATAAGAAACATACATTTATATGTACGTATGTGTGTAACATAATTCACATATGCAAATTTGTGAATATTTGCTATTTTTATTACCTTTAAAAGCTACACAAATATTTGCTCATTTTCATACACATACATACACATATGTATACGTATAACAAAGATTTTTTTTTAATTGAATATGTGTATGTCATACATACATGTATGTATTTAGATTTTCTTTTTAAATTTTTCTAAAATATTATAAAATTTTTTCTAAATTTAATTTGTCTTAAATTTCTTAAATATTTTTTAGAGAAAATAATAATGAAAATAGACATCAGAAATCATACAATTTTGATATAATTGGAACAAAACCAAATGATATAGTCAACAACAGATTTATAGGAAATTCTGGAAATTTGGTAAAATATTTGTTTTTTTATTTAATTTCTTTAAAAATCCTATTAAACGTATCATTCATTTTTTTAAAAATAAAACCACTTTTTCTTAATTTGTTTTAATTTAAATTTGATTGATCACATTTATGTACATATGTATGTAAATAACATTTTTTTTTTTCTTTTAATATTAAACAAACCTAATTTTTTGACTCATTTTTATTTTAAAATAATTATTTTCATAGGGAAAATTCAATCGAGTTTATATTCAAGGACAATAACTTTAATAATATAATATGTGTTTATAGGATAACTTTATTGTTTTTGTCATTTAACCGACATTTTTTTAAATTCCCTTTTTTTATTGGTTTATATGTATATTTAAATGCATATTATGTACATACTTTGAAAATCTTCGAATATTATAAACCGATGAAATGAAATAAATAAAATATTTATTGGTTTTTCTTTATAATTTAAAGAAATAAACTTCGACAATTATCAAATTATCCTCACGATATATTAAAATCTACATATGTACACATACATACATACATACATTCTTAATTGCATAGTAAGTATTAAACAAATAATTCATCTGCATAATCCCCACCATCAACAGTCAAAAACGTTTTATAACATACACATATGTATGTATGCACATGCATATACAATTTGTATTCAATTTAAAAATGAAAATTTTGTACAATATCAATCCCATGCTTTTTATTTCGTTAAACAATTACATATATGTATATGTATTGTACAAAGGTATGAATGTATGTGTAAAATCCTTCATAACGCTGAAGGCATATGTATTGTACATAGACTAAATTTATTTGTAAAAGTTCAGTTTTCAGTTTAGTTTAAAACAATGAACTCAAGTGTAAAGATTATTAATAGAATTTTCTTTTTCATATAAATAAATTTTTGTCACAAAATAATTTAATTATCCTTTCCGTGTAATATCAACACACTCTTCAACAATATTTTTAAATTAATAAGTTAAAATGTTAAGCTGTCGTATTTTCGGATTTATTCCATTTAAAGTTGATTTGGTAATTATTTAAATTCTAAAAAATGTAATTAATTTATTTTTATTTTATTTTTACTTGAATAAATAAAAAATTTTTCAAATCAAATTCAAATTAATAAAAAATAACTGACAAATAATTTTTTTTAAATATTTTATTTTATTTTAATATTTTTAAAAATAGGATGGAACGAATATACATTATTCGAATACATTATCAACATATAAAATGACAAATAATGGAGGAGGTGGAGGTAATACATATGTAAATACTTACGTAAATGTATAGACTAAAATATATCTATACAAAAAATTCTTCATAACAATTTTTGCTATAGTAACAAGAAATTTTAGTTTTATGCATATGAATGCGTTTAGTATTTTCACAACTGAATTAATATGCATTATTAATATCAGTAAAATATTCTAACATGTGCATTTAAAAATTTTTTTCTATAGGTGATATTATTGGAATTTTTGGTAAACGTATTGGAACAAAATCATGCTCAGATTCTTCTCAGGATGGAAGAAGTTCTGATAGCACAAGTGGAAGTAGTACGCGCTATACAAAATTACCAATCACATCAAGGTAAATATTTATTTATGTTCATTATACATATGTACATACTTGTGTATAATATCATCATCATTGTTCATCATCACGTTCGTGATATATGTAAGTACATAAGTACATATGTACGTACTGTACATCATATTCATATATCATATCGTATCATTATGATTATTTACACATTTTAAAAAAAGAAAATTATTCTAATTATGATCAACTTTCATAACTAATAAAACTTATGTACATACTTAAATAAGTTAAGATTGGGAGTAACCATGTGAATGTCGCGTCCTCGTCCTCGCGTCGTTTAATTTCTCTCTATTATATACATACATATGTATATACATATATTATATAAAATAAAATAATAAAAAAGTTTTCGGTGATCGTCCAATATTTTATTTTATGTTTGCATAAGTATACTTATGTATTAAGGAAATTCAAAAATAAATTTCGTCCTTCTATTATATTTACATATGTAAAAAGCTTAGTGATCCCCGTGCTATGCATATATTTAAGAACATAGAAATGTCTCTCTATTACATGTTTTTTCCTATGTTGCTATGTTTTTAGTGAAATATCGTTTATAACAGTCAAAGAAAAAAGAATAAGGATTGGATGCAATATATTAATAAGTTATTGTATATGATATCATAAAAGTTATATGATATCATATTATATCAGAAAAGTAGTGATACCTCATCGGTACAGTATTTTTGAGCAACGAGTAGTTCAATTAAATAAACAACTGAATGTTTGTTAAATGGAGGTTAGTCCGCCGCTAAGTGGACAGGGGGTACTTCCCTAATAAATTTTAAATAAAATAAAAATTTTGTAAAATTTAAGATGTTTGTGCGATTTTCTACATAGTAAACTTTAAATTTTCGATTTAAATGTGATTTAAAATAAAAAGAATGCCGTGATTTGGCCGTGATTATAATATTGACATGGCTTTTCACGTATGTATGTACACAAAAAATATTTATATGCTTGCATATTTATTGTATACATCGTATACGTACATACATACATACATATGTATATACATATGCATAGTAGTACGTATTGTAGAAGTATTTTCTAGTTCACGTATTTTGAAAATTTTTCATAAATAATTTATTTCGAGTAATTATACACCAAATATACAGTTGCCTTTTCCAATTTGTATACAAAAAATATAAAATTTTGTAATATCCCTATATATCAAATCATGAATGAGATTTAAATATTATATTCACAAAATCATACAGAACTAAATTCTCAAAGTCAAATTGACAAGAAAAGTATTTGTATGTATGTATACATTTTTAAATACAAAAAATTACCGTTTAAATTGAATAAATTATTTTTTATTTTAATTTGAATACATAACATAGATTTCCTACTATGGAACGTTTGAATGTGACTGATCTGTATATTGAAAGACAATCATTTCGAAGTCCTTATAATTCAACGTATTCAACATCACATGGACTTAATGCAACATTTCCAAAAACGAATTACCCAACACATCAGAAAAAAGTGTCTAAAACTATTAATCATGGTAAATTACAAATATATTTTTTTACATTGTTTTTTTTTTTTACTTCAATCAGTTCAATTTTAATGGTAGATACGTACACAGAAAGTTCTTATGAAAGTTCATCATATTCGAATGGTAATAATTCAGCACGTAGTGAAGCGAACATGTCTCAAAATCCAAAAAGATTCATGAACGTTGATAAATTTATCATGCACAGGTAATTAAATTGTCTAATTATTATTACTTTATATATGAATTATATAAATAATACACATTAACATATTTTATTTTACGTGCTGATACACACATACATATTGCATCAATATGTATGTTTATGTGCACTAATAGAATATGATAACACGCAACATATGCATTTAATTGCATTTGACTTTAAAAATCCTTTATGAGATCCTTTGATTTTATTTCTCAACGACAACTAAATTTATATGCATAAAAAGTTATTCACATGCATTTAATCAATGTTTTGACTTTTTAATAGAACAAAAGTTCAAATATAAAAAGAAAATCTGTCTCAAAAACATTGATAGAACTTTACCATGATAGTGAACTTAATTTGAATAAAATTCATTTATAACGTGTATATGGGTTATATGTGTGTTATAATTTTTGTGTGAAGACTTTTTATGCAGTTCAATACTGGAACATTAATAACATGAATGGAGATGGCCAAACATCAAGCAATAAAGTAATATAAGTATGTAATTTAAAAAAGTTTTGCCTTGTCTATAATACCACATGATATTATGACTACAGTAAATTTACTACATACATACTACATATGTATGTGTATAAAGAAATATTCGAATAAAAAAAATTTCTGATTGTGAGATTCTATATCTACAACACATACTGTACAAGAGTTTACCATACCTGTATGTGTAATGGACAATACAAATCATTAAACTGATTTGGAGTTTCAATAACCCTGTTGGGCATTTAATAATAACATGATTATAATTGTTTTACATATGCATATGCTGATGTACCTATATTATATTCTATATATAAATTCATGGATATGTACGATATTACACATGTACATATGCGGTATAATTTGTATTTTTAAATTGTACCTGAAAAATTATTGTTCATTGACTCCTTAATTTCTTGTACAAAATAATGATTTCGTAACCTATTCCATTTCAATATGTACACGTACAATTAAAATATACGCATAAACATGCATACATATTACTATGCATGTGTATATATGACTATGCATGTTTATATAACATGGATATTATATACAATATCTATCTTTGTGGAAAATGAACTAGTTTTATGTATCATTAATAATTCAAATACTAAACATTTTTATTAATTACTTTCACACATTTAGTCATTCCTTATCATAATATTATGTTTGTAAAATTTTAATGCATACAATTGTACATACAAAATGTATACGAAATTTATAATAAAAATTGATACGACTTTTTTTTGTAATTTAATATAATTTATATTTTTGAGTATGTACTTTATGCAATTATCCTTATGTACATAATGTTATGTAACATTGTATATTTCTTTTTTCCATGTTGATTTCTCATAAAATCTCTGAAACATAAAAAGTGATAAATTATTTTAAGGTACTTTTTCTGTTTAATTTCTTTTTTAATCTTTATTTATTTAATAACATAAAATATGATTAAATAAAAAGATTTCTTGTTGACCCAACATTTATATTCGAAATGCTCGTGCATTTCATATTCCTTACTTGTATTCTACGTAAACATACTTAAATCACTATAAATTGTTATACGCATTCATATGATACGTGTAGTATTCTCAAGGCTAAATATAGTAGGCAAAAATGTAATAATATTATATTTTTCTACAAATATTTTTTTTTTGAAAAGGATAAAACATGAAAATATAGAATTCACATTAATTACAGTATAAAATTTTCTGTGACTCAAACTTTGAAGTCCATACTAAAAGGTATGTATATCTTTACAAATCTGGTAATACCAAATTTCTGAGAATTTTTGCTTGATGTGGGCGCTAAAAAAATAGGGCAATAAAAGGAAATTATTGTAAAAGAAAAAATAAATACATACATATCTATATGTATAAAAAATACGTATATAATAAATAAATGCGTGATAATAAACTATAGTTAAGCGTATGTATGTATAGATATCCACTATTGTACATATTACTGAATTGAATGTTGTTGTACACAAATTTACATTTAGTTATAAGGACTATATGTGGACATTTAATGACCATAGCTTTAAAATAGTTGTACTCATTTACCCGTCAAATATCACCTGAAATTAACATTTTAGAAACTATTGTAACATAGGTACATATATAATGTAGTCAAACCAGTCAAACTAAAACTAAAGCAATACAACTATACACTATTTAATTACCATAGTAAAGCGCTTGACCAACAGTCAATATTATAGTACGTATGTAGTGTTTAGAAACACGATGACCAACGCAAAAGGACGTTAGTTATTGTTTGCATGCAATGTACATTTATTATGTACATATACAAATATGCACGTTACGATACATGTATTATACATACTTACTGTTGTGTACAGCTAATGATGATGGTATAAAAGTTCCTTTTTTAAATTTCTTTGTATTCACAGTCCGTCATGTAAAGTGTAAACGTTCAAGTATATATTTTAAAACTATTCAAATTTGTATATTTTTTATTTATATTTTTTTCAAATCATATTTTATAATTAAAATAAAATAAAATATTTCCATAATTATTTGTTAATTTATTAATAATGAAAAATTTAAATTATATACAGTTCAATATTTATAGTGTTATTTTTAAACGAATTAAAAATAAAAATTAACGATATAAAATAATAAATCAATAAATTTTTAAAAATTATGAGAAATATTAAATTATTTAAAATGAATAATTGTTGTTTACATGAAAATTCTCAAAATGTATATTTATGTGAAACAATGAATTTTCAAAGAATACAAGATTTTTTTAAATGTAATGATAATACAAATTTATCATCATGTAAAAATTATAATACACGTTTATATGAAAGATGGCCGCAATTATTACAAATGTACTGTTGTTTTTGTTATTATCGTAAACGTAAATCAATTGGTGTTATTCAAGAAAATAATCTAATAAATAATGATGGTACAACAATTATTCCAATAACTATTGCACCAGAAATGTAAGTGCGTTTTTCTTTTCATTTTCCTATACTTTTTTCTTATTTGTTATATTTTTCATGTTTTTTTTTCTTTTTTTTGCTGTGCCCTAGATATCCTTAATTTACATGAATGCATGCACATGTTATGAATATGTAAACATATTATAAATTTAAAAAAATTATTTTCTTGATGCATTTTGAAAAATTTAATAATTCTCTAAAACGAATACATATTTATATACGTCCTATAAATTTTTGAATTTACATTTCATAAAAATTAATTCACTTCATAGAATCCAATTTATTTGAAAGTGACAATATGTAATTATTATTATTTATTTTTTTCTTATCAATTACAGTATACTGTTGATTATTTTGAAAATTTCATTTGTAAATTTTTCATATTTGCTTTCTTGTATGAAAATGAGAAACCTATAATTTAAAAAATCCATTGTTTTTTAAGTGTTTGAACTTACGAACATACGTTATGTATTTTTTTTATATTTAAACTACAGTAAAACCCAAAACAAGGAAACATTTTTTTTTCAACTGAATGTAAAACCTTCTAGTTTTTGATTCCAGAATTTTTATGTTAATAATGAATAATATTAATTACTGCACGCCAAATCTGTTTAATAACGGCGAGTACCCAAATATACATATAAAATAATATTTTTTACGCACGACAGGAAATACAAAAAAAACAGCACAAAATGAAAAAATAAAAGTAATTCCCGAAAGTCCTTAAAAATAAATAATAAAATAAATTTAGTTATAATATAATTATACATACTATACAATATAAAAAAATTTATATGTATGAACATTTCTATAATATATATACTCCGTACCCTTGCATGTAGATACACATACATATACATAAACACATACATATGTATGAGCTAATGAGATAAGAAAAAGGTATGACACAGTTTCAGTTGTTATTGAAAATATACACGTACATACATACATACGTAACATACACAATAATTTGAAAAACATACATTTGAATTCTAAGCTATTGAAACATGAAAAATAATACAAAAATCTAAAAGAAATTAGACCAACGGAAGTTGTAACTATTTAAGACCAACTTTAACCCAACAATAATCCTTCTTTATTTTCATATGAAATGTAATTCCTTTCTGCTCTTAAAATATCTGTACACGTGCGTAGTTGCGTATTTTTTTATCCTTACCACAAATTTATTATTTTTCTTCTTACCTTTTTTAAAAAAATTCATAAACTATATTTTTACATTTTTAAGAAAATTAATTTAATTACCTAATTTCCTTTTCTCGTTATTTTTTTATGCTTAATCACTATATTTTCGTCATATTGAAATCGTATTTATTCAAAGGATATTTTTTTTTTTATAACAAATGTGCATGTGTTTATGTATAATATTTTCCAATCAAAATTATAATAAACACCCAAGTACGTATAATTTGCCTTAAAATATATGTATGTGTGTGTATAGCATACATTATAAATATCATTAAAATTAATTTCTCATTCATTTACTTGTTCATTTAACTTTTTATAATTTGTTTTAATACATTTTTATGTTACATGACAATTTTAAAAATTTGAAATAATTTAGGGTAGATATTGAGAGTCCACATACATATAATATTTGAAAAAAGTCCGTTACAACACATACATATGTATAATACTCCTATTTATTATTTATTGAAATTTTTTAAACTTATACTCCTACTTTATTATGCCTATACGTATAATAAATTGACTCCATGTAATACAAAAATAATTTTCATTTTAAATTTATGTATTAAAACTAAATAATTAAAAAAAAAATAAGGTTTGCCTTAAATATTCTGGTAATTGACCTTCAATAATAAATTTTCAGTTAATACCATAATTTCTATATTTATGTTGCATTTACACTTTACATTACATGTTACATGTACATACGTACATATGTTGTACATACATGCGTTTTTACACGTAATGTATTTATAAATTGTTTAACGATTGTACTATGAAAAAAAGAAATTAAATTAATCAATAAAATTAGAATATTAAATGAAAACTACTAAGATTAACTTAACGTTTTCTTTTTAATCCTTTTTGAATTCTTGTATTCATAAAACGAAAATTATAATTTTATTTTGCATTATAAATTCATTCCAGTAATAATCAACAACATCAACCTCAATGTTCTTATCATCAAGAAAATGATTTTCATCAATCTCAAGAGCACAAAAATGGTATTCGTGATGTACAAAAAATTTCTGAATATTCAATGAAATCAGAAAAATCCGTTGAAAATCATGAACTAACTTCAGAAAAGACTAACGAAAAAATTCAAAATTTTTCGAAAAATGATAACCATCAAGAACAGATATCATACGCTAGTGAAAATTCATTATCAGAAAGAAAAATTAGTTCTGATCATTCAAGTCCTACGAGGATAATGGATCATAGATCAGAAACACCAACAAATTCTCAAGAAAGCAATAATTCATACATTGATAAAACATCGCCGTCAAACAAAAATCCAAAACAATCACTCGATCAATCTAAATCATCTAGTAATTATGAAACAACTCAAAGTTCTAGACCACAATCACAATTATCTAAGAAATCAACTTTAATTGTAGAAAATACCAAAACACCTAATTTAGAAAATCAAAACATTACAGCGAAAATTACCGAATCGACTGAAGTTAAAGAACAACAAAAAATTGTTTTGAATGGTGATATTAAGCATATAACTAATGAAGACCCTATTACTCAAAATCTAGATGAAGAAATTGGAGGAATATTGCAACCAATTGAAATATCTCAAGAAGTTAAGAATAAACCAACAACTGGAGAACACGATAAATATGATGACCTAGATACAGAAAGTCATTCAATAAATACTTCTGAAAATATTGAAAACACAAATACAAAACCAATTGAACCAAACCAACTCGAATCGCCAGCACGTTCTCCAGTACCAACCATGGAAGTTAAACCAATAACTAGAGAAGAAACGTTCAAAAGTTGTGAATCAATTTTTGAAGTATCAGCAGTGCGACAAGATAATGATACAAAGAGCACTGCTAGCACAGAAACAAGTTCAGATTACCAAGTAAGTCATGCAACTAGCTTAGATAATCAACCACATACCTCGCCAGGTTTTGTAGAAATAAAACCTCAACATAGACCGCTAGTGCGTAAATCAAAAACCGCATTTTTTAATCGTAATCGAAAAGTTTCACCTGTTAAACAGCCTATAAAATTGAATAAAACTGAAGCATTTCCACCGAATTTAACGCGTTTTGAAAAGCCCAGGGAGGCCATGAATACTGCTATAAATCAATTAGATTCATCAAGCTGGGAAACTACAATGATTGGTTTAAAATCCCTAGTAAGATTAATGAGATATCATCCTGAAATTTTAGATACACAAATTCATATGGTATGTATGCAGTTGACAAAATCCGTTCGTAATTTACGATCACAAGTTGCAAGAGCTGCATGCCAAGCATCAAACGAATTATTTAGTGTTCACAATAAATATTTAGAAACAGAATGTGATGACCTTGTTGGAAGTCTGTTGCATCGTACAGCTGATACAAACAGATTTTTACGTGCTGATGCTACACGTGCCTTAGAATCGATGTGTGATAGTTTAACACCACCAAAAATTTTACATTTATTAACAACGCGTGGTGCTGGTCATCAGAATGCTCTTGTACGTACAACAACAGCAAAACTTTTAAATCGTCTTGCCGATCGTTTAGGTAATGAACGAATTTTTGCAATGAATCGTGAATATAGAGATAAATTCATTTTGACTGGAGCTAATTTATTACTTGAAGGTAGTCTTGAAACAAGAAGTTATGCTAAAGCATTATTTCGTCTTTTATCTGAACATCAAAGTTATAGTCGTGTGTTATTGGAAGTAATTCCAACTAAATTATACCGAAATATTGAAAAAACATTAAAAAGTATAACGAGATAAATTCATTAAAAACGACCTATACATACTATACGAGTATATTGAATCTCCTCTTTCTATTAAATACGTAAGTATATGTTTAACTTTTTTTTATATATATACATATAATAAAATAAAGTAAATAGAAAAAATCTAATCTATCTGTGTATAAAAACTATTTTTAAGAGTATTAAGGTCGAAATATATTTCTGTTACATAAATGATACACTTGTTTTTATTACTGCAAAGAAAAATATAACACTTTATTCCAAAAATATTATCTATATTTGAGAATACGTTTTGTACAAAGTTATTTCATTTTCAATATTTGAAGTACAACTGAAGTATATAAAAAAGAAATCGAGATAAAGATAATACATATGAAATAGGAAAAAATCAGAATGAGTTTTTAATCATTTACTAAATATTATGTACCATCAAATTATTCTAAAATTAGACATACCTACATTCTAAATCCTTAATTTTATTCCTTATAATATTTTGGTAAACTAATAGTACATGCATTTACTTAAAAATAAAAATAAATTTAATGATATACGAAATTATCTATTTAAATTTTCACACATTTGGTGGTAAACACAAATATAAATTATTTACACTATTAACAAAAGTTGAAAATCTTGCGAAATAGTCGTGATTGAAAACTCTTTGATTATATGGTAAATTTGTCATTACTACCGATCCTGGTTGTACAGGAGGTACGGGTGGTATAGGAGGTACGGGTGGTATATGTGGTATTCTTGCAGCTGCAGCAGTTGCTACTGCTCTATTAGCAATTGCATTGAGTACATGAGGATTATTGAGTGCATGAGGATTATACACGGTATTTGTTGTCGGTAATTTTTGTGTGTGCAAATTTCTTTGTCTTATATTTAAGTAAATTGTTTGTCCGAATAATCTTACATTGTCAAATAATTGTAAACAATATGGAACTGAAGATTTATGAATAAATGTAATGAATCCATATTTTCTTTGGAATCCATTTGAATCTTTTGGAATTGAAACTGACTCTACGGGTCCACCCTATAAAGCATATTGTAATCAAATTTAATTTATATAAAATTATTGAAGAATCCATAATAAATTTCATTGTAATCATTTTTACCTGTAAAAATAATTCGTATAAAATCGCTTCTGTCACATTTTCATGTAAATTTCTGCAAAATATTGTACGCTTGTCTTTATCATCATTGTCATCATCTTCAGATGAGTCTGTAATTTCTATTACTTCATCTGATCTCGTTATTCCACTCATTTTTGTTTGCTTTCAGATGTGCTTTTATTTTCTAAAGAAAATTAAAATGAAATAAATAAAAATAATTTTTTGAAATAACGTAAATTTATCTTAAAAATTATAAAGTAACATTTCAATGAATTTTTTTTATTTATTTATTTTTTTTTAATTTAGCTTTGTAAATATTTTGCTTTCACTTGTGTTATTTATTACCTTTTTAAATAAATTGATCTTTTGTTTTTAATTAATAACTGAAATTTGAGTATTTTAAAATTTCTCTTAATTTATGTTTACAATCTTTTTTTTGCCTTTTTCGTATACTATATAGAATACTTGTTTTATTTTATTATTCCATTACAAATGTATATAATAAATATGTAGAAATGTAGAATCAAAAAGTATATATTCAAATAGAGTTTCCAAGTAATAAAACTGTCAAAATTTCGAACACATAAATGCACATATATACAATTGTATTAAATGTGTTTCGAAGATATTTCGAAGACATTTCGAAGACATTTTTTGCAAACATACAGACAAGTGGAAACTCTATATATATGCTCTTTGGTAGAATGTACAATACAATATTGTACATCTCAAACAGAAACAGATGTTTTACCAATTGTCAAATATCAATGTCAGTATCAATTGTCAATTTATATTTTAGTTCTATCAAAGAAAATGTATTAGAAACAAGAATTCCAGTTCATACGGCAGATTTTACACTACTTTTACAACCTCTGATCAAGAAACACAACCTCCAATCTAAAAATATTTTTCGTAAAGAGAATTATTCTCATGTAGATTAAAAAAACAAAAAAATCAAAAAAATAGTGTACATGTACGAAATAAATACCAATTTTCATGAATGTATGTGTAAAAATATTACCACCACCCAAAATTAATTATTTGTTTAGGAGTTTTTCTTTTTTCTTAAAGACTATTAGATTTTTTACGCATTTTATTGTACAATAAAAAAAAATGATCTTCATACATTGTTTTTTTTCACACTTTTTATGATCATATGAATGTTTGTATATGATGTGTATACATACAGTATCCCCAAGAAGTCACCGCACCCCCAGAATTTTTTACTATTAATGACTTATTTTTCAAAAATTTGAATTAAAATTTCAAGATTTTTACGTCAAACAATTCTTTATTAAATTCTTTAACTATTCATATATAATTTATAAAAAAATAATATTATTTTATTTCAAAAATCTAAAATGAATTTAAAATATCACTATTTTAAAAGCAAAAAAGTCACCGCACCCCCACAATATTAATAAAATTAGTTGTTATAATTTACCGTTATATCAAAAAATAAAATGCAGGTTGTAAGTAATTTTATAATATTTGACCAGAATCAAAAATTAATAGAATTATAAGTGAATTTTAGATACTAAATTCTTCAAAATTGTATCTCCAAGAAAAAAAATCCTATGGAAATACGACAGTTGATAGTAAATTTGAGAAAAGTAGGAAAATCATACAATAAACTTGCTAAAATTGTTAAAAAACCAAAAATCAACAGTCAGAGAAATCATAAAATATTCTGAAAAGTAAAATACGGCCAAAATCCGTAAAAAAACTGGACGTTTTTCAATACTAATTATTCGAAAATAAAGATAGATTATAACACAAATTAAAAAAGATCCTTTCATTAGCATACTATATTTAAAAACAGATATAGAAAATATTTTTAAGAAAAAAGTAAGTGTCTAAACTGTTAAAAATATGCTCTATCAAAACGGATACCATGGTAAAATGGCTCGTACAAATCCTTATATAAGTGAAAAAACAGATATTCAAAACATTTCTTTTCTGCTGACAATATAAATAAATCAATGTCCTTTATTCGCGAAGTTTTGTTCTAAATTATTGTTTGGAGAACGTAAATTCGTCCTTCTGTGTCAGAGAAGTCACATCAACAATATTTACTATACGCCAAAAAGGACATTGTAAAGAATATCTGTATAAAATTTGAAGTTCATAATATCATAAAGAAATTAAACTCCACCCCATGTGAATTGAAAAAACCTTAATTGTATGAAAATATTTCTATGAAATTTGAAATTTTTTCACAATTAAAAAGAATGATGTAATGCTAAATATTGGAAAAAGTAGCACATTTTCTGAGACTCCACTGTACATTTAGGTATTTTCCTTATGTGTAAATAGAATTCACACATACATTTAAAGAATGAAAAATTGATATTTAGTGATTCTCAATGAAGAGAAATACATTTTACCCCTATCGACTCTGCCCGCACAGCACCTGTTTCGATCAAAACTTTTGGGGTAAAATAAAAGTATTTGACTGGAAATATATGTATGTACTAGATATATATGGTTCTATTGACCAACCCTGGTAATAACCAATATCTGTAATAACCAGATTGGACGTCAAAATAAATGAACCAGTGCTACCATTTTAGTTATCTCATAATGGATTTAGGTGATATACTCACATACTGCATGAGAGTACAAGACGAGTGTATTTAATTTAAACTGAATACTGAATGCAAAAGCAATGCGGAAAGCATCAATTTGAAACACAGGTGACGTACAGAATGCTGCCATGCAGGTGACTATATTAGCATATTTTAAAAATGAGTTATAGTTTGACAGTGTATGTATATGCGGCTGATTCGATCATATAGAGTGTATTTCTTTATTCGTACCGCCGTTCGGTATATTCTATATGCATTTCTTTATCCAAAAAGTATATTCCGAACGTTCTTTTCCGTGTTTCTTTATTCATTTGGAATATACAGAACGTATTCTTTTTAATCCTAGACTGATGATGGTATAAACGGAATAAACCCTACTTTTAATTTGTAATCTGTCAAATATATGATAGTGAAGGGGAAAATAGGGTTATGTCATAAAAAAATAATTTAATAAAATAAATAAATTACATTATTTTATTATTTTTTAAAAACAAAAATTTCCATCCTGAAAAATTTATTTTTTTATAACTAAAAAAATTAAATTATTTTTTCTCCAGCCATTTTAATATACCATTTATATTATTTTGTTTCTTTATTAATACAATTCCAAATTTTCCGGACAATATTCTGTATATTCTATTCCGAATACGGAAAAAATAAAGAAATACACCCATAGTACATTGTTTTATTTTTATTTCTATGATTTTAAATCGATAAAAATAAAAGTAATTTAAAAAAAAAAAAAAAAAACATTTTAATGTTTTTGAAAACAACTTTATTACATACCAAAGAGTATATATATATAGAGTTTCCAATTGTCTGTATGTTTGCAAAAATGTCTTCGATATATCTTCGAAACACATTTAATCCCATTGTGTATGTGCATTTATTTGTTCGGAATTTTGACAGTTTTATTAATTGGAAACTCTATTTGAATATATGTATACTTTTTGTATATGCATACATATATTGATTCTCGATCCAAACTATGATATTCATTTATCATATGAATTTTGGAACGATGCTTTTTTGAAACAGATTGGATTAACTCATGTCTCATGTGGTAGCCCTATAAACAAGTATTGACATTCACCGTCAAATCATGAAAATTTCAATTTATATTTCACCTGGATTTAAAATAAACATTAATTTATCTTAATATAATTTTTAAAATAAAAAGCTAGAAATTGTGTACAAAAAATGTATTCTGATAGAAATTTTCCAATATATTCGAAAGAATCACAAGCAGACGATTATGAATCTTCTTCAGATGATGAAGATAAACGAACAATTTACTGTAGGAATTTAAGTGATCGAGTTTCAGAAGAACTTCTTTGTGAATTATTTATGCAAGTTAGTTTAAAAAGGAAAAAATATTTTTAAAAAAAACGTAAATTAAAATATAAATAATACTTTTCATCAATTTTATCAGGCAGGTCCAGTTGAATCGGTTCGGATACCAACTGATAGGGATGGACGTTCCAGAAATTTTGGTTTTGTTACATACATTCACAGTTGTTCGGTACGTTATGCATTACAATTATTTAGTGGTGTACAATTATTTAACCGAACTCTAACAATAAAATTATCTCAAAACCAACAACAACAGCAACAAGAATCTAGGTTACCTTTACCTATGCCAAATTCAAGTAAAAATCGTCGTCATGATGATGAAAAATTTCCATCACATTCAAATGATAATAATTTATCCCTACGTTTAGGTGGAAGTAGTCTGAGCAAATTACCAAAAAGTAATCTAATGCGTAATAAAAATCTGGAACCAAAGCAATCTAACAAGAATAATGATAAACAAGAAAGTAATCGTAAAAATCCATTTAAAGTTGATTTAGATACATTAATGCGATTAAGTTCTAACTTACTTCCGCCTAAAGAACAAAAACAGAAAAATGATAATGATAAAAATAAAATGGGAAATCCTAATAATCCTTTTACAAAATCAGATTGTCAACGGGATGATCACAATCATGAAAAAATTCCAAAACGTCCTTCACATGATAATAAACTTCGTGATCGTGATAAATCACATCCATATCGAAGATCTGACATGTCAAGATATGAAGAAACAAAAAGAAACAGATTTGGCTTTAAAGATCAAAAACAAAATAATCACGAAAAAAATAAAAATCATAATAAAACAAATGCAAAGCGTAGATAACGTTCATAACCACACATGCCTAACATCTTTTTTTTTTTGCTTTATATTCAATTGAAATGATTTATTTTTTATTTCCAATGATTGAAATTTTAAAATCTTGGAAATATTACAAAACAATCATTCTCAATTGGAACTACATATGATCTATTTAATTTTTAATTTTAATTAAGAGAAAAAATTTGAATCGAATGCAAAATTTGTAATTTAAATTAGATGAATTTGAACGCTTTAAATTTTTTATTTTTTAGAGCCAAATTATTTTAGATTGATTATAGAACTATCATGGTATAGACAATCAGTTTTTTTTTAAATTCTTAATTTTATTGAATGTAGAAAACAAATTTCAAATAAATTAATCGGTTGATTTTTTTACTAAAATTACAAAATTTTTAGTTTTTGAGTTTTAATTTTTTTTTTTTTTTTTTTTTTTGAAATAATCTTATAAAAGTTTAAAAAAGGTGCATTTTATCAACTTCACGTTGAATAAAAGTTTAAAAGAAATTATGCGAGAATTATTTACATTAAAAATAAAATAAAAATAAATTACAGTACCCACACTATATTTTGTGAACTTTTTAATAAAATATTTGTGTTCATCACAACTAATTGTTGGATAAGTAATTCTTACCAAAAAATATAAGCAATCGTTATCACCGACAAAATATCAAAAGAGTACAAAAATTAAATAATTTGAATTATCTGAATCGATGTGCATGCATTTCCTGTATTCCGCAAAAAAAAACACCGAGTAAAATCATAAAAATCACTTTTTATACATAAAATAAACTTTTACTTAAGTAGGTAATTCAACAAAAAAGCAAAAATGAAATTTAAATACATAAGTAAATAAAAATTTAGAAAATCAAAGAAAAAAAAAATATATTTTTTTAGTATTTTCTAATATCATCATTAGATTCTAAAGGACTAATTTCCATTCCAGAATCGGATTTTTTACCGCGTATTGCATTATTCTTATTTTTATTATTCTTTTTGTCATCTGTTTTTAGCCGTTTCATAGAACTTTCATTGCCTGTGTTCATATTTGAGATTAAATCATTTGAATTTTTTGAAAATGATGAAGTTGATGGTATTGGATCAAATGAAAATTCATGATGAACATCGGCAATAACCACAATTTTTTCTGGTTGTCGTAATTCTGGACTTTTAATTGGTGAAATAGAACTTAAAAACAACAAACAGGAATAAATTTGTTTACACAGAATTTAACCAAGAAAAAAAAATCTTGTTTTGAAAAGTATGTACATAAATTTTATATTTTGTTCTACCTGATGTCTTCAGACGATTGGAATCCACTTTCTATGATACTCGTATGAATTTGACTTTCAGAATTATCTCTGGAATAAAACAAAATTTAAAGTAAAGAAAGAAATAAAAAAAAAAAAATTCAAAACTTTACGTTGCTATCATGGTCGAATTGCATATTTTCGAAAAATTATCTCCTTGTATCTGAAATTAATGTATGAAATATATAAAAAAATAAAAAAAAAAATGAATTCTAACAAACCAATTCATTCATTTCTGAAATTTTATTTTCCTCATAGTTGAATTCTTCTAATGAATTAGAAAATGCTTGATAAATTTCTCGCATTTGTGAAAGATCCAAATCATTATCGTAAGCATCAACCTCTACAATTAAATTTAAAAAATTAAAGTCAACTTTAGTAAATGTGCAATTACAATCTAGGTACCTATTAGCATTTTATGTATGATTATTAAAATGCATTTTTCAATAAAAATTTTAAAAATTACCTTGAAGATAGTATTTTAACATTTGAAATTCTTCACTTTTTTTTGAGGTCATTGTTATTTACACAATTTTATTTATTTTCTAATTATAAATAAAAATAAAAGATAACAATAACAAAATTAAAATTAATGCAATGAAAATTAAAATGGCAAACAACAATGTAATAACGGTAATTAAATATTTGATTTGATTGTATGCTGTAAACATTTGGATTTGAGCATAGTAAAAAATACATTTACAAATTTAAAATTATAATAATAAGAAGCCGAAGATTCTGTTCTTTATAGGTTGGTTACGCTCGTTTCTTTTTTTTCATACAAATTATTCAAAGCAAATCTAAAATAGGACCTATAGGTACATTACAAAATTATGTTTTAAAATTTTTAGTAAATTAAAAAATTTTTTTTTAATTTAATCAGACACATTTTTAAAATAAATTTTAAGTATTATAGTATTACTTAAATTCGATAACGATTTGTTCCACTTCATTTGAATAAAAAATTTCTGATATTCATTACGTGCAGTACCCATAAAGAATTAAGATAAACTAAATACTTACTGGAAATTGAAGTAAATATGACTGTTATTATTCAAGAAATTTCAGAAGTCATTAACTATTTTGAAAAAAAGAAAATGCAATTATTGATAATCAAAAGGCGCGTTTTTTATTTATTTTTATTAATTTTCAGAATTATAAAACAAACAAAAAAAATTACATAAAATTTTTTACTTACAAAATTAATGGAAGAGTTTATTTAAATAATGCTCATTTTGAATTATTGTATAGATATTTATTTTTTATTTAACTTTTTTGTTTTATTTAAATGTAATAATACCGAATAGTTAGCCCTAAAAAAACACTTGTTTGTTTTTTCTTTTTTCACTTTAATCAGCCACAGTTTTTTTATGATACATACAATTGTATTATTTCGTTTTGTGAAAGTTAATGAAATGCAAATAAGGAATGTAAAACAAAAAAAAAAATAAAATAAAATAAAACAAAATTATTGCAATGATGAAACAATATAAAAATATATCTAATAAAAAGCGATTTACTGTGCTGATTATATAAGAAATGGACTTTAAAAACATAAATATACATACTATTAAAAAATATAAAAAGGATATAAAATGTTATTTTTTGTTTTTCTCTTAAATTATTAAATCTTAACATTTTTGATTTTCATTTATGACATAATTTAATTTAAGATGAACAAATTATAATGAAATCGCTAAGGTTGATAATAGACCGTTCTTTTTTAATTTGTAACAACTTTTTATTCACTTCTCTTCGATGAAACTAACTAAAATACCATCATCATCGTTATCATCATCATCATTATTATTATTTTCTTCATCATAATTACAATTGTAATAATAACGAATTTTAGTAACATGATTTCAGTTACTATCCGGTTTAACATTACGTTTAAGAATGGCTGCGGCTAAATCTTGTTTCATTGCAGCCTGTTGTCTTTGATCAGATAATGTTTGAATACTTCTTAAACCATTTACAATATCCTTTGTTTTACCAAAATATATTTCATTTAATGTGTTACGAATTTTATTTTCCATATCTTCAACTAAACGTCCAATATTTGCAATATGAGGTGATGATTCACTAACATTTGCATCTTGTTCAACTTGACGTGTTAATGATCCACCTAAATTCATAGTACCAGAACCTTGTTTATTAGTTTGTAACCATAACATTGCTGTTGATGTCAATTTATAATGTGCTGTACGACCAGTACTTTTCTCTTGTACTTCGACAACGTGAATCGAATCCCAACAACCACGTATCTTTTTACTACCGTCTCCTGCCTTTTTTATTAGTATAACACCAGCAAAACCATGATCTAAATCCCATAAATATACAGAGGATACTCCACCCTCATAATACATATCACGGTATTGATCAAATGCGTAGTTTGCTTCAATTTCTAATTTTCTAAGTCTTTCTGATGGCATTTGACCATCTTCTAAGGGTGGATCATATGTATTTGACCATGGAGATCTATATGAATCACCGTCACGATTATAATCGCATAATAAATAATCTTTTCCTGTTTCTTTATCTTTTGCTATTTTTAATGGTTGATCGACTGATGATAACAAATCCTCGCATAAACCCGGTGCCAAATCTATCAAATCAATCAAGTTCTTTTCAATTTGTTGTGGTGGTAATCTTCGCATCAAGTCAAGAGCACAGTCCATTTGAAGATCCGTCTATAAACAAACACAATAATAAATATGAAAAGAACGTTTAAAATTTGAATAGTGTGTGTTATAACATTTAAAGAAAATAAAAACTAAAAATACAAATTCCTTTTCCTGTTTTTAAATCTAAATATAGCACAAGCTTATAGTAAACAACAAAAATAGCCCATGATTACATTCAATATATGTGTAAAGTAGGCAAAAGTCCAAAGTAAAAGGAAATTTTGGGTGTGACTGAAGATAATTTTATTTCTTACCATTTTGATGTATCACAGTTTAAACAAACTTTGTTGAGCAATTTAAATAGTAAACTGATGAACAATTTTTTCATCTAAAAGCGAAAACAATGATATTGGAAATGTTAAAATAACCAAAAAACAAAAAAAATATTTTCCTTTTCTTAGCTACCAGAGAAAAGTGCTTACTTATTACTTCACTTCACTTGCTTATTTCTTTTCAGTTTTCTTGCTTTTGCTTTGTTTCATTTGTCAAATAGGCTACAATGGGTGTGTTCAAAAAATTATAAATGGAAAATTTTGCTTCTTCAACCTTTTTACTCGCTGCACTTTGAGCTTTGCAGCTCTGTGCCTCTGCAAGAATTTAACTTGCCTATTGATTTGTTATTACATACATATATATATATATATTTTTATTTTTAATAAAAAAATTTAATTTTTTCATAAAAATACAGCTTCGTGTTAGTAAAATTGATAACAAACGAGTTCGAAACAAATTAAAGTTTGTGTTTAGTGACTATTAGTGCATTGCATGTCTTATTCTCTCATTATTTCTAATAAGAGTGTTTCACAAGAAGTATTACCAGAACCCCCGAATATTCCGTACACGGTAGTTCTATTCTGCACACTATACATGTTTTCATGCTAATTTCTCAACCAGTTCGCTTTCGCATTTTAATTCAATTTCATGTTTCATGTTCATGTATACTGGTCTGATCTGGTATACATGTGGGAATGAGAAAAAATAGTAATAGGAAATATATCAGAGGAAAGTAATCCAGTTGGATGGCTTAGTGGGTAAAGCGGGTGGCTTAGTAATTCAGAAGACGTAGGTTCGAATCTCACGGGTCGCCACACTTCCAACAAAACTTTTATTTCTGATATATTTCACATTGTTGTTAGTTTTTCAGAAAACATTACAAATGTTTTCTACAATTAATTTCCTACAAATTAATTTCCGATCTTACATTTGGGGGCATCAACCGGGAATGAACTAGACTTAGGGACTTACCCTAGACACAGACTGAAGACTTGTGAGTTTAATTGCGACGATGAATTTGCTACGTGGATGATGTTATGATGAGTTATTATGAGTTATTATGAGTTATTACGTGGATATAGAAAGAAGAGAGAAGTACTATTAGTGTGAATAGTACAACTGGTGATAAACTTTACTATATAGTGAGAATATAGTAGAAGTTGACAAACGATGACAGACAGAACAAGAAGACTAACGAAAAAAAATGGTAATACATCTGAGGGCAGATGTATAGTCAGGAATGGCCGAATGTGGGAATGAGAAAAAATAGTAATAGGAAATATATCAGAGGAAAGTAATCCAGTTGGATGGCTTAGTGGGTAAAGCGGGTGGCTTAGTAATTCAGAAGACGGTAGGTTCGAATCTCACGGGTCGCCACACTTCCAACAAAACTTTTATTTCTGATATATTTCACATTGTTGTTAGTTTTTCAGAAAACATTACAAATGTTTTCTACAATTAATTTCCTACAAATTAATTTCCGATCTTACATACATACATAGCAATAACAAACTGCATAGCAAATAGTCAATCAGTTCAGTAGTTCAGTAGCATATGCTGGACACTGATTGGCTTGGTAATGATTATTGAATTCAGTTGCCTTTTGAACGCGCGGGAAGATGGTTGGTGTTAAACGCCTCTTAAAATTACAAATTTATTAGTAATAATTTTCTTTGTTCTGTTAATTACATTTGACAATAAAATATCAAATTAAATGTATGCAGTTCTAGTATTGCAATGTCAGATACCAAAAAGTAGTAAAAATGCTGTAATTTCAGTAAAACGATAGCACTGACTAGAGGTCAGTGTAATAGGTAACGAAATATTTTATATTTCCAATTAAATAAATTGGATTTGACGTTTGTTAATTGAATAAAAATTTGCAGAAGATAGAAGAAGACGTTTTCTTCTTTGTACATGTAGGAACATAGTAGTAAAATTTCAATTTTTTATTTAGAAAATTTTCATTTTTTCACATGAATTTTTGATAATTTTTAAAGAAAATGTAGTGTTTAATCCATAATTAAAGAAAACTAAAAGTATTTTTTTTTATTATATTTTCTTTTCATTTTACTTTGTTTTGTTGTTAATCTTAATTTCTAAAAAGTAATCATTAAGACTGAAAAAGTTTGCAAAATAAAAAAATATATGTAAGTGGTTTATTGTACAGCTTATTTTTGTTTTTTCTTGTTTTGAAGTCCTGACTACTGACCAATTATGTTTTGTAGAAATTTAATAAAAGAATACAAGTGACATCGAACAAAAAAATAATTTTGTTTCGCAAAATGTATTTGTGAAAAATGATTAAATAATTGCCACGAAGAGTTTTTTGTCTTTTTATTGTAATTTTTGTCTTAAAATGTTTAGTTCACATTCACAATACTGTATTTTAATATTTTAGTTTGATCAAGTGTTTTGCTTACATTATAACAACTGCATAATAAATATGAGAAAATTCTAATAAAAGTTATCAAAAAATTAACTCAGTATTATAAAATGTAAACCATATTAAAAGGTACGTATTCTTTCATTTGAAATAATTGTTTCAAAGATTATTTTAGCAGATGAATAATAAGAGAAAATAAGAAAATTATAACGAACGTATGCATATGGATGCCCACGTAGCTCTATGATACCGTATTATGTATATGAACATAACATATGTATGTACACACATATGTCTGTAATCTATATACATATAATAATATATTGTACGTATTGTACATTTGGAGAGAAGGAAAAGTTGAAAATATTCGAGAAATTTTTTTTTTTTAATAAATAAAAGTGGTATTAATAATTAATGTTAATATGAAAAGTAATTAAAAATTTTGTAATTTTCTTATTGCTTCAATTTTGCAGAAGAAATCACATTTGCATTAGACATTAAGCAAACATAATAAAAGTTTTATTTTTAGGAGAAAAAAAAATCAAATTAATATTTATTTTCTTTTGCACTCTAATTGATTAATAAATAATTAATTAGAGCATAAAAGAAAAAAAATTATTCCATTTCAAGTATCTACCCACCAATTAGAAATACGTACTTAATAGATGCATGAATGGGAAAATACAAAAAAAGTAATAAAAGAAGAAAAAAGTTGGAGAAAAACAGGTTTTTATTTAAGAAATCATAAATTGGGTAACCATCAATTTCGCAAATGTAGAGAAAAGAAAACACTATTGTACGAATATACTATCATGTAGAGTGTAGAGAGGACAATGACCTATTTTATTCTTTCATTTCAATGTTAGGAAATAGATATAACAAAATTAAAGGAAAATAAATAATAGATTTAAGAAAAAAGAATTAAAATAGTTTTAAATTCTCATACATATTTTTATTTTTAAACAAAAATCCAGTATATGTGAATGAAACTTTTTTTTTTCATTTTATAGAAAAATAATTTTTTACTAAATGGATAATTAGAAATTTCAAAAGAAATATTTGAAAATGGCTTCAGGAGATCTTTCTTTAACAAGTAATAGCAGTCAAGAAGGTAAAATATTTATAATTTATTTCTAATATATTTACTACGTATACTTATAAAACTATTATTTTTATGATTCGTAGAAAGTCCTGAATACGTAGGATACACTACTGAAAGAGCTATTCGACCATCATCGAATAGTAGTGGTAGTACAACAGCCAATATAAATAATAATAATTCGAATAAAAAATACGATATGGTTAAACAACAATATGATCAAGCAATGATAGAATTAAGTAATCTTCGTCGTCAACATAATGACACAGTTCGAAGATGTGAAGATATGGCATCACAATTAGGATTTTATCAAGAACAATATATGGCAGCTATGAATCAATTAGAAAGTACATCAAAAGAACGAACTAAATATACAGATGTAACAAATGAAAATGCTAGATTAACACAGCAAAATATGTTACTTGAAAGAAAATTACGACGTTTTATTGAATCAGTTAAAGAAAAAGAAAATGGTAATAATCAAGCTAGTTTTACATTTTATAGTGAGCATTATGGTGAATTAGGTAATAAAAAATGTGAAGGAAGCTGTATTGAAACAGAAAAATTAGTTGAAGAAATTCAATTATGTAAAAAACTTTATTCAGATTTATCTAAAGATCGTAATACATTAGCTGTCGAAAGAGATAAATTACGTTTACAATTATCAGCGGCATATGCTGACTTAGAGAATGCAAAACGTGAAAATACAATTTTACGAGATACACGTGACCAATTAATTTTACAACAGGATAAAGAAATGGAAGAAATGAAATCATTAATGGCAACCAGAGCCAATGAGTTAATAGTAACGAAAATTGATCGAAGTCGATTAGAAGAAGAATTAAATCAAATTTTATCTGAAAAAGATAACGTATTACAAGAAACACAAAAAGTTAGCGATGATTTGGCAGCTGCTAAAAAAGATTTAGATCAAAAGAAAAAGGACGAAATAAAATTAAAGAATGAAATAAAAAATTTACAACAAACAAATCATGATTTGTTACAAAAGTTAGAGCAACTTAATTTAAAACTGGAAAAACGTGAGCTATTAAAATCTAGAGAGAGTAATTGGAGTAAAGAATTTTCAGAAAATAAAGATGAAAATAAAGAAATTGAAAAATTGAGAAAAGCATTAGAAAAAGCAAGATGCGAAATGGATAAGGCAATACAAGAAACGGAAATAGCTAAAGGACGTCGTGATTGGGCAATACAAGAACGTGAAAAGATTGTTCAAGAACGTGATTCTGTTAAGACATTGTGTGATAATTTACGTAAAGAAAGGGATAAAGCAATATCTGATTTATTATCTGCAATTAGAGATAGTGAAAAAATCAAAAAACAAAAAGATGAAGCCTACAAAGAAATTGAGACATTAAAAGAACGTTTAGAAAATCAAATGAGCTCTTCCCGGCGAAGTTTTAGATGGAGTTCGTACGACACAGACGATGTATTAGAAATAGAATTAAGTGGGTATGATCAAGATGAGGATTTAGGTATAATTTTAGATGATTCGAATAATCGTCAACTTGTATGTGGAGTAACAAATACTTCTCCAGCTTTTGGAAAATTAAAAATCAATGATGTGATTATTAAAGTAAATTCATTAGATTGTCAATCAGTTTCAAAACGTATGGTTTTAGAAGAAATTCGTTCAAATGCTCCTCGATGTACACTTTTAATATCAAGAACAAAACAAAGTAAAAGACATTTGTATACTGTTCACTTAAATCTTCAAGAAAATCATAGTCATGGTTTGAGTTTAGATACAGGAGTTTTCATTTCAAAAATTGAACAAAATTCATTAGCAAGTTTTGAACCAGAAATTGATGTAGGTGATAGAGTTTTAAGTATTAATAACAAATCAATGGAGGGTGTGCAATCAATTAAAGAAGTTATGAAAATTTTAGATGATCATAGAAATGATTCTATTACAATATTTGCATTGAAAAATGTTCAAGATGTTAGTTACGGAGAGGTAAATCGTCGTATGACAAACACATCAGCACAAACTGATTCAAATGATTCCGTTTACAAAGTCAACACAACAAAACAACCATCAAAACTTTCCGAAATGATAAGTAAATTTCGTGAAAAAATTCATATAAGTAAATCTGGTCCAGAAGTTGACAATTTTAGTCAGGAAAATGATGCATTGGCAGCTCTTGATTCAGTTTTAAGTGAAAATTCAGAAAAAAGTAAGGAAAATCTTTTTAAACGTTCGAAAAGAGGCAAAAAAGAAAATAAAGATGCAAGTAAAAGTATGGGTACATGGCCAAGAGCAGCTATTTTAAATACATCGCAAGAGAATCCTAATGGGACTGTTGTACAACATCGGAAAAAAGAAAGAGCTACCTTATCGTTATTTACAGGGCCGATTAATGTTGATAAAGATGATCACCCAATATCAGATATAAATGGCAACGGTACAAATAATGGTAATAATTTAAAACAAAATCAAAATAGAAATTCAAACCCGATGTCAGCAAATTTATATCAAAACACCCCGTCAAATGCATATTTAAACCGTCATTCAGTGTACACTACAACATTGGAATCAGAACCAGTTCTTCTTGAACAATCGAAACCAATACAGGCTCTCAGCAATCGAAATAGTCATTTAAATCCAAATTTACGACTTAAAGTGCTCGATAATAATGGTAAATGTCAAACTAATCATCGACATCATCCTAATCATTATCAAAATCGTCTCAGTCTTAATTTAACACCATCTGATAACAGCTTAATATACAAAAATGGTGGACAAACAGCTCAACGTCAATATTATGCACCAACATCTGAGCAAAATTCAATGATATTTTTTCCTAAAAAGCCACTCTCTGACGCTGTAGTAAATTCTTCGAAATTATCATATAATACACCTGGTTTAGATTTTAAAACCAATCATCCAGGAAATATATTAACAGGAACATATTCTAACAATCAACAAAATTCGCTTGATGTAATATCATTAAAATCACAAAATTCAATTGATTCGTTTCTTTGTCAAAAAAGTCCACCAGTGCATGATTATCATGTTAACAATATAAAACGAAATCTACCAAAAAATGTATCAAAATATCCAAGTGATAGTGAAAGTATTGGAATGGAAAGTATGTTACTACCTGGCAATCACATTACTAACACCAGTACGTTACCACCAACTTCTTTAATTTTTCCGCCGAGTGTAACTTCGTCTCATCGTAACACGCCACTATTTCCATCGTTTGCCAGTCATATTCATCCACATCCACATAAAATCCGTCATTCAAGTCCTCTTACCTTACCAGTTAGTTCACATTCAATTGAACATCAAAATATGTCTGGTTCGGGCCCAAATGGTGGTACAATGAATTCTTCAGATAAATTTGATATTGATTATTCATCACCTGCTGCCCATCACGTATATAATGTGTCTGCTGATTATCCATACAATAACACTCGTCGAACACAACCAACAAGAGATCATGATGACTCCTCAACAAACTATTCTCATGTATACGAGGGTGGAACTTTCCCAAGAAAAAAAGAACATCAACGTTTTCGTATTCCATCTAATCCGAGTGTAACAAGTAAAGGTAGCGGAGTAAAAAATAGTACTGGTTCAATAGAACATCATGGTAGTGAACGTGGATCACCTATGCCACCAGTACATGTTGAAATTTTAAGCCATGGGGCAAATAAACGTAATTCAAACCTGCCAGATTTTTTATGTCCAGGCGATTTAAGACGTGTAACAATTGATAAAAGTGACAAACCTTTAGGAATTACAATACAATGTAATAATAATGGAGGTGGTATATTTGTTTCAACTGTGGCTGAAAAAAGTATTGCTAGCCGTGCTGGCTTACAAGTAGGTGATCAATTATTAGAAGTATGCGGTATAAATATGCGTTCAGCAACAAAAGATATAGCAGCAAACGTTTTAAGACAGTGTGGAAATTCAATAACAATGCTTGTACAATACAATCCAGAAAGTAGGTTTGGAAATCATTTTTTTTTTTTGTTTTTTCAAATAAAAAGTCATTATTATTATTTTTTTTACAGAATATGATGGTCATAATTTAGAACCGGAAAGTATTAGTCATTCTGGTTCACCAACTCCACGTAATTCACCACGACAAACTCGTTCTATGATGGTACCGTCACCACCATTACCATCTTCACAAGTTTCAAAAAGTGCTATGCCCCCACCATCTTTAGTATCATCACAATTGAAAAAGCAAAAATTTGCTGATAGCCTAGAAAATCAATCAGACTCAAGTCATCCAGATTCGTCTGGAAGCATTTATGAAGAAGAGCCACGATTTATAACATTGCACACAGATAAATGTAAAAATCTGGGGATTAAACTATTTGGTGGTAATAAAGTAGGTATATTTGTTCACGATGTACAACCAGACTCGCCAGCTGATATTGCAGGAATACGTAAAGGTGATCAAATTTTAGAATATAATGGTGTCGACTTGAGATGCGTAACAGCTGAACAAGCTGCAAATGAAATATCAAAACTAGCAGATAATGTTACAATGTTGGTGCAAAACAATTTACAAAGTAATTTTAAGAACATATGTAGATATTTTATTTAAAAAAATGAATATTTCTCATGTTAATTTTGATTTTTCTTTATTTTAGAACTAAATCAAATTCAGGATAAAACTGGAGATTCATTTTATATACGCGTTGGTTTCGATCGTACTGGAGATTTAGGTGAAGGTGAATTAAGATTTGTTAAAGATGAGGTACTTTATGTGGATAACACAATTTTTCGTGGAGTTTTTGGACAATGGAGAGCTTGGAAATTAGATGCATACGGTCATCGTAAAGAATGTGGAATAATTCCAAGTCAATCAAAGTAGATTTTAAAAAGCATATTTAAAGCATTTTCATTTTCACTTAATTTATTTTCTGCAATTGTTAACATTTGTAGAGTTGAAGAGGAACTTCGTTTATTGGGTGATAGTGTAGACTGTGATGGTGGTACAACACGACGTGGTAGTACATCGGCAAGAAGATCGTTTTTTCGAAGGAAAAAGCATCAACGAAGTTCATCAAGAGATTCAAAAGAATTAGCAAGTTTTAGTAATACACAACTGAGTTATTTTTCTGATTCTGGAATGTTAAACGATGAAGGAACAATTTTAAGTTATCAACGGGTGGAAAGACTAGATTGTAAATTATTTATTTTAATTTGTCTTATGACAACAGTAAAAGTATTTATCTCAATTTTTTTTTCTTTTAAATTATTTCAAGATCCTGTTTGTCGACCCGTTCTTGTTCTTGGACCATTATCTGAATGTGTTACGGATAGATTAACACTTGATTTTCCATTATTATTTCAACATTGTATTATGACACAAATGGATTGTTCTCAAGAAGCAATGGATGAAGGATTACAAAAGAATATATTTGTTGATTATCGGCGTAAAGGCAATAAATTTGAATGTACTACAGTAGAATCAATTCGTAATATATGTAAAAACGTAAGAAAAATAATATATTTTGAATGAAACATATAATTGTCAAAAAAAAAAAAAAACAAACCAAATATTTTTTCTTCCAGAATCGTCATTGCATTTTAGATATATGTATATCTGCTGTCGAAAGACTACAAAGACTACAAATTTATCCAATTGTATTATTACTAAGATTTAAATCAGCTAAACAAATTAAAGAGATTAAAGATTCAAGATATTCCACAGATAAAATATCACCTAAAGCTGCAAAAGAAATGTATGAAAGAGCACTTAAATTAGAAACTGATTATAAACAGTATATATCTGGTAAGTCACATGAGCTTTTAATAAAAATTTTTCCAATACATAATAGAAAGTAATACCTTGAAGTATATTACACAGTTTTGATAAATTTATTTTATACTTTTATTATAGCTGTAATACCGGCCGGCGTTAACATAACACATATGAGTACTCAAATAAAAGCTTCTGTTGTTGAGGAACAATCTCGCGTTTTATGGGTTCCTGCATCAAATCCATAACATATATGTACATATGTTTGACTTAATAAAGCAATAATATATATATAATTCAATTCAAAAATTCTAAAAGTGATACGATTGTGAGAATTAATTTATCTAACGATAATTATTTACATTCGAAAGATATATTATTAATTATTTACATTTCAAAAAATTAAATGAATTTATATTTTATTATTAAAATAATTAATATAAGATGGACGATAATAATTTTTCAAATCAAATTTTTTCACTTATAAAAAGATGAGAAAAACATATCAAATTTTTATGAAGTTTTTTTAAAAAAAAATTTTTAAATAATTTTTTATAACTACATATAAAACGATTAGGTGCTAAATAATGTTTTCATCGTAAACATAAAAAAGTGCCTTTTTAAATATGAATATTCATACATATTGCAATCGATCAAATAAAATGAGGATATTACAAATGTATGAATTATGCTTTTATAAAAATTTAATCAACGAAACTGAAAATATGTACACGATATGTGCATACATACAGTGAATTAATTAAAACATTTTTTTATATTTATATTTAAATTTTAAAGTATATTTAAAAAAAAAAAAAAAACGAACATTTTAAATACATATGTATTTCTAATTTTGATACAATTTTATGCAACATTTTTCCAAAATTTTTATTAAAAATGAAATTTTATATGATATGTTTGGATACATACATGCACTAGTCATTCTTTTTTCTTAAAATGATGAAAATAAAATTTCTAAAGTTAAACACAATATAAAATATCGATTCTTATAAAGATAATGGTTATAAATTTAAAAATCACTTTAAAAAATTAACGAATTTTAAAAGGAGAGCATAATTTTGAGACTTACATACATACATTTATACGTTGTATGTAAATTTGAAAAATATTTCTTTTATTTTGATTTATCTCTTCTCATATATTTTTTTACAAAAAATATACATACATATACAAAAACCAATTTAGAAATAAAATAATAAAATAAATCATTTATGAATATACAATCAAATTAATAAAAAAAAAAGCATATATACCTACATGTATAAAAATAATGCATATAATAACGAATTCATTTAGAATGTAATAAATATTATTACTTACTCCCTTATACACAAATATATATAACAACACCTTGCAATCTGTGTTTATTCTAATTTCTGTTACATTTAAGTACATATTTTATATAAATATACGTATATACATATATTATATAGACAAAAATTTATTTTATTTTATAATACTAAGTATTTCAAAATCTAATTATTTAATTGAATGTTTTTATTTTAATTTTATTTTTTGTTATGTTAATGTCAATAAATACTTATACACATAAAGAAAAGATTGCCTGTTATACCTACACGTAAATATATGTACATGTATATTTGATATCAATAAATTCTTACCATGATTAAAGATTATTGTTTTATTAAAAATCCTTAAACATTTAAAAATTCAGATATTATACTTCACACAGTTTACTTTCATTAGTATAAATGGATTTTGAAAAGTCACTTAAATACAAGTTTTTAAATTGATTTAAAAAAAACAACAACGATATCTTGTATAAAAACATCATTTTTTTATTACCGCTAAAACTTTAATTAATTTTAATTCAGAAAACAAATTAAATATAATTTAACAATAACAGTATTTTTACAAATGAAAAGCAAAATTAAATAAAAAACAAATAAGGCTAAAATTTATCTCTCAAAATACAATAAATTTATATGTAATGTTAAGCTTAAAAAAATTAGAAAAAAAAAAAAACAAAAGAAAAATAAAACATTCAAATGCTTAACATTTCGACTAGGACATTTCATTTATCATTATTTTTATTTACAAAAGTTAAATATAAATTAATTGTAATATATACAATCATTTGTTATTCGTTATTTTTAGTGGCTTTTTTAAAATCTCTATCAGCTACACAAAATTAATAAAATTTATTTAACTAAATTCCTAATTTAATTTAATGAAAATTATAAATAAAACATTTTAATCATATAAAAAGTCAAAATCTTCTCTTTGCCGGTACCAATCTTCAGTTGCATGCTCATATATAGCACGCTGTAATTCGTCTTCGGCAACGTCGATTGGATGTTGTCGATGATTTATTTTATTACTGTTATTATCATCATTATCATAACTATCAATTTCATCATTGTTGTAATTATTGTCATTTAATGATGTACGCGGACTTCTTGATGTCGCACGAAATTCCAATGGTATATCGTAACATTTACATATACAACATGATGGAAAACGAAACCAATCTGAAAATATACCACGGCATTCATTATGTGGATCATAAGCTAATAAACGATGTAAACGATATTGTTGTTCACAACGGCATCCATCTCTACAATACATTTGTTTATTTTCATGAGTACATTTCTCCCAATGTACATATTGTTCAAATGGATAAAGATTTAACAATGCAAGAACTTCTCCACGAGTATTATTTGCCCAGAATGGTGCAACAACTTCTTCTTTTACTGGACATGCATTACTAAAAATAAAGTTCGAAAAAAGCATAAAAATTAAAAATTTGAATTAAAATGCAGATGATTTAAATAATGATTAGAATCCAGTGATTCTCAGAATTATACTTACATTCCTCTTAAATTCAATGTGGCTGGAGCTTCCTTTTGTACAGTATCTTGGAATAGTTGACCTTCAACTGTATTTGGCTTATTAGTCTTCTTTTTTTCCATAAAAGCCTCGTGCTGTTGTTGTTGTTGCTGCTGTTTATTATTATTACTATTATTATTGATACTGTCAGGTACTATGGAATTTGTTTTTTCTTTAATTATTTCATTAAATTGTGTTTGATTTTTAAAATTATTTTGCGTTTTTTCTGTATTTTGTTCAATAGTGTTTTCAATTGAATTTTGATTATTTTTGTTATTATCACTATTACTCTCTTTTTGAATAATTTCAACTTTTTCAGGTAAAAATGTTTGATGTTGTTTTTCAGCTATCTTTTCTGATTCAATTTCAGACTGTATAATTTGTTGTACAACTTTTAATGTTGTTGATATTGTAACAGATTCAGTTTTATTTAAAATTGATAAATTCGGTGATTGCACTATTTGAATATTATTCATTTCATTATTTTGTCGAGTATTATTACTATTATTATTATTATTATTATTATTATTATTTGCTAATTCTAAATTATTGTCTGAGCTATCAACAAAATCAATTTGATCTAATCTTTGTTCAATTTTATTATTATCGTTAATTTTTTGTGAATCAATTTGTGGGCTATTAATTAAATTATTTTCACTATTATTACTATTATCACTTTTTGATAATGGTATTTCAGTTTCAGTCGATAATGAAGATACAGATGATGAGGATAATAATGGATTTATTGTTGTTGTACTTGATGCAATTAATTCTGGATTATTTTTTAATTTATTTTCTTCTACTCTATTTGTTGACATTGTTGATGTTGTTGGACGAAAATATGGTTCATTTAATACATCGTTATTTTTTGAATTTTGAAATTCTGATTGTAAATATTTTGTTTTACGACGAAAATTATCTCTTGAATATCTAGCTGCTGTACTTTCAAAATCTTCAATTTCTATATCATTATTATGTATTTCACTACGTAATACCGATATATGTCGAATATCACCGTACATACGTTTCATTAAACCTTGATTTTCATGTACAAAACGACGTACTGCATGCCATGGATATTGTGATCCAGGTAAATTACAATATGCTTGTTGTGTTAAATCACATGGTATTGAAGCTAATAATTGTGCACGACCACGACGTGATGATTTTTGACTACATGATGTTGCTGAATCAAATCCATATGACCATAATGTTGGTATTATAAATATAAGAATAAATAATAATGAATTCTGAAAACAGAAAACAAAAATTTTAACGTACATACATACATATACACGTACTTTTTTTTAAATATAAGTACGAATAAGCCTGGTAAAAATTTCGGTGATTTCATCTTAATATTGTGAAAAATTATATTAACCCACATAATATGTAAAACGATTTTTATATTAAAAAGCAACAAGTATAAAAAAGAAAATTACAATTTATCCCAGTTATGCATGTAATATCATTAAATTACATGCCATTATTAATATTAAAATGCCTTTCACTCTTTACGATTTAACTAATATTTCATTACTGTGTTATTACTGTTATTATCATTAAGATAAGCAATGGTAATCATATGTCCATCATCATTCATATCTTATGATAATGAAAAATGAATAAATGTACATATGTATGTATAAGTATGTACATTCACGTACATATGTATGTATGATTATATACCAAAGGTATATAATTTAAATATTTTACGTGCCTGTGTTATCTTTCTTAACATATTAAACCAATAAAAGAAGAATTTTTAAGACTAAAAAATCAAACATACATACATTATGTATACATACATATGCATATTGTATGGTATAAGAAAATTTTCTTACTTTTACCATCTTTTACTAATAAGATGATATTATAAGTAAGTAATGCATTGCAATATACACATGTAAAAAAGTTAGTCAGCTGATCGTCAATCAAAATTTATGATGATATTATATTCGAGACAAATAAATTATGAATGAAAATATAACGAATCAGGTTACTATATACGTAAATATAAGACATTAAACACAGTTTTTTTATATATCTACGTACAACAGTAACCGTAATGTAGGAAATTGAGTAAATCCACAATATGCTATATACATATATTTATATAAAAATTGTATTTACAACAGGAGATATATCAACTTATATATAAGTATGTACATATATGGGTATACATTTCCATAAGTGTGTATGAGCACATATAATAATTAAATAGTAGACTTAAATAATGGTAATGATGATTATAATAAAGATGATTATTATTACATTGAACCTGCTTTATTGAAAAAGAAAAAATCAAATGATTTCGAACATCATCTTCCATTATAAGTACATATATCTATAAATGTATTTAATTAAGTCATATTAAAACGACAATGAATACCTGAGGCATTTTCATGCTCTAGAAACATAATTCTTTTATTTTTTATTACATATGTGTAATCGCGTACAAAGCTATACAATATATTTGTATTAGCATTTTTATACATATGTATATATGTATGTGTATTGTACATCTACAACACATTGGTTTTATTTTTCTTACTTTACTTTACTTTTATTTATTTTATTGTAAAAATAAAATTTCATTTTTCCTGAATTTTAACATAAAAATTCAGTAATTCATTTATTTAGTAAAGTACTTATATAAACTTGAGTCAATTATGAAATTACGAATTATATTAATAATTTATATGTAATTTGCATACATTTTTTTTTGTTTCTGGTGTACAATTATTCAAGTTTAAAATAGATACATTTATGCAAATTAATTGTACATTATATATGTATGATACATACGCAAATCCATAAACAATTTGCATGCTTTTAAACCGACTATGTACGTATATAATTGATTATAAGATTTTTAATTTAATTTAAAATGTGCATTATATTTGCCTATATAAACATTAAATTATATGTGTCTGAGCGGTCTGAGATATTTACTCTTTCAAATGAAAACAGGTGCCTTATCAAAAAAATAAAATAAAAATCTTTACTGTAGACGTACATATCTATAGGTATATCAATTTATTGAATATGAATTGAACACGTATGTACATACATATGTACTTACATTGAAAATTTAGATTAATTTTATAATTTATAAAATGTAAAATACATTAAAATTAATATGCTTAAAAAATCAATTTAAATTCTTAGACATTAGTGTACAAAATAAATTTTAAAACTGACATTATAAATTTCAATAATAATTATTGTCATTTTTTTTTTTTTCTATTAAAATTTTCATTATTCCATTTAAAATAATAAGTGTTAAACTTGAAAATCTGTTTGTATACAAAATAAAATAAATTATTCAATTTAAAAGATGAAATTGTAAAATAATTTACCATGAACATTTTTGTTTGCAATTTTCATTAAAAATTGTGTATATATATGAGATCTAATATCTATAAAAAATATTTTAGGTCATATTCATTTTTAAATGTAACGAATTTTAAAAAAAAAAAAAAAAAAAAACAAATTTTCTTTTCTTTTTTATTTCATATGTTTAATTAGTTAACAGTATAAATAATAAGGTATATTCTGGTCATGATTAACAGATTTCGTTGATTTGACATTCTACTAACTTTCATATAAAATTTACAAAAATATATAAAAATTTTGTGATGTTAACGAAATCTGTTAAATATGATCAGAGATAACCTTAAATATAGGTATATCTTAAATAAAACTGATCATTTTTTTTTTCTAAAAGTTTACTGAACTCTCTTCGATTAAGTGAAAGGTAAATGTGGGTTAAAAATTAATATAATATATAAACAAGAATAATTAATTAGGAAAATAAGTGAAAATGACATATAATTAATTTTGTATATTTTTTATAATGGAAAAAATTGTAAATTACACAATGAAAAAGATAAGAAAATTTGTTTATTATCATATGTGTGTGCCCTTGATATTTTTATGTTACTTATAAATTTAAATTTTTTTTTGTTATGATTTACAAGAAAAACCACATAAAATTCAATAAAATTTTCAAATTAATAAATCTTCAATGTAAATTACCACCTGTGCATATTATGGAAATTTATTAAATTATTCTCAAGCAGTTTATTTACCCATATTTTTTTTTTTTGTTTTTTTTCTGCTTAATTGATTTTCATTTTCTTTTGATGTTTGTGTTTTATTGAAATCAGATATAGTAGGTTTTTTTTTGTTTTTTAAATATAATTATTAACACTACTGTTAACGATAACTTTTCATAGGCTATTCAAAAAAAAAAAAGGTTCGTTATATTGACTGAATAAATCTCTAAAATTTTATTAAATTATTTAAAAATCAATACATTTATATTAAAGTGCTGTACATTTTCCATATACAGTTGATGTTGTTGTTTGTTAATCGCTTTTGTATAAACATATTGTAAACATATAACCGTCGAGCAGAAAATATGCAACAACAACAAAAAAAAAAAAAAATACATACAAAGAAATATAAAAAACAGCAAAAGTGAAAGTTATTTTATTTTCTTTATATTAAGAAGTATAGTATATATGCATAAAAATATGCATATAATATATAAATCGATAAACATAGATAGATATAAGCCTATATATACATTAACATTTAATTATTTAATTTCACTCTATACAACAAAATTATAATGTGATTTGCTTTTAAATAAAAACAATAAATAAAAAGCTATAAGACACACAAATACACGTATGTGCTGCTGTGATCACTTTTCTTTCTTTTTGTTTTTTTGTTTTTTTTTTTTAATTTTATTTAATTATAATTAAAATGATTTATTTGATTTGATTTCTCTTTACCAATTTTCTGTCAATTTATGCATTCATATTATTAATTTAACTTTTATTTTCTTTTTTATATGTTTAAAATTTGTATAAAATGATGAAAGTACATATATACGAGTATATTTATTAATTTCACTTTAATCACTAAAAATTTTATGATAAACAAATTTTATAAGATTTTATATATTTCTATAGAAATTAAATATGTGTATATTTTACACACAGCAAATTTTTTATGTATTTTATGATAATTTCTTTATTTGTTTTTAACATTTAATATTTTAACAGGGTCAAATAACAAGAAAGTTGAGATAATAAAGGATTGTACTAAGAATTTACATATGTACATAAAAATTATACGTTACGATATGTGTATCTCATTTAAAAGAAAATACAATACTTTTTATTATCTTAACTTAAGTAAAAAATGTACTGAACATTTTCCAAGATAATTTACAATTTTAAATAAAAGAACAAAAAAAAAAAATAAATAAATAAATAAATTTAAATTATAACCGTTCTTTTTTATCTTGATATTTTTTGAATTAAATTTGAAAATCATTGAACCAAATACGCGAATATATGTACACATAAACATGTACACATATTTTTCATTTATGTCTGTATAAGGTACATATATTTAAATGAAAATTTTAAATAAATATTATTTTGACGAGTTAATTATGCATAACTATGACGTAAATGCATATTTTATTGTACATATAATAAACGTATATTTAGTATATATACATAGTATAGAAATAATGACATAAAAGAGCATGATGACCTCAAGAAATTGTATAAAATTATATAAAATTTTTTTTATGTTATTAATCAAATAAACATATGTGCGTATTATAAAATAGTTTTTGAATGTTTTTTTTTAAAAAACAAAATTCAAAAAAATATGTATGAAATAAATATTAAAGAAAGATATGCAATACATGAATTAGATTTTATTTATATTTTATATTTTGTGTAAAATACATATCATACACACGTGTATATGCATATGTATGTATCTTTGCGTATACGATATACGTATGAATGTATATTATGCAAATTGTGTACATGTACACAAAATTACTCTTTATTTAGTACAATTATATATTTACTTAGTATACATTTTATGTGTACATACATACATACGTATGTGTATAAATGCATATGTGTAACAAAATTACAATAATCATTCAAACGGCAAGATACAAGTATAAAATTCATTAACATTCTGAATGTAATTGGGTTAAAGTAAAAGTTTTTCTCTACTTTCTTATTGTATGTACATATAGTAAATCTGAAAAAAGAAAATTTTAAGATTTTAATTTTATTACTAAACATTTTTTTATATTTGATTTTTGGTTTTCATGTACATATATACATTTTTTTGTAAAAATAATTTTTATTTTTTATAATAATTTAAAATTATAAATAAAGGGTTGTTACAAAGATACTTTCTACTTTTATTGAGATTTTATTATTTTTACAAAGAATATTTACATTATTGAAAAAGCGTATATATATATACGATGTTTTATTTTGTAACGTATTTTAAAGAGTTACAATTTAAATTCAAAATTTTGAATTAAGTATAAAAACTTAGCCTTTAGCTGAAACACTTTAAAAGATATTTACAAGACCCAATACTATAAATAAGAAAAATAAATAAATGAAAAAAAGCTGTTGTCTTTTTAAATTTTTAATTTACAAAACAAAAAAAAACAAAGAATAATAAATAAAATAAAATGTTCAATAACTGCACATAAAATGTGTAATTTCCTTTATTGGTTCAATGATCTATTTCAACTTTTTAGATTTTATTTTATCCACTTTGTTTTTTTTTTGTATTTATTTTTTTGTTTTATTTTTTTTTTTTTATAATTATTATTAACTGTATTAAATGTATATTAATTATGTATTTTAACATGTAATTTTTATATTTAATTTATACTTACAAGGTAATTTGCTAATTTTATATCCATATTTGTTAAAATAGTTTATGCAATAAATACAAGATTATTATAAAATTCATTGGAAATTAATAAGAAGTATGTAACATAAAAATTCTTTTCCTTTTACAACACTTTTCTTTTAAAAAAAAAAAAAAAAAAAAGTTTGAAAAATTATTTTCTTTTTTTTTTAAATAATAATGTAAGTTATAACATTCTGTGCTATTTTTCTTTTATTAAAGAGCAATTGTTTATTTTACTAAATAAAATAAAAATACACTGATAATTTATCATTATGTCAATATCTATTTTCTTTTCTTTTTTTTAAATCAATTAAAATAACAATTACTACTTTTTTTAATTACAAAAAAAAAAAAAAAATGTTCATTAGTATCTCACTTTCACTGTAGATATCTTTTCATTTAATAAAATGAAATAATGTAACGTGTAAAATCACTTTTTAATAAAATTCAAATATTCAATTCTTACTTTTTCAAACAACAATAATAATAATGTAAAACATTACATTCACCTTTTTCAAATCATCAATTTAAAGGTAAAAAAAAAAAAAAACAAAATTGTCTTTTCTCAATGATAAAAATCAATAAATTTTATAAACAAATTACAAAGCATTTTCCACATAATCTATTCAATATAATGTGATATAATGTTAATGAATAAGAAAAATTTTGCAAAAAAAAAAAAAAAAAAAAAAAAAAATTTATAAAATGTTATAAAAGATCTGCCATATAATAATGATAATAATATATTAAATTAAAACAAATTAACGTATATTAACGACACAATGTCTCATCTCATCAAGTTGTAGGTAAATGCTTAACTGTTTGTATATATTTTAAGAAAAAGTGAGTATTGACTGAATGACTTAAAGTTGCAAAGTTGTTTGGCTTTTCTTTAGTAGGTCAGTAGTGGCCTCCTCATAGTAGTTACTCCACTCCAATATTTACTTCTCTATACATACATTCATAAATCTATATGTTATAATTGGTTATAGTCTTATAGTATCTTATATACGAGTACATACATACATGCATACATGTATGGTAGTGTATTTACATTCTACAGGTGGGTATAATGGTATAATATATTTATGTAGATAACTCTAATAAGTATCATGATTGTATATGTTTAAAGTTTAATTTATTGTAAAATTTATAGTATATAGTAAGGTATATATTAATAGTGTGATAAATCTCTTTTTCTTAATCACAACTCACAAGAGTATATAAAATATAAGTTTAACTAAAGTTTGATTGTATTCAACCACATAATATAATTATATGATTATACCATTGTTAGTTTATACACATACATATGTACATTATATTGTGGAAAACAGTTCAACTTGCTCATACACCCATCAAAATTTTACAATTATTAATATTAAAATCTACCTGTTATTAAGATTGAAAGAATATTTTTGTATTGTCTCCTTGAGACGATGATCAAGAAAAGCGATCAAAATGATGATGATGATAATGAACTTGATGTACACATGTATAATGTATGTTATATGTTATATACCCGTCCAATCCAATTTAAAAAAAAATAAAAAATAAAATAAAAAAGACCAACACAATTTCACCTTTCATCTGCTTATACACAAAATACATAAATACATTTATGTACATATATGTATGTATATATGTATTTTATGTCCGTATCTTTCAAACACCTTTCTTCCTCCTTGCCTTTTAACATCTTTCTTACTCTTTGTCTAGATTGCTTTGTTTGATTGATTTAAAAAAATAATAAAAGAAAAAACAAATCTACATATAAATGTTGGAGTTGTGTAGTTTTATTATTCTAATTAATTCAATATTAAATTTTTAAAAAATGAAGACACATTACAAAATGTTAACCATGATCAGTATGTATGTATATGTATGTATATGCCAATTGCCACTATTATTTTTTTTATGCAAAATAACACATACATGCAAACATATTTTAAATATGTATTTTTATAATAAACTTTTCTTATCAACCAGGCGGCATTAAGTCTTCTATTTCTTATAGAATATCTGTTATATTACTTTCATATAATCAAGAAATCAACTATAATAATATAATGCATGATATTGGTATATATATCGTTTTATATGTATGTTTAACGTGTTTGAAACATTTAACATGGGAAATTTTTGCAAAAAAATAACTATATTTTGGTATTAAACACAGATTTCATATATCTATAATTATAAGTATTTATATACATATATAGTATTTCATGTATACAAGTATCGGTTTAGATATATACATACATATATGTGCATTTATGAGTATAAATAAAAACAGGTATTTCTCGACATCGATTAATAATCAAAACTATTAAATCTCTGCTGCATCTTAAATTCAATAAAGCATTGTGGGAATTTATATATTTAACACAGAAAGTAATAGAAGTGAAGAACTGTTGAAGGCGCACTTGCACATGTACATACATACATAAACATACATATGTATGTATATATGTTTGTAATTGTGTAAATGTACATTGAAAAGGATTAAAATTGCATGAATTTATATTAAATAAGTTTATAATTTATACAATACATGCCAAATATGTGTAGATAAACATATATGTACTTGTAATCATTTTATTTTATGTAACAAATAAAAAAAATGAATGGAATGAATTAGCCTTAGTCTTAGGCAAAATTACAGGTGGGAAGTATACATACATACATATATAATTAAACAGATTTATTTGTTTATTTCTTTGTATGTACATATTTACTATTTACAAAAAATTTCATATGTACATACAATTTTTTTAAGTAATTTGGAATTTTTATGTACATATACTTACTTGTATATAAAAAGTAAATATTTATTAGAATTTCATTGGTAAATACATATATGTATGTAATTTGTGTAACCTACATATTTCACAATAAATTAAACAATATTTAATTTCTGTCTTGAAATCTAAAAACACAAAAAAAAAGCAAATTATCAACGAAAGCTTAATTAAATACAAATAACAATAGCAGTAATAGTAAAAACGAAGATTTGTTTTCCAATTGTGCATAATATTGCAAATGCATGTACATATGTACATTTGTATTTATTTAAAAAATGATAAAAATAAACTTATGCACACTATCAATATAATTTTATGTATGAAGCTTCCTTCAATTATAGCTATTTGTTTATATCATTATCATTTTAGTGTTTCTTGTTTTTCTTTTTTCAATTTTATGTATATGATCACCATGAAACACCTTCAGGCTTAGGTGAAAGTAGAACGTTAAAACATTTCTTTTTTTGCGCTACGTACATACATATATTTATTTATCGTCTGCTACTTCTTAAAACATTCACAGCATTAACTTTATAAGATTATGTACATGTATGTTTGTATGTGGATTTATATTGTATTCATTAATAAATGTATCTTTGTATGTTTGGTGCACACATTAAGCATACCTATATGTATACGACATATCATATAATTAAAGTTTATGATTTGAAGTGAAAAATAGATTTTTTTATTTTAATAATATACTATTATGGTCAGTGGTAAGTGGTAACTGAGATTGCTGAAGATGATCGCTATGATCACATAATAATGATGATAGTGGGCGCTTCTAACTCATCAATAGTCAGTCATTCAAATCAACTGATATACTCGTAAAATCTCTAAAAATTTTTATTTTTATTTTTATTTAATATGTTTTTGTTTTATTGCCGTTCATGTAAACTCAATATACATACCGAAACATAAATGCATTTATGTATATAATATGTAAGGTTTAATAAGATATGCAATAAAAAATGTACCCTTTAAAGATCATTAAATTAATTTACTTTCTTTTGAGAAAAAAAAATTACATACATGAATTTTAGAGAATTGTTTTACGTTAGTAAACAATTTTATTGAGGTTTCAACTATAGGTACAATAATGTGTAGAGAATATAGATCACTTGTTAAATTAATTACAATTTCATGGTAATTTAAATTAAAATTTAATTAATAATAACATGTTCATATAAAAGATAAAAATATTGATAAATTGATTTGTGGATGCGATTTCAAATCTATGTACGTACGTGTGTATAGGCACATCTATGTATGTATATGTAATTATAAATATATGTACATTGAAGGAATTAATTTATTTCATTCTTATTTGGTGAATGAACACATTGATAAAAATATATTGACATAATGTATTCTTTTTGATAAAAACCTGATTTATGCATACACAATGTATAACGCATATTGTATCCATATACTGACTGAATACTTCGTTTTGTGTGAATTTTTCTGATTATTATTTTATCTTTATATATGATCACCTTTACTTCTGTTTTGTTTTTGTCTTTTACCTATATCCTATATAACTTAATGTATACATTATAAAATAATTAAGATAATACAATCCATTTGAGCTTGAAAAGATTCAGGTCGATTTTTTTTTCGTAGCTAACGTTTATATTCTATTTTAGGAAAATTGAGCAATATATAATCGTGTTTATTAATTTATTATAACTCTATATTTGGTTTAATATCTTATCAAATTTAGTAATGAAGATGAATAGTTATGAAATGTACAGTATAGGAAATAAATAAGAACAAACTAAAAATACAGAATTTAATTAATATTTTTTTATGATAAATATAAGTTAAAATTGTAAATATTATTAAACAAGCTTTTTTTTTTTTTAAATAAAAAATGAAATAGTTTATATAGAAATATAGATTAAATAGAAAAATGTAAAATAACCGTTATAAATAATTTTCGAAAATTCAAATTTTTGATATTTTTTAGAAAGAAAAATTTAATGTGGTATAACTGAGAAAAAAAACTCTTCAACAGTGCTATCGTTTCCAAAAACTTGAAATCAGTACAATACGTTCTAAAATAGCGCTTTTAAGATTAGGTTTCCTAATTATGACATTACATACATTCTTTAAAAATAAGCAATTTTCTTTTTTTAAATAAATAAAAAATTTTATAATTTCTATATAAAAAATGCAACTTTGTGTATGTAAAATAAATACGTTCGAAACAATTAACTAAAGTTTGCAATATCACTAATATCAGTGCATGTTTTATGGAAGTATACTATATATGTACATACATACATATGTACATAATTCTAATAAAAGTGTTTCACAAAAAGTGTCCCCAGAATATTCGAATATAACTATATACCACAGAAAATGATATTTAAAAAAAAATGTAATGTAGATGGGTAGTCCTGTTCTGTTGTACATTATCAGTATTGAGTATACACTGTCTTTATCCTCATTCCTCAATCAGTTTCTTGTTTAAACTTTCAAGCACACATAGCACTGACATAGTATAGTATACCAGTGTAGTAGTCTAGCGCTAGTCAATAGTCATTAGCATACATCATGGTTGGTATTTATTTTTCGGTTCAGTATTTAGTTGCCTTTTGAACGTGAGGGAAGACGGGTGGTATTGTATAGTGACTCTTGCATATTATATTTACAGGCGCTAAATGGATGTGATGAATTGGATTATACATTTCGTTTATAAAATCGGCCGATGTAAAGCAATAACGAATTTTTGGATTTTACAATAAACAATTATAGTAAATATTAAATAGCATTATCAGACATCGAGATACAGAAAAATACTGCAATTTCAGCAAAACGATAACACTGCTTTCAGTTCACAGTTTGAAAGTCATTGTATAACTCATCTGGTCATCAGCTGATTTTAGAAATGTTAAAATGCCAACTTTTCAGTAGTCATGAAACGTCATTTATTTAGTATTTTGTGGTTTATTTAATTTTATCAAATAGAAATAATGGATATTGAAAATGAAAAAATATTAAAATTAATATTTCCTGAAGGAGTACCAGGTAAAATTAATTTCAGTTGTAAGTGTATTTTTCTTTAATTTTTTTTTCTTTTAGATGATTTGAAAGATAGTCCAGAGTTGTACGCGTATTTACACAAGCTTGGTACTTACAAAGTTGAACAATTGAAAAAAGAGGAAAATCGTCTTGAGGATGAAAAGAAATCAATAATAGAACAAACACAAGATTTAGCAATATCAAATTATAAAACATTTATCCAAACATCAGAATGTTCAAGATCAATATTTGAAGAATTTCAAAATACTGAAATTAGAGTTGATTCACTAATTGAGAAATTACCAAAATTTAATGAAAAATGTGAGGAATTTTTAAATACTGCAAGTCAAATAAATTCTGATAGACGATTAAATTCGATAACATTAAAGAAAAATGCCCAACTTTTAGAAATATTAGAATTACCTCAATTAATGGAAAGATGTATACGTCAAGGGAAATATGACGAAGCATTAGAGCTTGCTTCATATGTACAGAAATTAGGAGAAAAACATGGCAATATTCCAATCATTAATGTAAGTTTAAAAAAACTAAATTTGTATAAAATAAAGACGATATCTCATTTCAGAGTATTGTAACGTCTGTTGAAGCTTCTTGGCACACAATGCTGGTTCAATTAGTAGCTCAGTTAAGAACCGATTTACAATTACCAAAATGTTTACAAGTTGTCGGTTATTTGCGTAGAATGCAAGCATTCGGAAATTGTGAATTAAAATTGAAATTTTTACAAGCAAGAGACAGATGGTTAACAGAATTATTGGATTCAATACCAAAAGATGATGGTAAATGAATTAAAATTTTATTTCCAAGTTTTGAAAATATCTATTTGAATTTTAAAAATTTCAGCTCAACAGCATCTTACTAAAACAATTGAATTGACAAGAATAAACTTGTTCAATATAATCACTCAATATAAAGCCATTTTTTCTGAAGAAGATACAACATCATTAGCGAATATAAAACTAGATTCTGTGTCTAGTGATGGTAATAGATTATTTCATTCATGGCTACATAAAAAGGTTATAACAAATGAATAACGAATCTTTAGAAAATAACTCAAAATATAAAATCTTGATTTTATTTTAGATTGAAAATTTCCTTCAAACTCTTGAATACGATTTACAACGTGGTATTAATTCTATTGATACCATACTTGGACAGTGTATGTATTTTGGTTTATCATTTAGTCGTGTTGGTGCTGATTTTCGTGCACTAATGACACCAATATTCATTCGTGTTATTAAAAATAACTTTGAAAATCAAATAAAGCAAACAAATACCCAGTTTGAAGAAGATCTATCTAAATACACATTAATTAATAGAGTGGCAACCGGCTTAAATCGTAAAAAAGATGAATTTTCATCAATACAAGATTCATTATCACCACCAGAAACATTATTAGATTTTCATCCATTAGCAACATTATGTAATAATTATTTAATTGGTTTCAATGAATTACGATTATGTGCACCAGTTGCAATATCAGATGATATTACAAAAATTTTACAAAAATCATTAGAATTAGTTGGAAAAAATATTTTATCATTTTATAGACAAGAACAGCAAGCGTTTACTGGTAATGAACGTGAAATTTTCGTTAAATTATGTACATGTTTTGCATATGATTTAATACCATTTATTCAAAGATGTATACATGCAATATTTCCACATAATGTATTAACAAATCAGTTAGGTATTAATTTAACAGTGCTACAAAATGAGAATATAACATTTTTGAAACAAAAAAGAATTTTAGAACCATTGAAAAATTTATTACCTGATAAAGTTGATGCGATATTAATGCAAACACAACAATTAGATGATAAAAAAAAGGTGAATAGAAAAGAAATTGTTAATGTAAATTAAATCTTAAACATATTTTTTTAAATAAATAAAAATCATGCCTATATTAAATTTTTTTTTTATTTAAAAAAATTAGTATGAGATTAAGAAAGCAATTAAGAAATCGTTAAATTTTTATTTAATCTATAAATAAAATGAACAAATGAATTTACATTAATTTCAGAAAAGAATCAAATATGCATTTATTAAATTATTTGAAAATATTAAATCTTTGGTTAAACTTTTTATTAAATCTATTATACCGATTCATATTAATCAAAAACAAATACATATATGTTAACTATCAATAACAGCAAAAGTACCAATTCGTTTTATTTTGATTCTCATCTAAATAATTACAAAGTCATTTCATAAAACTGAAGCATAAATAAAGTAAATGTACACATTTAGAATATTCTGATATCTTCATTATTGATAAAATTGTTATTTTTGCTATTGTACCCCATTGTAAATGTATGGCACATTATTTGTAATGTACATTTTTTGTTGTTTCTTTATAATTTTTTGCTTAGGTACGCGTACGTGTATGGGTGTTCATGAAAACAGATACATATATATGTGTACGATCAACGATGTATCTGTAATTCAATACTAAATGTATGTGATTACGAATATGTGTACATACTGTACTATTTATTCTTTTTAAGCCCTCTAAAATTAGATGAACTGAATTAGAATTTTTGTCACAAATATGCAACATTTTCTAACGATCCATGCATATATTCATTTATGGTTTGAATAGTTCGAGAGAAAAATATGTTTGTGTAAAAGTATGTATATATCCATTTAAGTCTACATACATATATATATTGATATATATATTAAGAATGCTTAAAAAGAGAGATATGTATGTATAGTATGTACATCGACAGGATAGTAAATACGAGAAATTAAAACAAAAATTTGTATTTATTTTATGTATTTTATAGATAGCGAATATAATACATATTCACCCCGTTTTGACCACTGTCCATCTGCTAATTTATCTGGATAATTGCCAAATGGGGAGTTTTATTGCAATCTATGGTTTATCTCTCTGGGGCGATTCTAATGTTCTTCTTTAATTATAATTCATAAATTATTATTCTCCCTTCGTCGCATATATTAATATAAACACATACTTATATGCATATGTATATATGTATGTACGTATGTAATTGTACTTATATTACATCCAGATCCAAATATATACACAAGCTGTATATATTTCTGTATTTATGTACATATGTATAACTAAGGTTTATTTCAAATGGATAAACTTATTTTTTACGTCCGTGTACCACGTGTACATACATACCATATGTATGTATGTATATTCAGATTTTTGTGTGATACACCTACATGTGAAACATTCACATATAATGTAAAGGCATGTAAGTTTAGAATTTTGATATACATACCCATATGAAATACATACATATGTATATACCTATGTAACATGCATATACATATGCGTTTATATCGAACATAAATATTTTACTTTTATATTTTTTGGAAATTGTTAATGGGTAAAATACATTTGTATGTATTTTTTCTATTCGTATTTTTGAAATGTTGGGAAAAAGAAACGTGTGTAAAATATAAGAAATTGTGTTCGATAACATGTTTTATTTCATACATATATACATACGTATATAACTATTTGCTATGTACATATATATTTGAAATCAAATGATGTTTTATGAAAGGATATTAAATCGAAGTAATTTTGAGATGATATGAAACATTAAAAACAATGAAAAGCATGCAGAAAATTGTATAACTTAATTTTTATATAGTTCACTTAGTTTTTGGTTTTTTCATTACAATTTGAAACGTATAAGATGTATAAATAAATGTTAATGGATAACATAATTTGTTCTTACATAACATATAAGTAAATTATGTTAATGTTAAGTTAATGATCTCTAACTTCTGAAATACACACGTATGTATGCATTTGTCTATACATATTATATTTAAATGAAATTTTAAATTTTGGAATGTAAACCTTATTGTTTAAATTCAAATCATTGAATGCAAGAAAAATGTTTAAACTGTAAATAATTTGCAATTAATAAAGTAAATATTTTCTTTAAAATTTTTGTAAAATATTTAACAGTTTTACAAATTAAGAGAAAATTTGAATTTGTCTTTATAAAATCTATAATTTAATTCAAATACACATATGTAAGTATAATCAACAACGAATACAACGCGAACCAATAACCGTTGAGTGGAATTGGAAGACAATCGTTACATATCTATCTTATTTGTCGCTATTGGTCACAAAATGTTACACACATAAAGGTACCATGATAAGTGCATAACATCGAAAAATATTCGATCAACACAGAATTAAATAAAGGTAAAAGCACCTACATTTATATGCATGTATATGAAATTCTAGAAATACTATATTATACGTGTGTATATTTATATCTGTGCAATATGGTTTGTAATATTTCTTGTAGAGCACCGTTATCATCCTTATATTATCATTTATCGTTTTTCATATAGCCATGATTATATGGTTAGCTCTCATCGATATATTGTCCTTTTGCAATTCATAGTTGCTGTAGTTTAGCCGGCCATTATAACTATAGAAGAAAAAACTAAAAGAAAAAATTAGAAAAAAAAATTTTCATTCGAAACTAATGTATTGTGAACCTATAACCAATGGTCAGAAAAATGTAACATGTATTATTGTATACATATACATAAAATCTATACCTCTGTGCACTGTGAAATCTCTACTAATGTATTGAAAAAAAAAATTAAAGGGAAGAAAAACTTTTTCTCGTTCTTAATTTTCCTTCACATTACGAGAACTATATATGTGCGTATGTATACATGTAATATGTATAGATGAAGAAAAAAGCACAACACACGGAATAGTGAAAAAAAAAAGAATTTAAAAATAAAAATTTTTCTCTCTGAAATCAACCCCAATTTCCTCTTTCTATTATTCATTAACCTTCATATTTATATGTATGTATATGTATGTATGTATGAAAGAATGAATGTATACTATCCTTGTGCTTTATGCTGTTATGCATACATTTATTCGTATAGAAGCACTATGTAAACTTATATCTGAGTTAACATAAAAGTAGATTTTCATCTCATCTATTTCGGAAATAAAAACAAAATAAAACAGAGACCATTGGAAATTCTATAAAAGAAAAGGATTCGTTTTTTTTTTTTTATAATTATAGTAGTTTTTTTGTAAGAAAAACTTTTGTACATATTGAAAAAAAATTTGAATTGGAAGAAAAAAATTTTTTTATATCTCTTTTTTTTAAATTTTTTTTTTTATAATGAAAATATAGTATAGAAGTATGAATTTCACTTCACTAAAATGTTTAATGTCTGAAAATTTATAAAACTTTTAAATGTAACGTAAATTTTGACATGAAAAAAAAAATTAATTTTATTAATAACTTATTTAAAAAATTTAAAACAGTGCATTAAATTATATTTCCTTTCAACAACGTACACATACATATGTATGTATGTATGTATCACACTTAACGTACGATTCGAATAATTTGTATGCATTTTTATGCATATATATTTTTAATCTATTGTGTACATATACAAACACATATGCTTATGAGCATGTTTTAATCAACCAGTAATCGAATTAAATTTTATTTTTAAATTTGCTTAAATTTTATTTAATTTTTTTTTACATATAACTTACATTGGTCATCTGCCTATGTAGAGATATACAAAAAGTGTACGTACGTATATAAACAATATCCGGACAAAATGTAAATATATTATAAGAAGAAAACTTTAAAACAATAAAAAAAAAATTTTTTCTTCTCTTTTCGTAAACTTTAATAAAATGGAAAATGAATATCAGTATACTAATAATATTTAAAAATTTGTATACATACATACGTACTGTATATAATGTGTGCGGTACATACATAATTAAACCTATAGAATTATAAAGGAACAGAATATGGAATAAAATCAAAGCAACGATTTGTGTACGCTTGTTGTGCCCATATAAATGTATGTATGTATTTATATATATACATATTTTTGTATATAAAAGTGTACATACATATTTGTATTTGTACAATGTATATAAAAACATTTCAACTTTAACATTTATGGTGAATAATTCAACAAGTTGTATACTATTATTTGCTATTATGGCAATCATATAAATGAAATGGAAATGGTTTCTCATATAAATATACTTATAATTTATTTTTTATTTAAATAAAATGTATCATTTATACAAAAATGATTTTTTTTCATTTGTGATTGAATAACATAAGATACATGTAATACGTGTATTACAATCTATACATATCATTTCAATAACTAGCTATGTATATATTATAAGAACATTTAAAATAAAGAGTATAATGAATATGTACGTATATATAGGCATATTATATATGTAAAACATTTAATATCAAATATAATCCAATAGCAAAATAAAAATAGGTTGAAGGATTTCATCGATATGTTCTAAACGATAAATATGTACATATGTATGTACAAGCACTTGTTGGCAGGTATTACAAGATATTAATGCACATAACATGATGTACCTACACACATTAAAATCTATATAGTATGTATAAAAATTAAAAAAAAAAAAAATTATAAGTTAAATGCTATGGTTAACCATATAAAAGATTAACAGAAAATCATTTATAAAATAAATTTTTTATTTATTTTATAATTGAAAATTTCTCCTTTTCATGAAAATCTAACTTTATTTTATGATCTACAAATGAGTATAATAAAATGAAGTTAAATGTATTTTTATGGACTGTAAAGTGAATAATAATGTTTGTGTATACGTGTGTATATTCACATTGTATACCTTTCGCTGTGATTAAAATTGTACAAATAAATGTTCTTTAAAATAAATTGTAAATGCATCTGTGTCTGTATTCTAAGAAATCAAAATATAAACGATATTGTATTATCTGTATACAAAATTATTTTTAGTATAATTATGGGATTAAAGCATTGACTTTTGTTTTTAGTTTTAAATTGTGCAGTTAATTAAAACTGATATCTGCTGTTTATGGGAAATGTTTATAAAATGTTAGGTAAATTTTTTGAAAATAGTTTATAGCAATAAAAATAATATTAAACTCTTAAATCAACTTTAAGAAATATTAGAATTTTGAAGAAATTTTTAAATTACGTGTATGAAATTCTATAGAGCTTTTATTAAGGATATAAGGTCCTTTTTTAAACCACAATATGTACATTTGTGTTCTCTTTGTAGTGTTGAAGGTATATGTGTTTATCATGTATATAGTACATATATACACATGTATATGTATGACACGTATGTACATAATATTAATATGTTCAGGTTTATAATGTTTTATACATAAGAAATATAAGAAATATGAAAAAAATACCACGCCCTTTTGGAATTATGAAATATAATACCCAAAAAATAAAAAATAAATAAATAATAGATATAGATATGATATATATACACACGAAGTTTATTACATAATCTTCACCCCATTTATCACCCCTGTAATAATATTTTATATGTATATATGAATATCTAGCAATGTATTAATGTAACTTATCTACAGTCTATATACATACAAATGTATATGAATGTTCAAATATTTTTATATTTTATATAAATATGATATCACCCAATTCAGTATAAAAATCTAATATCTAGCATTTTATAATGTTAACTCCCTTTTCAAGGTGTATACAATATATTTTTTTTCGTTATTGGTATTTTTTTATTTTATATTCATACTTTTACCACAGACAAATATTATCTTGTTTTCATAAGTTCAAGTTATGATATATGTACATAAAAAAAATGTTTTGATATAAAAATGGAACATGAATTGTACACACGAACATGTGTATATATATATGACTGAAAATATTATATTGTACGAGAAAAGATGAGAGGACTCTCCCAAAAAAAATGTATATGTTTTATTAGTCCATATAAAATATATATTAAATACAACCATAAAAGTGTGATATCATATTTTCACGATATTCCCCGGAGAATATAGGGAAAAGGAAATGAAGGCATAAGACATAAGCATAAGTACAAAAAATAAATGTATGAAAAGTATGTACATGTACATATACAATATTACACTTTTCATATTACATTACAATATGAAATAACGAAAGATAGGGTGGAAGAAAGTTGAAAAGTCCAAGGAAAATCGCATTATTGAAGATATTGCGCAATACAAGTATATCCCGCGTGGCTATCGACCAATAATATTTCTCGTTGTCCTCCTGTTAACTATATTTTTAGATTACAGTTTTTTTTTTGTTTTTTACTAGTTGAATCGACAAATACACAGGCACATTTTGTATGTTTTTCTGGATATTAATAAAAATGCCAAGGAAGTATAACACAAAAAAAATAATAAAAAGTAAAAATAAAATGAAAATAAAAAAATGAAATGAAGCATAAAACATAAAAACGAAATATAGAAAAATTGAAAGTCTACCCTTGTGCTGTATGTATTCGAACCAAAGGATACATTCGTAAGTCATCCTGAAATGACAAAAAATTTATACGTTAGATGGGTCGGCTTGATTGCTGGTCTGTTGATGGTGGAATGTAGGTATATACACGTGTATATCATATACATATACGTATATGTATGTACGATATATGCTATTGTATGTGCTTTAAGGTTTTGTACAATGTTAAGTTACATTTTAACCCTCTTTTGACCAAAGGATGCCTTAATAAATTTGCTCCAATATTGCAAATTTAATAGACGATCCTGATCCTGTTGTTTGTTCCAACAACTTCTAAATGGTATGGACCCTTTGGTCCATTGTCCTCACACGTATGTAGATCCTTTAACTATTTTACAACCCTCATAAAATTGGTTACAACAATTTATCATGAATTGGGTGGAAATAAAAAAAAAGTTTGAGTTAAAATTATGTATCCATACTAATATATTTGTGTATTGTATTATATATTATAATATATATAGGTATGTGAATATGTACAGCAATGAAATCAAAAGAGGAAGAAAATGTTTGCAATATAGAAAAAATACAAAAAGAAACAACGATAAAAAAATGTGAAATATGACTAAATATGTATATACATTATATTATATGTACATACTTTATATGTATGTTGTACGTCTGTAATCTGTATACGGTTGTCCAAAGGATGACCAACGAACGGATATATTTGCAATGAACATAGTTGCGTTACATTTAAAAGAAATGAAATTGTCCTTTTTGCCTTTAACATAAATAATTTTCATGAAATTGAAGATATTTATTTGGTTTGAATTTCATGATAATGATGGTGACGATGGCAAAAACAAATGAATATGTACTCGTATGCTTGTGTATACTTACATATGTACGTTTATGTGTGTATGTATAAGAATATAGAAATGATAAATTTTTAGTATGATAAATATATTGTATATTCTTAGTACACATTTGTGATGTCATTAAATTCAAGAAAATGGAAGAAGAATAAAAAAAATCGATTTTTGTGTATAAAATTTAATACAACTAATGGATGAGGTAGAAGAATGCAACATTTGGATTTATCATCTATCCTTATAAACGCTTATGAAGAGAAGTCTTCAAAAACTTATAAGCAAAAACGAAAATTATAACTAGTGGAAAAATGAATACACATACATATGTACGAATACGAATTATATAAAAAAAAAACGATACGTACATACATACGTTATGTGTAAAAATCAAATAAAAATTAAACAAAATAAAAACAAATTATATATATAGCAAAAAAAAAAATAATAATCAAAAAGGATAATCACCCTTTTACTCATTCCTTTTTCCAGGATAACCAGAAATCGATAAAAATTTTTCTTTCTGTACGTTGGTTTTGTTCAAGAATAGTATGTAGATATATATTGTATACATATGTACATACATACATATATATACATATGTTAAATGTGTACACATTTTGTACTGTATATGTAGGTGCTTAGCCATGTACTTACTATTGTGGAAAATAGGAAAAGATAAAAAAAATCGTTTGAAAGGTGGTCAACGTCGTACGTGAACATGTATTGCACATACATATATTATTTGTGCATGGTGCATGTATACATACTAACTACATACATACATACATATATAGAATATGAAAAATACATTCATGGAAATTGATGTATTTATACCGAAAGAAAGAGGTAACAACACAAATATGAATTGGTGATTTTTTATTACGTAAACTCACACAAGAATATTTCATCACGTGTAAATATATATATCCGCGTATAAGAATTTTGTACGTAATACATACATATATATAATGGATAAAATACATACGTACATATGTACATATGTATGTTACACATTGTGGACAAAAATATTTATACATATATACATAGTATGCACAGTTCACATTGAATATTCTTGTAAAAAATAGAGCTTACAGGTCCTGTTTAGAATTTTTTCAAAAATAAAGCATCCGCGTTTATGTACATATTTATTACATTTAATATGTATTCAAGTTATAAGTTTATCTGCAATATAAAATATTATATCATCAAAAATAATTTAAAGCAAAATAGAAAAAAACGAATAAAAGATCTTACATACCTGACCTGTGCATCCCTACATAGTAAAATAATAACAAACTTAACTATGTTAAGAATTTCGAGGTTTTAAATTTTTTTCTGTCCTTTTTAGACGTGATTTTTCACGTTATTTTAATAAAACTGTTGATGTTCCGTAATAAAAATTCAAATAAAATAAATTATCTAAATTCTTCTCTTCTATTTTAAATTTATTAGTCCTTAAACATATTGAATGACAAAAAAAAATCGAAAATGTGATTTCTTCATGAAAATTTGAAAGTTTAAAATTTTAAACTTTTTTGTTCAATTTTGTTTCTTGAATGTCAACAAAAGTGAGAATAAATTTTGTTAATGAGAAAATTTTATAATATATAAACATAGAATTAAGTTATAGATTTTCATTTAGTTTTTATATCATATATGTACGTTTTATACATGCCTGCAACAATAACATTAATATGTGTACTATGTATGGGTACCTCTATATGTATTTACGAGAGCTGTCCCTCGCGAAAGGAAAATTATTTTGTCGAATGAACAGCTTTAGGATACCAAAATGTGATGCTTTTTCAAGTACGTGATACGAACATACATACATACATACGTTTCTAAATCATCATAAGTATATTAAACTTAAATAAAACGACATTCATGTAATATTGTATGTACAAAATGAATATGTATATGTGGGATGGATATATATGTTTAACTAAAATTAAAAAAAAAAGGAAAAACAAAAATATATATTAGAAAAATAACAACTTTTTTATGTTAAACATAAAAATGTTGACGTATTATATTCCTGAAAAAAAAAAAAAAAATTGATGAAATATTGGCCATACCGTACCATATGTATTTATGTTTACGTACATACATGTGTGTACACACACTTTACATGGTATACAATTGTAAAATTGGATAAAATGACTTTAATGTTTGTCCCTTGGGTTACTTAAAAGTTTTCGAAAGTTGTTTTTTAGGCAAGCAAGAATACACTGCCGAAATATATTTAAAAAAAAATTCTTTAATTTTTTTGTCCATTTTTTTGTTAAATCACCTCTTCGTTTTGTACATATAACATTTTTTTTATTTTTAAATCTAAAATGTGTGTATGTGCGTATGTACAAATATAAACGCAAACATTTTGTAGATACACGCATGTACGTGTACATTACAAAAAACAATGTCCAATATAAATTGATATTAGTTTTAGTATTTTTTTTATGTAAGTTTTTTTTTTCCCTGATATAAATGTTATGTGTATTGAAATACCGTACATGTGTACATATTTCTAAAATTCATGAAAGGAAACTTTTAAATTGAATCAATTTTTTATGAAATGGACTTTCATTTTACCTTATAATATTTTAATATTAAATTGTATGAACATTTTGTAGATTCTTGTATATGTATATTTTGTACATAAAATGTTTTTTGTATATACGTTGTACATACAGTTACGTGTGTAATTCTTCAAATAAATTGAATGATATTCAATATTATATTATGTACACATATGTATAAGAATGTTATAAAAATAAATTGACATGACAAATGTACTTATGTACATACAGAATATGTCTAAATGTATACATGACATATGTATGTATATAAGTATGACAAAAAGTTAATACATATACAAATATGTAAACGTAAGCCATATTTTGTTTCAAAATTTCTGATTTGACTTGAAAATAACAATATAAACTTAACTTATGCATACGTACATACTATATGTATATGAAATTGTATACATTTGAATATCGACAAAAAGGGACATTTACTAATGAATATTAAATAAAGGCTACAAACTATACATATTGTATATAGTTAGTTCCCATACGTTTACATATTATACAAATTGAATCGATGAAATAATAAAATCAGTAATGTTAGTTTTAGTGTAATTTATACTTAATTCTATGCTTACAGTTTATTCTAAAATCTATTATGCAAGTATTACATATACAATATATTATATACATATGCATATATTGCTATTATGGATTGTATTTGTGTGTATACCAATGCTAATGCATTTAGAAGAAATGTTATTTTGATATTTAAAACATATATATTATGTACAATATTCTGTCCATCATATATTATTCTGTATAATTTCGATTGTATGTCCATTTAATTCAACTACAAAATTTATATTATACTATGTATATAATATAGTATATGTATATTGCATAAGAATACGTATATTTATGAATGTAAAATAATATAATATACGTACATATACTAAATTAACAAAACATATTGAATTTAATGTCAATTACACATTACACATAACATGTACATACATACGTGTACTATGTAAATTAAATAAAATTTGTTATTTTATAAAATGTACATTATATGATAAAATATGAAATTTCAAATTAATTTATACAAACATACATAAATATTAAGGTTTTGTTTATTTCAAATTTTGTATATAACATAAATTATATACTTGTATTATAAGCTTCAAAGTTCATATTTCATTAATAATATGTACATTTATGGAGTACATACAAATATTAGTGAATACGAAGTAATATTTGATTCTGTATAATGCAAAAATGTTTATTTTTTTAAATTTTTCTTTTAATGTAAATAAAACTGATTTATTAGAAACAAATTTCATTATAGTATTGTTTAATATAAATTAATAAGAAGGAAAACTATAACGTTTTCTTATTATTTCTAAATCGAATGTACAATGTGTATATTTTTAAATTTATTTGTTGTACATTTTTTAAACATTTTTACATTACTTGTTTGTACTTATTCAAAAAGTACACCATGTAATTTGTAAAAATGAAAATTATAATAATCATATAAAATATGTAATACATATAAAAATGAAATAAAAAAGAATGAGAACAAAATATGGGTAATAAATGTACCAACTTAATTGTATTTAATAAAATTTTATTTTATTTATTAGGTATTAAATTAAATTAAAATTAATATATAAATTTATACATTATATGTACAATGTACTAATATGCATATAATTAAATTTTCAACAAAGAATTATTTTATAACCATTAATAAATTGTCTCATATTTCTATCTCTGTATAAATATGCATGCATACCCCTGTAAAATATCATAATAAAAATAAAAGAATTTTGTTAAATTTTAATTATACATAATTTTTTATTAAACATTTTTGTGAAATTATTATGTGAATAAAATAAATAAATTTCACATTTTGTAGTTATATGTATAATATACATTTAATATATATATTTACTTTTTTTCATTTTCATTCATTTCATTAAATATACATATAAACATAAAGTATGTAATTACCATGAAATGTAAAATTTTCATTAAGTATTCAACTATACATGTATATACATTTATTAGTAAATATAGGGATGAATGAAGGTAATAAGAAGAAAGACATTATTACATTAATGTCATAAATTATAATTTTAATTTTGTGTGTATATAAAAGGAAAATGTGATATTATGCGCAAGATTTCAGATGTACATGTATTTTTATTTCCTAAGAAAAAGAAAACAATGTGAAATTAAATTTAAAAAAAAAACCACAATTTTTTTTTCATTTTTCATGTTCTTATATGTTGTTTACGGAACAGTACATATATGCACATATTTATGTGTATAGGTGTGTTTAAAAAAAAAAACGTGTATGTATTTTTCTTATTTTGAATTCTTTTTTTTTATTAAAATGATAATTTTAACTTTTCTATATGCTTACATATTAAATACGTGTACATATAGTATACACATTTAACGAACTTTCATCCCTCTACAAATTTTTATTTTTTAATTTCTGTTTTTCTTGTTTTTTTTTCTTCCAGTTCTGTTTTTTTTTTTTTTTACTTTTTACAAAATTCAAAGACAATACATTTTTTAATTTTATTTTATTTTTTCTTTCTTTTTTCATTTGTATTTTTTCTTATCTTACATACAGTTATATATTATATTTGCCTGTTTTAGTTGTTTGTTCTTTTAATTAAATTTTTCTTGAAGGAAAGAAAAATTGAACTATAAGGTTATGTGTAATGTATGTACATTGTACATACATAAGTTAATATAAAAAAATAAGTACATATATTTGTACAAAATTGTATAGTCATAACGTATACAGACGTTATGCTATGAAACAAAAAAAAAAAAAAAAAAAAAAAAATGTGAAAATAAAAATTTCAAAATGAGGGCAAAATGAAAAGAAAAAAAATTGAAACATCCTTTTTTATGTATCATTATTCTTTTTTTTTCACATCATTTTGAATAAGGATACCCAAGAAAATACAGATGTGAAATTTTAGTGGACATGGTATATTTTTGTTTTTCCATTCCTTATTTTGTTTTTTTCTCTTTTATTATTATATTTTTTTCTGTTCATTTTTTAGCATCATTCCTCATTCTTTGCACAAATACAAAAAAAAACCTGTATACAGTAATCATCATATACATGCACACATCCACTGTGCTGTTTGGTGCTGTTTTACTATCGAAATACATTTTTTTTTTACTTTGTTTAACATAAAAAACATAAAAATGACAAAAAGTAGAAAAATGAAAGAAAAAAATCTTTTTCACTTTATATATTTTTTTTTCCTTTTTAATTTCAATTTAATTTTTTCAGGCGGTTTTAATTTATTTATTTGTATGTATTTTAGTTTTTCTTGTAATTTTTTTTACGTTATTCTAAAATGACAATTTTCTTTTAAATTTTTTTTTGCTTTTTGTTTGTTTTGTTCACAAACGATAGTACATACATACATATTATAATAGGAATTTCATTGAAATTTTCACATGTAAAATAAATGGACAATGGTGATGGAAATGGTGGTAATGACGAAAATAATGATGATAAAGATGGTAACTAATATATCAGCGCGGGGATATGAAAGAATGAAATGAGAATAAAATCTTTTTTAATTGCATTTTCTGCTTGGAATGAACTAATTAATTTATTATGGCTTTACTTTTCTGATTATTTTATTTTACTTTGCTTTTTTTCTTCAAACTTTTTCATTATCTTTAGTTGTAGCCCTATATATGATATTATAATGTAAAATTTTAGAAAAAAATGTTATTTCTTTATTTTCAGTTCTCCTAAAAAAATATAGCGTAGCAAAAAAAAAAATCAAAATATTATGGTGTGTATATAATTAACCTTCATAATTTTCCTTAGCAGATTTAATTATATTTAAATAAAATACATGAATACATGTGTACGTGTTTGAGTGTACGTGCATCTATAATTACAAAATAAAATGTAAATTATTTAAAAGTTAAAAAATAAATTTACTTGAAAAAAAATTTTCTGAATAATCAAAAAACAAGAGGCTTTATTGTTGAACAAAAGTGATTAAATTTCTTTGTAATTTAACATTTTGTACATATAGTCAAATAACACCCTAAAGTTTTATGGTTTTTTTTCTTTCTTTTCTCATTTGTTAAAAATAAAAATAATAAATGTATTTTTGCTTTTTATTTTATGTGGTCAAAAGGAAAATGCAATAATTCATTGCTAAAATGATATAAATAAACAATCAGCTCAACTGGCTGACCAAATTTGTGGAAAAAAGATGCTCATTTAAGGATAATGTATTTCGTTCCCCATATCGTCCTTGCATTTTTCTCAATTTAATATATATAATTGGCTGTACGTGTGTAAGTACATATGAGTTATTATGTATGTATGTATATATATTCAATAAACGAATGGTCAACAAGCAAATATACTTATGTACATACATGAATGCGTATTTTTGTATTCAAATTGATAAAATGAGGACTGTCATTTTAACAACAGCGGAAAAAAACCCCAATTTGATGAGGATTTATTCCTAACATAGCCTCATACAAAATTAGATGTGTACACACATTTATGTAGCAATATTGTGTTTAAACACAAAATTTGTATGAATTCATGAATTGTAGTGGGTGGTATTATTTTCTTTATTTGGAAAATGTTGCACACTTATGAAAAACGAACATCATAAGAATGTCAAAACGACAGATATTACTCTCATTTATGATGATTACGTATATGTATGTTTGTGTATGTGATCGAATTTATCTACCGAATTCTGGTTAGTTAGTTTGTTGATAAAAATATACATGTACAATATGGAAAAGGGATATAAGTATAACTAAAATTCTTTTAATTTTTTTATCAAAGCACGTCAACAACATATCATTTCATACATATATGGTTCATACATAAAAATCATATATATACATAAGTATCTTTTTAACAGACATGGAGAAAAAATACACAAAACGCTGATATGTTTGTTAGTTTAAAAACAGAAAATGATATTGTATTAAGTAAATACAGAAGTGTGTGTAGAAAATCCATGATGACCAGTAGGTGACCTCTTCTCTGTATTGTTATATGATTACATGCTTATATCTGTATAAGCATAACATAAATATATCGTCATTTTGTTCATTGAAGGCAATATAGAGATGGTATCAAAATTACAATACATATACAAATATTTATACACACATGTTTTATATATTACATACATACATACGTATTTCGGTATTTACGTACTCTTACACGTATATACGTTTGATATAACAGTCACTTTTATTCCTTATGGATATTAAAACTGTGCTGGAAAATTGTCCAACAAAAGCAACAACAATGATAATAATAATAATAATAATAACACAAAATATAAACTGTACCATAATCACGTATATAAGATTATTATTGGTATCCTAGCAACTCCCCATAATTGTAGTACGATTATATGTAAAGTAACATACGTGAGTATGTATATACAAGCACAAAAAAGGAAATATGTCTGTATTTTAATGCGTTTACTATTTTTGTCTACAACAGCAATTTATCTCTATGATATTGTAGAAATTGTGTAGTAAAAATATAGATGAAAAAAAGAAGAAAAGTACCAATAAAGGGAATAATTTTTCTAACCCGAAAAATGTAGGTGTATCTGATGTAAGCCGTGATATAAGTTAATATACTCTTATCCTCTTACATATGATAAATATTAATACATAAAATAGAATTTTACAACGAAATGTTTTATCAGACTTTAGAAAAACAATATGAAAAAAAAAATAAATTTAGAATGTTGACCATATCCTTCTCATGAAAAACTGCATTACATATGAATGTGTTTGTGCCTTGATATGTGCAAATGTACAAACGGAATTTCTATTGAATTTTCCGTAAATTTTAGCTAACAATTATATGATTTAAATAAGAATATATATAATTTGTCCATACTCATATGTATGTGTTCTAGAAGAATTTTTATGAATCTAATCAAAATTCTGTATATATATGTATAAGAATTGCTATATGTTCAAGGATTAGAAATTAATTTATTTATTTTTGTTTCATGAAACTTAATATGTTTTTAGATTTTTTGTTGTTGTATTTTATGTTTCATGTTTGTATAAGTCGAATGTTTCGTGAATTACATCTTACTTTATATGGATCATAAATTTATTTAAAAAAGAAAGGATCAAATCAATGTATATGAACACATAATTTCTACATACATATGTAAACGAAAATAGAAATATATATACATATGTATATACAGAAAAAAATAAAATAAAAATAAAAAGAAAAATGGATAAAATATTCATTTAATATATTCATATAAATTTAATCATATATCATTAAAAGAACTCAATTAATTCAAATCCCATTTTAATTACAAAACTTAAATAAATCAGTGTTCTTTATGCATATAATAAATGTATATATATGTACATATGTATGTAATCATATTTGTGTAAATTTCAGAATGAAAAGGAATTTGTTTATATATAATATGTAGATATATGCTACATATATAAGTTTTTATTTATGTATTCAAAAAGCCATCATGAATTTTTGAATTAACAAAAAATGAACAATATATAATATGCATAACATAAGCTTTATGTATATAAAATTTGTATAAGTATATAACTATTTATTAATGAAATTCTGAGATATATGTATGAGCACATACGCGTATGTACAAAACTACAAACATAAAATTTTACAAAGACAAATTCTTTTACTTTCTCTTTATTAATTTATCGTATTATGCTTTCAAAATTATCATCCTATCATTTTACTTATTGACTTACAAACATACGTACATAAATACTTAGATAAAAGTGTTAAATAAGAAATCGTAAAAGATATGACGATTCATACATACATATGATATCTAACATATAAAAAATTAACATTGCTATGTTATATTTGTTGATTGCTATATTAAACAAATTTGGAAATGAAAATAACAGGCATTTTGTTTAAGCTTTAATATAAAATATGATCAGGCATGTACATATGTATGTATACACGTATTATGTGTGTATTCATATATGAATAAACAAGTAATTTGTATATACTGAATAATAAACGGAAAATTCTTATATACATACATATATACTAACAAATAGAGTATTGTATGTAATAAAATGAAAATTATTTGCGTTTATATTCGGTGATAAATAAGGATGAAAAACATCCTCAACAGATGATGATGGTGGTGATGATAACTTGTTTATAAGAAATATAATCATAATATTTTAAGAAAAGGATGTAGGCATGAAAGGGTTTATAATGTGTATATTATTTCTTTAAGTAAATAGACAACTTTTAGACAGTAAATACGATATATCAAGATGAAATATAAATACATATAAATATTAGACATAGAGGAAAATCAAATCAAAAAATTAAAAAAAAAAAAAAAAAAACCGAAATATAGTTAGTTTTTTGGTTGCTCCTTTTTATGTATATTTAATTTCCCCTCCTTATTAACGTATTTTTTTTTTCTTCATTTTCATTAAATATAATTTTCAACATTATCATCATCATCATTATTGTATTATTATCGTTATCATCATTTCTTATTCTTTTATATTGTCGTCGTCATCATCTTTATTAAAATTTCATTTTCATACACAAGTATATAAGAAATACACATGCATGTAAACATTGTATGCAAATAAATAAGTACGTGTGTATATAAATGAAAGTTATTTTATGCTTTTCCATAAATTTAAAATGTTCATATACATATGTATATACAAACTCGCATATAGCATAAACGTGCCATAAAAGCATGGAAAATTACAATTTTCACAATAAGAACATAATTTTATTTCAAGAAAGTGAAATATACATTTACACACCCTTTTTTTTTTAATATGCTTTTTAACACAGCATTTCTTTATTATTAAAATAAAATATAAGAAAGAAATGTGTACATACATACGTACATACATGTGTAAGAGTGTATATTTTGTAATTTGAAGAAATTATACATACATTAAAATATTCTAAAATGTGTACAAATATAGTGTAAAAACTGAAATAAAATTAAAATGAAAAAAAAGGAAAAAATAAAAAATTGAATAATTTTTGTCAGTTGATGTTTAAAACTTATACTTATGATAAACCCTTTTATTCTCTGCATTTTCATGCATACATATCTAAATTTGTATGTATGTAATTCTATAGAAAATTATTTCGTAAAATAATGAGAATTTTCAGTCTTTTATAATAAAGATGATAATTGTTTCAGGTATGCAAACACATACACAGAGGTATTACTACTATATCACATTTTCATAAAATGTATCTTTTCTTTTTATTTACTCATCATTTTTAATTTAACAAATAAAATGAATTTAAGTCTGAATTTTGTGTAATACAGTAAAATATAAATTCTTTTTGAATTTTGCACTTTTAACGTTTTATTACAGGTGTATTATGTTCTATACGTGTACACACAATTGAACTCATTCAGCTTTGTAGACATAAACGTGAAGTCTTACACAATATATTTTCCTTTGTTTCTACAAATATTGTTTATTAAATTATCTAAAAATATTATTTCTAAGTGAAGGAAAATTTTTTAAAAATTTGATTCGTTATGTTTTTGTTATACAGGATTTAATTACTTCATAATTATATAAACAAATTTACATTTTATGAAAAGTCAAGAAAATCGTTTGTATTAAATTTACATAAAAAGCAAGATACTTTTTTTATTTATTAATTTTTTTTAAAAATATTATCTCTTTAAAATTCTCTTTTTTGATTTTTTTATTTCGTGTTTAAGTCAAATTTCAAGATGAATGAACAATTATGTATGTAGTTAATTATGCTGTTTTCAGGTAATGTAGAATTTAAAATTTGGTTATTATTATTTTTTCTTTTTTAATTGATTGTAAATTGAAATAAATGATGCGTACTAGCAAAAATTTTCAACTTAATGAGTAGAGTTAAATATCTTTGAGTATTTTAAATTGAGTTATTCGATTTTTGAAAAAGGAAAATCGTAAAGTAAATTTATATAATGCAATGAACGGATTAAAAAATGTAATAACTATTAAATTTATTTTTCTTTTATACTAATTAAATTAATAAAGTTCATTTAATCATATGATAATTTTAATTTTAAGCATCAACATCCTTTTTTTCTTTTTTAAAAAAAAAAAGAAGGTAAAATGATCATTTTAATTATATCCGTTATTATTTTTCAAATAAAATAAGAATTATAAAAATCAAATTTAAATAATTGGATGTATTAACATTTAATATTCTATACTTTCTATACATAAGTTTAGATTTATAATTAAAAAAATGTAGGAACAAAAATTTTATCAAGAGAAAAAAAAATTAACAAAATAATCTTTGTAGACATTTTAAAAATAAAAATATAAAAGAAAAAATTAAATGGAAACAAAAAAAACAAACAAATGTTCAACATTAATGCAAATTACAAAATTAAAAAAAAAAAAACTGGAAACTTATCTCATTTCCCTTTTTGAGTAAATTACATCATGAATCTTTGTTAAAAAAAGCGAAAAAAAAAAAAAACAAAAACATAACTGCGTATACATTAAAAATAAAAATGGAAAATAAAATCAAAATTAAAATTGTACAATTTCTGTATGAATACATAGATATTCATGTATATCCTTAGATTTGATAAGCGTCCAAAGAAAATACATAATCGCAATTAGTTGACAACCTATTTTTTAAGAAACAACAAAAAGAAAGCAAAATTAAATGAAAATACAATAAATATACAATATAAACCTGAATATATTTTTATTTGATTTTTTCTTTTTTGTTTTTTAAATCGTTTGCCTCTATTAAATATTCACCCTTTAAAAAAATAAACGGAATAATTAAAGTGAAATCACAAAAAAAAAAGTGAATGGAAAGAGAAAATTTGTGTAAAGGAAAAAAAAAAGAAGAAAAATTACAATTTTAAGTTAAAAATGGGTGGTTGAAATAAAAGAAGAAGAAAAAAATAATAATAATAAATACGCAAAACATCCTTGTTCTTGTTCTTATAGTTGTATTTATTGCATTCAATGGAAAATGTTAAAAATATAAGAAAAAAGCGAGTAAAGAAAAATAATGAATTAAAAAAACAGAAAGAAATTACAACATTTTAAGCCTGACCCCACCGGATTTTTGGTTATTAAACTCACCATGTAGCAAATTTTTTAAAATCCTATGTAAAATATTCGTTTATAAATATACATACATACATACATATAAGTGTATATTTTATGCATATATTATTGATACGATGATATTAAATTTAGGATATGTATTACTTTGTTGTTATTTTCTTCTTCTTTTTTTTTTTTGAAAATGTTATGGAGGTTTAAGGTACACACAACTACGTTAAAAAAAAAAGGGAAAAAAAGAAAATCTATGTTCTAAGACAAATTACCAATTTATATTCTGGATGCAGGAAAAATATGGATATTTAAAATGGAAGGATATTCGTTTATATGTACATATATATTTATTTTTTTTAAGGTTTAAATTTTATTTTTTCTCTTTTTCATAAAAAAAAATAACAAAATGAACAAATCTAATGTAAAATACATAACTTTGGTTACATATAAAAATATAACAAATAACAACAGGGTGTGGATATTTTCAACTCAGCGGGTAATATTCAATAGCCATCTAAAGTTATCATTTATAACATTTACATTATCATGTACTATATGTATAATGATGACTTTGAGAAGTTTTTTTAAGCGAAGGAATTCTGAACATCAAATGACGATGATATACTCTGATGCCCTTATTCGAAAAGTAATTTCTTTCATTTTATTCGTAGTTTTAGTGCTTTGTCACGATTCTTTATGAATACTGATGAACAAGGTGAACTTTTCTTATACACATATAAAAAACAGTATGTACAGTACATGAATGTATGGATAATAGATAAGAAGTATGAGGTAGATATATTTAGTTTGAATTTTTATATTCAATAGATGTTAAATTTAATGTTCGCGACATAATGTTTCATTTTATAAGAATATGTCACACACATATTCAACAACATAAACTAGTGCAAAAAACATAAAAATTTGAATAACAACAAATAAAAAAATATACGATGTACAAATCAATCCAGAATTTTGTGTTTTCTTAATTTTTAATTTTGAAAAGTGTGAATAATATCAAATTTATTCGTACGAGTACAAATGTATGTATGTACGTTTACACAATTTTATACCCTAAAAAACAAAAAAAAAACAAAATTCCTTTATCCTAATACAACATCATCACTCTTTCCTTTTTCAAATATTATATCATGTAAAATAAAAATTTTAAATATACATAAATGTATCATAGAAGGCAAGAATAGCCTTGAATTAATGGTATTAGAGGTACAGTGGGTGGTGGTTTTATTGTGAATTCATTGTAATATTTGTATTGGAAATTGATGACGATGATGATGATGATAGCTTGTTGGCTGTTTATTTGACTGGTTATTCGTTATAGTATGAGTATATGTAGATGAATGGATAGTATGATGCTTAATCTTATCGGAGAAGGGCAAGTTTAATTTGTTTCCAAAGCAATTTAAGGGATTTTAGCAATTTATGTTGTTTGTCAATTTTAATGAAAATTTTATTACGCTTATATCAGATACTATACCCAATGTATTCTTCTAGGTTCGCATCGAGTGTACAAATTTGTATGTAAGTACATATGTACATAATGTATGTATGTACATTTTGTAAAAACACCTCCATTCCATTACTTATATGTATATCATTTTAACTATGTATGTAAATATCCTTATAGTTCATCTTTATGTTTAATGGTGGTATGTTATTTACACGATTTTATTATACTTGTCTACATGTGTATATATGTTACATCATATATACGAGTCTATCTGTTATATCATACTGTTGCTTCAGGCATTTTGTTGCTTTTAAGCTATGTCTGGTGGATTATTATAGCAATTTCTACAAGGATGTCAAGTAAAAAACTGAAAATCTAAGCGAACGATACAAATACAATGAATTGAAAATTGGCTTTTACTGAGATTTATTATTATATATTGAACAGTGGGTGGTTATATAGCAATAATCTATCAATGTAGACTTGATGTAAATTCAATATTTTTTTTTTTTGTTTTTATTATTTTTCTTCAATTTTTGTTTATTTTTGAAAAATTTTATTTATAAATTGTACACGTATTATTTTGCTTGTCATGCAATAACCATTTTGATCGTTTTGAATTAATTTTTTTTCTCTTTTTTCCTCTATAATGAAAATTAATTTTCTTTACTTTATTATTTTCATAAAATAAAAATAAATGCAAAAGAAATAATTAGAAATTGTTTGTACGTGTTTAATTAAATATTTTTAAAATTTATTTTATTAAAACTTTGTACAATATGTATATGCACGTACATACATATATAACATATAGATATGATAAAATTTTAATAAGAAAATAGATTTTTAATAAAATCGTATACTTTAAAGTTACATGAATAAAATAAAACAATATAATTTTAAAAATTTTATTAACAGTCAATATTTTTTTTTTAAATTCTTTTTTTTTTTTCTTTTTAAATCAATACATCAATTCATACAATTTATTTTCTCAAGGGGGTTTCAGTAAAGATACATTATATTCAATTTGAAATTCAATATGCTTTAAATTTAACAAAAGCAGGAAAAAGAGGAAATCTTTTGTTACTCAATACATATATTTACACCAAAATCTTTTTTATTATTATTATTATTTTTTTTTTGAATCAATAATATTACATTTTTGAAAAACATAAATATGTATTGTACAAAAACGAAGAATGTATACATGGAAAAGTGTGCTAAAAAGATGTCATTTTATATTCACATTGGGAGTTTCGGTTTATTTCACCTTCTTTGTTAAAACCATTTATCATAGGTAAAGTAGGAATATTACAAGAAACCTGATTTATATAAAAAAGAATAAAATGAATGTAAAGTGATATCGAAATACACATAAATATATTTATACATACATATGTATGTATATTGTATATTTATTTAAAATGAAAAAAAAAATTGAATGGATTATTGATATAATAATTATTTGAATGTAAAGGAAAAAAACACCCATCAGAAGGAAAAATTTAAAACGTACACTAACTACAGTGTAAAGAAGTAGTAAATACAAGGTGATTACTGAACAATAAGTATATTTTATTTAGTTTAACTCAGTTAAGGTAATATAGTTTTTAAAAAACGAAAAAATAAATCAATAATAAAATTTTTGTGTAAAAATAAAATTCTTAATTTTTTTGTTTTATTCTGTTATAAAAATAATATAACAATAATCTTATCACGTAATTTCTTCTTATATTGTTATATTTTATTATACATGTATGTATAGCGCATAAGTTTATATAAAACGTGTGCTAATACAATACATTTTGAATAGTATTGAAAATGGACAGTCACGTATTAAAACATTTTCTGCAAAACTCATCACATATAGTTTTTCGTTAAATTTGTTACGTACAATCAAGTAAAACAAAAAAACAAATAAGTAAGTGTAAGTAAAAAAAAAAAGTTGGTCCTTCAAAGTAGTTCTGTTTTTTATTGAAACACATGAGTAAGGGCTGAAAAATGTAACTTTATGTGTATATAATGTATATCAATGGGGTATATAATCTGCAAATATGGTATGCAGTTAACGTGATTCATAAAAACAAAAAACTTAAATTTGTTTTCATACACATGTACGTGTACACATACACATATGTATGTACTTATGTACTTATATCAATGTAAGAAAAATTTTTATATACTTAATATTTATATATTTTTATGCACATACATAAGTAGAAGGACAAATAAAAACAAAAAAATTAATTTAATTCTATGAAAATAGTTAAAATAAAAATTTGGGATGAGAAACTAAACAGAAAAAAATATTTTTAAAATTGACTTTGCAATATATTACAAATGTATATGAAATTGAAAACAAAAAATTGAACAAATTTTTAAAGACCTATAGATATTACAGTTTGTAACGTATGAAGAACGTATGTATGTATAGTTAATTCAATTCAGTTTCTATGTGTGTTTTTACGAATCCAAAATTTTATACATATTTAGTAAAACAGAGTATGTAGATACATAATAAATGTTTTTATTTAAATATAAAATATTTTGTAATTCGAAATGGTAAATTATTATCATCTTTAAAAATATTAAAAAAATAATAAAATTCAAGCTGATTAATTAACAAAGCTCGAAAATTATTTATTATCTTTTTTGTTGCATTATTAGAATTATCATTTTAATATTCTTTCGAATTTCTGGAATGTCTATACAGTATACACATATATTCGTTTATTTAAAAATAAATAACGATATCTAATCAAATATTATTAAATTTCTTAATTATACGTCATATTAAGGATTTTATACTTCGAATTTAGAAAATACACTTCAAATTTTGATTGGAATTTATGTTATGACTTATTTAACTGTAATGATTATTATCTTGAAAATCATGACTGTATTATTTAAAATTTTAATAAAAATAAAAATTAAATATACCTATTTTTGAACAGTAAATAATAAATTCAAAATTTTATGTAACGTTTTTTTTTTCTTTCAAGAATTTTCTTACACATTATTCGTAAATATGAAAAATTTTATAAAAACATGTAATGCATATGAATTTATTATGTTAATTTTTAGTCAAAAATTCAACATTTGAATCATCAATTTTGAACTATCTGACTATAATCTATATAAAAGAAAAAAGAAAATTTAACACATACGAAGATACTTACATATACATATGTATGTGTGTATGTAAATTCCAAATACAAGTGTATAAAAGATAAAACTAATCAATAAAGTCATTTATACATGGATTGAATTTTATACAAAAAAATAAAATCATAATTTACGATTTATTTAATTTTTCTGTCAAATAGATACCTGTACATGAGTTTTTTTTTTTTTTTTTTAAATTTTAAATTGATGCTAAATGACATTATATTGATCTTGCCACATGGTCAATCAATGAATATAATATGTGACACAATATACTATTAAAAAAAAATTTATTAGAATTCCAGCTGTGATTCAATTTTTCAATTCATCTAATTTGGTTTCATCAAGAAAAAAGAAAAAAAAAGATGAATAAAAATAGAAAATTCCTTATGCAGTTAAATGCCGACCAAATGCATTTAATTTAACCTCAATGTGAATCTTTATGCCTTTGAATGTTTTACATGTGAATTTTTTTTCGCTGTTTCAATGTTTTCATTAATAATAATTTTTATGATTATAAAATATGTAAACATGTGTATACATATGTAATCGTAACATATTGTATTAATATGCGTAAGTTAATCATTTTATATCTATATGGTACATGTAAATAAATACGTTTATGTATGTATGTGTATGGACACATGGATCGTATCTATGGCATGGGAACTGACAATATCAAGTGAGAATTCTTTCACCGCATAATTATGATTAAAGATATGCATATACATTTGGATCATTATTTTGAGCAACACATACATATATTTCAGTTTTTCCATGATTTTGTTTTATTTTTAAATCAATTCAATTTTTTAAATGGTCATTTCAGTTTTTTTTTTTTTTTTTTTGTTGGAGATCGATTTGCAGTTCAAATATATGTTTAAAAATTTCCAATTTTCTTTTTCTTTCAATATTTTTGTCACTTTAAATTTAAAATAAAAAAAAAAAGTTAATAAACAGATAAGATCAATGTGTACACGCATACAACATACATAGGTCCATATTGAATAGATCTATAAATAATGTTCTTTATCTGAAATTATTACTACATAATATTCAAAAATTAATATCCATTCAAAGGTGGTGAATGATTTTATTATTGTTAAATATTTGCCTTTTTTAACATTTATTTTTTTTATGCATTAAATCAATGTAGGTACCTACCATGAATATTTGTTGTTTTTTATATTGAAGATTAAAATAAATAAATTTTCGTGAGAAGAAATTTTAAATTAAACTACATACATATGTACATATGTATTTGAATGTGAGGCATCAATTTTTGTGATATTCTTTTCTTTTCTTTCATTATAATCTTAATCTTCTGTTATAATAATAAAAAAAAAATACATATTGTATGAAAACATGATTTTTCTGAATTTTGATAAAATTATATAAATTTCAAATTTTAAAGCAAGTAATATGAACTTTTTTGTTTTTATATAAATTTTTTTTTCTCTCTCGTCAATTCATTGTTGATTTCATTAAGTATTCAAAACGATTTTGTTGAATTGTATTGTAATAATGCAAGTTGTAAAAATCATGTTTGCTTTTAATATATTAAAATAAGTTATAAATTTAGATAAAATATGATCATATAATTTGTATTCAATGTATGAATTTGACTTTTAAATTGTATACGCTCATACATGCTTAAATAGGTGACAGCATATTTTTAAAAAGAGGTTGAGCAATTGAAATTTTACAAAAAAATTTTTTTTTATAAACGATAATAATTATTTAAAATTTATCTTTAACCCAGGGTGTTCTAAGTGTGCAATATTTGAAGTCATTGATTCAAAAACTGAATGTAAACAAAATTTTAAAAATAATATGTGAAAAATGTTATTCTCATGTCTAATCTTTTAAACTCTGTACCACCAAGCTCGTCGATTTTTTTTTTATTAAACAATTTCATCAATTATTTCAAATTTATGCATTATTAACTTAAAAGTTATATTCCTTATCGTTTATTGCAAATTAAAATTAATTGAAAAATTATTCTGTTTTTTTTTTTTTTCAACAAATTTTTCTACTTTTTATAGTGCTATGTATAGCAGAACAAATTTATATTTACATTGTAAAAATTAAATCAACTCCCTTCTTTATAATCACAAATGTATTCTATAATTATTTTATCTGTAACATTTTACCCATTAAATAATAAAATTTTTAATTCAACAATTAAAATGAAAAAATGACAAAACAAAAAAATTGTTAAAAAAATATGCTCATTCAATTGCATACCGATATGATAGGGAAATATATCAAAAAAAAACTAAGCCAAAAAATGCTATTTTATAGTAATTTCTATTACATATGTACGTATGTACATATGTACATACATATGTTAAAAATCCACATGTATATACGAATAATATAATATACGTCTTATAACTCCCAATAGAACTAAATAGTAATTGCACTCAAAATCAACGTACATATATATGTACATATATATTATATGGTACATTATAAATAATAATCCGTGTTAAATAATATAGCACAAAATTGAATTTTCATTTCATAATGCATCCCTTCATATGTACATACATATAAATGTATTAGGAGGAAAAAAACACCCCCCAGGGTTTATAAAATCCTTTTTGCACAATATTTGTCATATATGTATGTTATGTTCTCACTTGTTTCTTATACATATATTTATGTACGTATTTTAATACATTAAGTGAAATGAATGCGTAATATTAAAATACTAAAGGAAGTGTTAACTTCAAAACGATTCGTGTCACTCAAATGTGGCACATAATCGGTAGGGAATTATTGTTTTTTTTTTTTTTGGCTTCTTAAAATTTACTTGTATGTATGTACATACATGTGCGTACAAAAATATATACGTACATTAAACGTGTATTTTATGTAATCAGGAAAAATCATATTAGCGATAACATATTTATAAGTTTAAATATAGTACATGTAGACAATTTCTTGGATGTTCTTAATATCAGATTATGATAACAATGAATAAAATTGAAAATTTATTTTCACGATCTAAACGTTATTTTTCAAAAATTGAAGTAATATTTTCAACTAATATGTAATAGATAAATTTCATTTTTCTAATAGAGATGAATAGAATCTTATAATATCTATTAATTCGCGTACGTATACGTACGTATTAGCAAGTATTAGTAATATTGCATTTTATTAAAATCAACGTATCAAATACCTTTCATTGTACTTAGTACTTCAAATCACTTCTTTTTCAAGATACAAGTGTAAAAATTCAAAGGGGATGAAATGACATGTATGGTGTTTAAATTTTAAGGGCTTTTTAATCCCTGTTCATATACTTTGCATTGCAAGTAATACACATGTAAATAATCAAATATAGTATGTATGTAAAAAAAATTTAAGAATGGTATGAACAAGTGACATCTGTCAAATAAACAAAGTGTGAAATTATCTTTTTCAATTATTTTATGACATTCATGTTTAAATTTCCAAATTTATAATTGATATTCATTTTATTGATTTTAAGTTTTAACAGAAAAATGTTCAAAAAAAAAAAAAAATCATTTTTTTAAAATATAGTAAGGTAAAAAATCAGGCATTTTTAAAAGTTATTACAATATACATATACTAAAATTAAATTAAACAAAAGAAAAGCACAATTGAAGAAAAATTTTTTCACACTTTTATTAATGAGTTGACATTCATAATATGTCAACACTGAAATTAATTATAATGCATAATAGTTTGTACATGTGTGTGTATACAAAGCATGTATATATAATAAAAAAGTTCACATGAAAAATTAATTTTTGTTTTTAATTTTTTTTTTGCATTCATGTAATATATATTAAACCTTTATTATTAATTTAAATATTAATTCCCTGCTGTTTAAAGATATGGTGAACGAAATACAAGTATATTAAAAATGTATTGTGCCTATATGTGCATACATTTATAAGACAGGAAATAAAGGTTACAAAAAAAGTTCAACAAACATTAGCATACAAAGCATATGCTTTGCATTACACGTTCACTGTATGTGTAAAATGTGCATTTCAGTCAAATGTGCATATTTTGAAAATTTTTGTTTTACATAAAATATGTAGAAAATATTATTAAATGATCCCATATCGTACATATGTACATATACGTATATTGGATATACATTTGACTTTCAATTGTTTTGAAAATCTTATTATAATATTTAAATAAATAATAAATAAAAATAAAAAAATAGAAAATAAAATTTGTATTGTATTGTATACAATACATAAATATTTCACATACACACATATTTAATTTTTCCGTATTGCAATATTGTCTTTTCTTCACGCTTTTAGTTTCTTTGTACCTTTAATATCTATGTGATTATGATTACCTTTACATCAACATTGTATGCATACATAAATACTCGTGCATAGGTCTTAAAAAATATGTGAGTAATATCATTCTTTATCATTAATTTGAATTTGAATTTTATTTTTTATATGTACATATTTTGATTCTCACTGTAAAAGTTTATAGGTTTACACTTTTTGAAATTTGGTTTCACATTATATGCTTATACATACATATTTATATGTAGACATTTATCAGTAACACGTAAAAATATAATAAATAAATTTTAAATACAAATACAAGCATTTGTTATTGAAAATTTAAATGCAACAAATAATTATTATTAATATGATTCATATTCAAATTTCATTTGTATACATTTTGCCTAAACAAAAGTAAATAATATTACTCTAACGTTGTAATTGTTGAATGAAAAAATCAATAGAATATTAATTATGATAATATTAGTTATTATTTTTAATGTACGTATAATTATTAATTTATGCATGTATGTTCATGTATATAACTATAATTGTATGTGAATTCATATAAAATGTAGTTTTAACAATCATGAATAATAATTAATTTTTTTGTTATAATGTGAAATGCATAAATTAAAATTATATGATATTCGGATATGTTATAATTTCCTTATGAAAAAATGAAAATAATATTTAGGGAGAAAATAGTTCAAATTTTTGTTATATTTTATTTTGCAGACATAAATGCATTCATATATAAAATAACTTTACACTATTACATATAAAAGAATGATACGAAATCATGTAAAAAGTGTTTATCATTCGTACATCCGGTTATCGATTTACATATTACAACAATAGGGAAACCTTTAAATCACTTTTAATATACAGTGATTCAATTTTATTTAACATATACATATGTATGTAATGTCCATAATAAAATGTATACAAAAAGTATATTTTTTTAAAAAAAAGTTAAATAAATTAATTACTTTTATATTTCCATTCATAGTAATTTTTGAAATGTCTGGATTTAAGTGAAACTTTTTCCAGTATTTTAAATGATCATGTCACATCGTCAATGGCATTTTATAACATAAAATATTCCATTTTCTTTGATGTTACAATAAAATTGAACTTCATTATTTAGTTTATTGTATAATAAATTTGTATAAATTAATTTGGTTTGTATATTTCATTCAATTGCACATTTTCAAAGATGTTGTATAACAAATACGTGAAATTTTTAGTGTGGAAATGAGTTAGAATCTTTGTACATTTTATCTTTTAATTGAAATTTAAGTAATTATGATTACTATGAAATTTATCAAAATTTTTTATTTTAATCATAAAATCACTTTTAAGAAAATTTGAAAAATAAATTTTTTTTATTAATTTTATAAAGATGTACCTACTATATATTAACTTTTGATATTTGTGTTACATCATACATTGTCATATACTATAATTCCGGAAGTTCTGTTATAAGTTAAACGAAACTGAACCGGATGAACTAAATATCAGATTTTATATATCAATGAGTACTGTTGATGATGATAATTTCTACATCATTATAATATGAGATGCGTGTATTAAATCGTGTATAATTGTCGTATATTTAGCATTTTCAATTGCATCTCATACACTCTATCTATTATGAATGCATTATCATATGTGTTATAGATATGACAATAAAATTGTTAATAATTTCCATAAAAATTGAATGAAAATTCATAAAGTGTAAATAATAAATGTTATATAAATGTAAATATGGATATTTAATTATTTCATAATTACATGTATGAATGTATTTTATTTTTCCTTTATGACATATGTATGTATAATATGTGGGTATTTGATAAGAATTTTCATGCATAAAATAAACACATGTAAATATGTGATATTTATGACACAAAAATATATGCAAATTACATTATGATATTGTGCTGTTATTTTTATGTTGTATTGTTTATTTAATGAAAATATAAAAAAATATATATAAATAATTTCAGGAAATAAAATGCAAATATTAAAAATTTTAATAATATGACAAAACATGTAAAAAATGAAATTTATTATATTATAACATTATTGTAACAATTAAAATTACGCATATTCTGAAATTAGTCAAGCAATAATTGATTATCATATTTAGAATTTTAATAAAAATATGCTTATGTACCATTCACAATTTTGTTTAAAGAAAAAGTTTATTAAAAATAAGAATTATTCGAAGTATTTAAAAGATATCGTGACAATTTATATTTCTGAATATGAAATTTTTATATAAAAATTTTTTAAAATGAAAAACAGTAGATAAGACACATTTATTACTTTTTATTTGTTTGTTTGTTTCAATTTTGATTTATATTTATATTTTTCTTCTTTTTTTTTCTTAAATTTTTGTTTTTTGCTTTCATCTTATCAAAAATGGTGTGTTGAAGGAAAAATTCTTATTTATGTATTTATTATACAAAAATGAGAAATAATATGTATTATATTATGTTTATTGAATGAAATGTAATGAAGCGTGCCATAACTTAAGTATGATCAAGCATATCCAACTAAGGTATTGAATTTTTGTAATCCATAAATGATCATCAGTTACCATTTACGTCATGTTGACAGGTTTTAGTGCGCACAAGTACTTAACTCTGCTGCTAAAAGTATAAAGTGTGTAACGTGTGCTTTTTTTTTTACAAGTTTTTATATTTTTATTTTTCTTTATATTCAATCTGATTTTTTTGTACATGTTTTAATTTTGAAATTATAATGTTGTTGTGCTGTTGTAATAGCAATCTTAACAAGTTTTATATTTATTTATAAAAATTTTTTTTTCTTCTTGCCAATATTGTTATTACCACTTTTTTCCTTTTTACTTTAATCTCTTTGTAATTCGTAACGAACTGATATGCTTCAGTTTACCTTCTAAGGATAAAGAATTCTGTATCATTTATTTTTATTTTATTACATTTTTATTTTTAATCTGTTTTTTTTTTTTCAATTTTTCAATTTTATTTTTTTGCTTAATCATTGACACATGTCCATACAGTTAGTTGTTGAATTGAAATTAGTTTGCTTAAAACTATATAACGTATATATGTACATACATGTGTAATTATAAAGATAAATGATACAAACTATTATTGGAAATTTATTTATTTTATGATTTATGATTTGTAATTTAACCTACAAATGTAATTTATTTGCATTGAATCTACATTATTATAAATAAAATAAATTTATTTATATTCACAAAATACGTGAATATATTCTAATGGATATTGATATTTTTTATATGCTATTTTTTTTTTTTTTTAATTTAGTATATTCAGGAGAATACGATATTTTCAAATATTTGGTAAATTCAAATTTTATCAAATTTTTATTCAAATGAAATCCAAACCGTTGAAAAAAAGAAATAAAAATAGAAAGTGAAAATACAATTTTAACAAAGTAATAAATCATCCCTTAAAATGCCTTGATAAAACGCACACACACACATAAATCAACCTTTTTGCAGCATTTTTGTGTCTACTCTATGGAGGAAATTTTTTATTTCAAATTGTGGAATAAAAAAAATTTTTTACAAGTGTATATATGATACATGTACGCACCTACATATGATTGTATAAAAGTATAATATACATATATTCAAGTTTATATAAATTTTTAGATACGTCCATGTGGATATTCATTCCCTAAAGTGATTGTGGCCCCCTTTGAGGTTTCTGGGTTACCGCTTCCATTCATATGTCTAGTTTTGATGAAACCACTTAGTCGATTCAATTCGATGCAGAAAATAGATAATGTATATACATTTTTAAAGATAAAATATCAAATATTCTCGGTTATGCAAAATTATTTAAATAGGTACATACATATATACTAATGTACATATATGTATGATATGCACATATAAATATGTATGCAAGATGATATATTGATCACTTTTTATTCAAACTTAATACCTTTTTTAACACGTTGCTATGCATACATAATATTATCTATTATTATTTATGTATTACATTCAGATTTATACGGATATTTTATAAAAATATATGTATATTTATCAAAACATAAAACGTTCAAGTCTAAATAAATACATATCTAAAAATGTGAATTTTATTTGAATACAAATATGGTATTGTATATGGTCATAAATACAGGTATGTACATGTATGAATATTAGTTACATGTACATATGTTTTTAAATACGTATAAATACATATGTACATAGTACATAATATGTTTAAACATAAACCATATTCAATTTTTTGTATCTTTAACGTATGGAAATTAAGAAAAGTTTTAATTAATTTTGCAATAAATTCAAATGAAAATTTATTTCAAGTAATTTTTCGGTCTGCTATACCTAACATTGTATTTTATTTCATTTTACTCTGTTTTAATGCTTTCTTTTTCCTCTTTTCTTCACTTGTTTTTTTATCGAATTGTTTTATTTTTGTAATTTCTTGAATATATTTCATGCGTTGTCATTTATTTATTTTTCTCTTGTGTTTCATGCTTTTGAAAGCACATATGTATGTATGTATGTATGTATGTATGTGTTACTTTTCTGCCTTTGCTTTTGATTTTGTGCTAAACGATGAATGAACTGAATTCTGACTGGACTATAAAACGCGTCCAACATACGGAAGGTAACTATAACTTCTTTACACCTTTTGCATTTTACATTACACACAAATATAGCAAATATCTTATTGGATAGCATACTTTGAATTATTTTAGCCATATAATCAGAAAAATTATTTGAAAATTAAAAGAAAAAAAAAACATACTGTTAAAAAATGATTAAAAAAGAGAAAAATAAGGAGACGGTAAAGGTTGATTTGATTTAATTTTAACATTTGATTATGGAAGCAAGTTTTATCTATGTAAGTAAATATACATTTAAATGTTTAATAAATGTACAAACATGCATAAAATTTTTCATTTTTTTTATTTTTAAGTTCTCTTTTCACTTTGTATTAAATTTAAGCCTCATATCGTCAGGACTACGTTTGGTTTACTTATATTAGTAATATATAATACATGAAAGAAAATGTTAATATAAATAATGTATCAGAGATATACAATTTATACGTGGAATATACGTTTATATGTACTTATATGTATATGTAATTATTGTATATAATGTACTTTTTACATATATACATACAAATGAACATATATACACATCAGCGTATACTATCGTATATAATAAAACGGAAAAGGCGGGCATAATTAATCTCCGTAAGTCGTCCTCGTAATTAATTTACATTTATTGTGCCCTAAATCATTGAGGGTGGGTGGTTATCGTTTGATTAAGTACGGCTATTATTTATATTTTTTGTCTACATTTTGAATGAGATCGTTTACAATTATTTGTATAAAGTGTATGGCAAAAATAAAATCGAGAAGAAGTATTTAAAAAATTAAATAAAATAAGTAACTGAATATATAAAGAAAATAAAAAATTTTTATCATTCCATTAAATTTGTAAGTAAATAAAACGACAAACATATTTATTTTATACATTATGATATGTGAACAAATTGAAAAACGCACGCAAAATATTTATATGTATATGTATCTGTGTTTACATATACATATTATATCGGTTTAAAATTTTTATAATTTGCACAATACTATATGTTGATTGATTGTTAAAATTTCAGATAAAAAATAAAATTTACAATTTATATTCATTAATTTAAGAAAAAATTTTAAAAAATAAATACATAAGTAAAAAGGAGAAACATTGTAATATGCTTTTATTCAATATTTGTTTAAATAATACAGACAAACCACTTCATTAAATTATTTTTATTCAATCAAATTGAGTGTAATCTACTGACATAATTTAATTTCCTTTTTTTACTTTCCCTTCAATACAAAATATAGTCTACATCCTACATATACATATATGTAGGTATGTACATTTATTTAAGAAGTATATGTACGTACTTTTATTCTTAAGGAAAAACGAAAATTTTCTTGTGTTCATATGTATGCACATACTACGTATAAACTTTTTACAACTACAATTTTTCTTTTGAAATTATTCTTCATTTTTTTTTTCACTAAATTTTAAACATATAACGATTTCTTTTTATGAAGGCTCAGAATACTCCATGATGACGACTATAAGATATGGTGATGATAATGAAATGATGATGATATGTACTCCATCCATGATGATACCTATTATCGTTTTTCGAGTAAAAGAAAAAATTCGACCCTAATTTATCAAGGGCCATACTTATTTTTACGTTTTTGTTTATTTATATTTTTTGTTTTTGTTTTCTTATATACGCATATACTTACATATTAATTTTTTTTTCTAATCTTCTGTTATTCTATTATACAATCCACCACCCACTCAAACCTTAAGTTTTCTTCCTTAATTTTCATTTTACTTTATCATCGTCAATTCTATGGTATATGTATGTACACACATATACATAATTATATTCATTTTATACTCATGATTAGTTTAAAAAAAAATCAACTGTCATTATGGCTTGTATTAAATGAAATGAACAGAATGAATTATGAACGTCAATTTTCATTTTGTTTCTTTGCTTTTTTTTTTTAAATAAAATACAGAATATTTAAAATAGCTAAATTTTTAATCCAATCATGTTTATAATTATTATTAGTTATTTTTCTTTTTTAATTCAAATTCTAGAAAAAGCAATTACAATTATGTTTCAGGATTAGAATAAACATTTCAAAATTTATTTGTTTTAAAAATTTATAATTTTCAAAAATTATAAATTTATTTTCAAAAACAATTTCTAATATTAATTAAAAATCCGCTTATTATTCATAAAACACGTACGCTGAAGGTTATGTATGTACGAATATATGTATGTATATGTGTATGTATATTTATTTATTTTGATTTTATCTTATAATACGTTACAAGGTTGACAATTTTGAATGTGTGTGCTCACACATACATACACATATGAACTTTGTGTATCTGTAAAAATATAATAAAATTAACAAACATCCGTGTATAATATATCAAATATGTAACACTATTGTTTATTTATATTTTTAGTATAATAAAACAAATAAAATGTATAACTGTAGGTGTCATAAAAGGTAAAAGTCTAGTAATGTTATTATTACGAAAATCATGCATGTCATGCAATATGAATGACAGATACATGAAACGCATAATTTTTTCAACTTTGCACATTACGTACATATATGTTTGTTTCATATGTGTGTATGTTTGTGTATAATTATTAATAAATCATCAGATAAGTGTTCTATTCAATTCTCTGTGGAGATTCTATATTCACATAAATATGTACATATGTACATTTGTGCATTATGCATTACACTTTTTTTTTGTAATGATGTGTACATGTATTTTATTATGACTTCACATGTATATATAACATAAAACTTGATATGACTTTTGTTTTGTCGGTGCAATATATAGTAAAAATTTACAGATTACAAGTTAACTTACTTATGGATTTTTCATTATATAGTTTCAACCAGATGATAGTTTCAATGAATTTGATATTTATAATTATTGATATTATGTGATTGATATTTTTTTACATTATTATTATTATTATTTTTATTTTTTTCCATCAATATAGTTTTGTATATTCACCTGTTTATATCTCCATGAATGTATATTTAACTTTTTCTTTATTTATTTCTACATAGATACACTTCAGTATTATCTAGATGAATATCAAATATGTATATGAAAGATTGATTGATTTTTCAGTTCACTATAAATTTTTTAAATTATGGTTATACATATTATATTTATTTAAAGTATTATATGATTTATGGTCATATTATTTCATATCGATTAATATGGTCAATTGAATATTGTTAAAGTTGTTATTGTTGTTATAATTATTATTATATCACATCGTACTCGTATAAACTGTAACGGATAATCAAGTAATAACAGTGCATTCATATACTATTCCGATTTATTATTTTTCTATATTTTTCAAATAATATGGTAAAAAAAATTAAAGTAAAAAAAATATTAAGAAATACACGTTTATATGCATGGTCTTTTAAAATAACTTTGAATGGAATTTAAATTTTTAAATGTACTCATACATATGTACATTATTCGTATGTTACGATTTATTGAAAAATTAAAGAAAATAAGAAAAATTAAAAAACAAAAATAAGCTAATAAAAAAATCAATAATTGCTTTCATTTGGAAATATTTTCATTTAATTGGATTTATTTTCCAATTAGGTTTTATTCAATTATATCACTCAAATTATGAATTACCAATTTGATAAGTTGAAACTTGAAGTGTGTTTTGTAAAGATTTATGCGTGTACATATGCTGGTTATACATTTCTCAAACACTTTTTATGTATGAAATAGTTTTTTTTTCCATTTCTAGTTGTTTATTTTCATGAAATCTTATTATTTTATGAACAGTCGTGGGATACTCTGATGATATTTTAAATGTGCTAATAAATCAATAGCTTATTAAAAGCTTGAGAAAGTTGAAAAAATATAATTAATGGATAAATTTCAAAAAATTTTTTAGACAAATTTTTTATTATTATTTGTATTATTAATCTGATGGACATTCATAAATCTAAACAATATCGTTGATCGAAGATACAATATTTTCTTCACCTTATTTATCAAATTTGCTATGAAAATGAAAATGAAAAAAAAAAAACTAACGTAAGAGCTTTCATGAACAGTAAACATTTTATGTGTGCTGCAAAAATACTAATTATGCGATACTATTAAATTCTTATCTAAAATAATGATTTTTTTCTTTCTATACTTGATTAAAATTTTCATTTCAAAAGATTTACTGTATATTTTCTATATGTATACCTGAATATTACACACATTTACATAATACATATGCATCAATATAACGAACAAAACTGAAAATTTCCATAAAAATCATAAATTTTTAATATTTTAACAAAAGGCATATATTTTTTTTTTCTTTTATTAAGTCAAAAGATACTCATCGAAAAAGAAATAAAGTGGAAAATACATTAATATTTAATTTTTAAAACAAATAAAAAAGATGAATCGGATATTAATAAACGTTTTTTAATTTTATGTCGTAATTAAATAAAAATAATATAATTTTTCTTTTTTTGTTTTTAACTCATTTTATTTGTTTATTTTAGTTTTTTTTTTTTTTGAATTTCATTTATTTTTTAGCTTCTTCTTATAAGATATTTTTGTTTCTCTGTAAATAGTAATATATTTTTTTCTCTCTAAAAATTGTAACAAAATCTGTTAAAAAATCATATTACATCTAAGTTACAAAAATTTGAAAAAAACAAAAAAAAGAAATCATTTTTTATCATACCAGACTTAAATCATTACAAAATTGATTTTTATAGTAGTTGATGTTATGTTCACTTGAAAATGTTAAAAAAGAAGAAATGATAATAAAAAAATTTTATACATACTTACATATTTTATATTTTGTATGTATACTTTACCTTATACATACATCTATTATGATGGTAGGTATATAATGTGGACACAGGAAATATTTAATTAATAAAATGTTAACGTTTATATACATATGTACAAGTGTGTATAATTTATACATACCTTGTTATATACGTATGTACTTTATAGGAATATAGTAACAAGAGATGGAAAGGAAAAAAAAGTGAATTTTAAATCAAGTCATAAAAATTTCCAATAAAATTAGATATGATATACAATCTTTATTAAATCGCTTTATATACACACATACACATGTATTGTTTTTCAATAAAAAATAAAATCAAATAAAACAAAAAAGGGAAACTATACGCATCCATTCATGCATGTGTATGTGTAGTACATTAATAAAAAGGTAATAAGTTAAAAATAAACTATGGTCAGTATTAGAGGTGAAAATATACATACATATACACAACTGAAGAAAGGCTACTGTGAATAAACCACAAAAATTATTTTTTAATTTTTTTTTTTTTTTTTTTTGGAAAAAAGGGTATACATATACATAAATAATATTTAATTATAATCGAACTAAAACTTTAAAATTCTTATTGCCACTAGATCAGAAGGCATAATATAATTTTTTTATTGACAAATGATATCAATTAAAATTTAAATAAAACACACGCATATATTTTTATAATATTAGGAATTTATGTGATTATCAGAAGAAATAGATATATAAACAAAAATTATTTAAAAACAATAAAAATATATATATATATTTTTTTTTAAATAAAGATGAAAAAACATGCTAAGAAAACAAAAATTAAATTTTAATGGTTTCACTAGAAAATGAAAAAATTCTAAAGAATCAAACAAGTTGGTTTTGTTTTAAATTCATGAAATTTAATATTTTCTTTTTTTTTACTCGTAGGAAGAATTTTATTATAGTCAATAAAAATTTTGTGATGTAAATGTTATTTTTGTTTTTTTTTATTTTATTTTTTCTTAAATTTTTGTTTGTCTTATCATGTATCTATTTAATACAATATATAAAATATGGTGTATTTAAATTCAAATCAATAATATTACTATACATACTTCAATTCATCCATAAAGTAGCTTTATTCTTTGTTATATACAAATAAAATGGGTTTTCAATATTATAAATAGGATCGTAATATTATATTAAATACCCATGAGTACAAACATCAATATAAAAGCATTTTTTTTTAATGAAACAGATATTTTAATTATTTTCTATTTGATTTCTTCATATATGCACGTGCATGTGTATATAATATACGTATGTATGTATGTATGTATGTATCCATGTACCTTTCCCAACCCATCCATACTTTTAATTTTTACATAAACATTTGAATCTACATATGTACTTTTTACAGGATCATACAAAGATATAAAAATGCTTATGAAAAGGAATTGACGTTATAAACAATTTGATTCTATCAGCAAATCATTTCATTAATATAATAATTATTACTGTCCTAATATAAAAATATATTTTATAGTCTTTTAAATAAACTATACGTAACATACATACATATGTATGTACCTTTGTAATAATAAAGAATGTTATAAAATTTTTATTTCACTTTATTTTTGGTTTTTTCATGACAATAAAAATTTAAACAAAAGTATTTTGCTTTTCAAAGTTTTTGATTTTTCATGGAAAACGATAATATGAGATACATATCACATTTATAAACATGTATTAGTAAATACATATATGTATGTACATATTTATGTATATGTTCTTACAATTTACAATATATATGTATATGTGTATAATATTGCAAGGGTTATAAACATTGTAAGGGTTTTTAAATTTTAAGAATAAGATCAAAATCAAAACTAAGAAAAGTTTTTATCTTTTCTTGTTGACAGTCGTTCCTTCGTATACTAAAATTTAATACATATAGAAATAGAAAATGAAATTCTTTGTAATAATTTTTACAACAATACATCGTATAACTTATTTATGCCATTGTATATATGTACATATACATATGTATTTTTTTAGATGTGTATATCTCACCTCGGTAATCCCTTACGCATCTGCCTATATTTTTCGAAAATTTATTGCAGTTGTTATTATACGCGTACATTACGCCAAAACGTACTAAAAATGCATTGATCTATGTACATATACCTATATTACAAGCAAGTTACAAGTGTGTATGTAAATATGTACATATATATTGGAAAATCTTTTCGCTTTTCATTGAAGAAAAAGTTAAATTGTGCGGTGAAATGTTTTGGTGTATTAAGAAATTAGTTTTAAAGAAATTGTTTTCAATAAATATAAGTATAGATATAAGCATCCGCATATGTATGTACTCGTATGTGCGAGTATATATACATACATACATAAATGAACATCTTCTTTTCTTGTCATATGCGGTTATACAAAAAATGAGTTATATACATATGTATGTGTGTATGTAAATAACATACACAAAGAAAGCAAAATGAACATTGTTATCTACTTTAGCTGTTATAACGCTTTTTCCGTTATTATAAATTGTAAAAAATGAAAAAGAAAATTTTTTGTTGATATTTTGCCCTTGTAAATAAACGACATGAGAAAATCATTTTAAAATGAAATTTAATAAAACACAAACCTACATATACATATTTATATATCATTGTGTGAAATGGAATGAAAAGATGAACGAAAAAATCTGCATTCAAATACAAAGTTTATAAACATTACGCTTACATTCACAACATTATTATGTTTTTTAATTTGAATGCCTTAAGGATGATAAGAATATCACAAGGAAAACAAAAATAAGTGAAAGTTCTACACCACACAAACTGGTATATTAAATATTATCACAAAATAGCATGTAAAAAAAACAGAATTCTAGAAGTATTTTTACCGCATGCAAAGTAATTTTAATCGAAAATTGATTTATAATTGAAAAATGTTTTTCACAAAATTGACTTATGTATACACACGTATACGTACTTTCCAACTTGTAAATCTGATTAGGCGTCTTTAAGGCTTGTGTGTAAGTAGTGTGTTTCAACGAAGTTAAATTGAAAATTTTAAAGATTTATAAAACTTGAAAATAATAGAAATGAAATGAGACACAAAGAATATAAGAAAACACATACATAAGTCAAGTTGATTGCACATAGTTTTTGAAATGAACAAAATTTACATAAAGATTTTTGTTTGAATTTTTTATTTTTTTTTTAAGTACTATGAGTATACATTTTTAATAATTTAGCTTAAAAAAATTTTTTTTCTGAACGACAACAATTTTCTCAATTGAAGTAAAGTATGTATCTATATATCTTAAATACACGTGATATGAATACGATTTTAAGTTTTAGACGTAATGAATTCATAAAAATTGTACAAAGTTTTATTCAAATTTATTTGGTACATAAAATTCAAATGTATACAAAACATTTTAGAAATTGTTCCTACCATCAAAGACAAAACCAAATGTTATACTTGCCCGAATACATACATATGAATGTATGTATGTATCTATTCTCTATGACAGAATGTGTATAACAATTCTTACAAAACTGATAATAAAAATTGGTATGAGATAAAAGGGTTTAATCCGCTGGATAATTATTGGTAATTCGATGTGTCAACACGAATAGGATTAATAATGAGCAAAATTGTATTAGATACATGTGTGTCCGTACGCATTTTGAAAGTTTTGTTGTATCCGTCAAAATGGATTTGGACATTGAATGATATTTATACGGTGCACACAATACCTGTATACATTATAAATAATGTATATATGAATATACAATATATAATTATGTGAATTAATGTCAATAAACATGTCCTGCTTACATAGACTTATAATAATACATATAAAATATTATGATGAACATTTGAAATTAAGTTTAACGAAATTAAACTTCGACTATAATTGTTTGTATTTCATACACAGATATATGAAGGAATCCATTTGTATTTACGATTAAAATGTAGATAGTATTTGCGATATACATATGTATGTACAAATACAACAATATTTTTAGTTTAGTAGATTCTACGTATGAGTATGGTATTTGTATGTTTATATGAATGCGGTATTGGTGAATGAGATCCGTAATTTTATCCAGAAATAACAACATTTACCATCATTGATGTCCATCTAAGTTAAATGTAATGCACAACTGTATCATTTGTATGCACAGAGATATGTATATGCATATGTTTATATTGATTGTGCATATAAACACACCATGAATTGAAATATTTAGAATTGAGCAGGATATACAATCAAATCTAGAATGCGGCCAAAGGATTAGTGTATTCCTGATATAAAATATATGCATAAGGTATAATATTGATGAGTCCAAAGATCATCAAATTCAAAATGATAATATACGTTACGTACTGTGATACACGTAATACTTAGAAATGTCAAACGAAGAGTTCTGTAGGGGATAAAAGTAGAAAACATAGATACATACATATATATATTAGACAAACGCATTCATGTGCACGTATGTATTGTGTGTACAGGAGGCATTTGTATTTGAAATATTGAAATGTTTTCATATAAATACTCACAAATCCATACGACATTACGAAATAACTAAGCTTAAAATTATATATTGTGTCCTTTTCACATATTTTAATCGAATTAGAAAATATCGAAATTTATTTTAACTGAATGTAAAATATAAATTTACATATGCGCATATAATTGCATTTATGTATAAAATTATTTTGCACATACAACTTTATACATATCAATACGTGAACTCAAATCAGCGTATTTCTGTGCACATCAATATGTTCATGGTTTTCTGTAATGTAAGAGAGTTATACATATCAAATTCGTTGTGAAACAAATAAAAGCTAAAGCTTATATACGAGGACATATACAGGGTGTCCCAGAGTGAAAGATACAGAATGGGTCTGTAGTGTATTTTAGAGTGCTTACCAAAACATCGTTCTAAACCATTTAAGAAGGAAAAAAAGGCGACGTGTGTGACTAAGCCTAGAACGAGTTTTTGCTACAAACCCTCTAAATTATACAATAGACATATACATATTTCGTGACTCTTACTCTGGGACATTCTATATTCACATGTTTATCATATATGAAACTATAAATTACATATTGTCCTTTATTTGTAAAGTCATATGTACACAATAGGTGCATGTTGTAAATTTTAAATTTACATGATATGTAAATATGTACATACATATGTATGTATTTTGTAATAAAAAAAACTCTGTTAAAATTTTGTAGTGCTATTCTCAAGGAATTTTTTTTTCAACAATGGACGATGAGAGCTTCACCTTTTGATTAAAATTTTTATTTCATTTATCGTAAATTCATGAATAACAAATAAGAAAGGATTCATAAAAGGATTAATCAGATGCTTTATTAAATATCAAATAAATATACTGGTACTGATGTATTATAGATATTTGAAAAATACCTATAAAAAATTAAAATTTTCTAATCAAACTTTTTTTATCAAACAGGAAATATGTGTTATAAAAGTTAATAAAAAAAATTGTTGTTTTTATAAAGAAAAATGAAATAAAAATTTAATATAATATTTTGATTTTTGCTTTTAAATTTTGTTTACGTTAAACGCTTTTATTACGATATATGCGCATATATTTACGTACACACGAAATCCATGTTGTTATAAAATTTTTAATTTTTAAACAAAAATTTTTATAACTTTTCATGTTTATATTGCTTTTCAACATTAATTAATACAAACATTTTATTTTATAATACTCACATATACACGTGTTTTATTAACATATATACATGTACATATGTACACATATATAAAGTCTGTACTAATTAAACTTAAGTAATATATGGTAATATACACATGTTATGTTATTATGTGTGTGCTGTTACTATATTAGTGTACATAAATCATATCATAAAACGTACTTAACACTATCATAAAATTATGATTAAACAAAAAATTATATAGTATGTACATACATACATATATTTTTATGTTCAACCATCCAATTATATTTATACACGAAAAAATTTGAATATTTCTAAGAAATTTCGTGATAATATTTTTATATAAAATTTTTTTATTACTATTTGGCTTTTATTTATTTTTATTATTATTTTTTTTTATGTATAAAAACAAAAATATATTCTTTATAAAAAAAAAAAAAAAACAAAACATTCATAATTTTTATATTTGTTTTTATTTTAATGATTCTGAAATGAAAAATTTAATAAAAACCAATCTCAAAAGCATAATCTAATCTAATCGTTGATGCCGCTTAATTTCACATAATCGTTTAACAAAAATATTATATTGTAATAAAATTAAGAATTTTTCACATAAGAATTGTTATAATCAACAGCAGAAAAAAAAACAACATAAAAAAACTGAAATTACGTAGATACGCACATACATAATGTATGTATGTATGTACGTAGTATTTTTGATCATTATATTTATGAACAATTTAATAAGCCACGTAACAAAAATAAAAGAATCGTGATATTTTTATTGTTTCAGGAATAATGGCAAAATGAAATATACATATGTATGTATGTGAATAAATAACACATAATAACAATAGATAAAAAATAAATATAAATTTTCAAATGTAAGTGGTTAATTGATTTGAAATTTAAGACATTAAAGATTTTATATAAACTTTATGTCACGAATTTTAGGAGTTCTATTCACAATTTAGAGTTGTACTCCCTTATTTGTGCTCATATGTACATATATATACATATGTACATATTTATATTATATAAAGTTAAATTTTAAATGAAAGGTATAAATTGACGAAAATATATATGTATGTATGTATTTCTAAATTTTCCAAAGAACAATATGATTTTTGGATAGTAACAAAGTATACCCATTTATACAAACACTTACGCACACAATGTTCATTGTGAAGGATGTGTGTCAATATACAGAAAAACTTAATTTTTTTTGGTTCTTAGTTTTTTAACTCAGATTTTAAAAAAAATATATAATAAAAAATTTATTACTTTATATCATCGATTTGGAACATGCATGTATGTATAACTTTTCTGTTCTTTTCTGTTAAACTAAGTGGTCAATATTTCAAACTTTTTAAAAGGAAATTTATACATAAATTTAAAAATGCCAAAAAAATAAAAAAGGATTCTGCATAAAATCTATACTTTTTATTAATCATTTACCTTCAACATACTTGTATGATAATGTACATCCATTTCACATACGTTAGCTATACATATATGATGTATGAATGAATATTACTGAACATATAAATTCAATCAAACACATCAATCTTTTCTTTTGATTTTTCTTTCCTTTTCCCATTACTATTATTATTTCAATTTTTTTTTCCTTTGTTTTTGAATTTTTATTCAAAATTTTTTATTCATAGTACAATGAATGGATATGTAATGTACCTACATTCAGTATTTTTGCATATAACTTGTAGAACATTCTGAGTGATTTTTTTTCTTTTTACTGTGGAAAATTTGAAATGTTGTGCATTGTGCTTTCAATATTCAATCATTTTTGTCTTGACAAACGTACACATTATGTATAAAAAGTGTTATAATTTTTACATAATATATTTGTGAAAAAGAAAAAACTTACATGCATAAAAATATAAAAAGATTGAAATAGAAAAGGTCAAGCGAAATGTGTAACAGAGTTTTGGATTTCTGGTAACAGTGTAATCAATATCTGAATATTAGCTTGTACTTGTACTATAAAAAGGTAAGTGAAGAAAGTATATTGCAACAAGAAATTTTAATTAAATTGAAGTATAGAAAAATTCTTTAACTTGAAATTTAAATCTTTTAGTTAGATTTCATAAATTTATATAAATCTGTCTACGAAAATAATTTGAAATTAAAAGTTTACTACATTAATTTTCACAAATATGAAAAAATATGAAGAACTATAGGGAAAATCGTAAATGATGTATGACCAAAACTAAAAAAATAAGAAAATACTCAAGGGATAAATGTATTACCGTATCACATTATCGTGTCAAAATATAAAAATGTAAAAAATGAAATAAAAAATAGTAAAAGGAAAAATTATAGAAAGAAAAAAATGATCAATTTTTTTCTTTTACTTTTTTTTCAACAAAAAGTTATAAAAATAAGGAAACGAAATTTAATGTAAAAGAATAATGTTTCAATATATGAAACGAATGAAATTTTAAGGTGTAGTATCTACAAATTTTTTATTTCTCATATGTTTGAATTTAGATTTTTCAAAAATACGGTTTTTGAAGAAAATAAAAAAGAAGTGACAAAAATTATAGATTGATCGATGATCTTAGAAATTTAACGTATTTACGTTAGAATACACAAATGAAATATAAACAGAATCTGAAAATCATTAAATATCACAGAATTTTTTAAGGAGTGTACATCTTAGGTAAAATGTAGATTAAATCAAATACATATATACATTTGCCATGAATTTTTAAATTTTAAAAAATTTTTTAAGTAAATATGCATTTTTGAAAGATATATGAAATTTATATTGATTTCTTATAACTCAAAAATCAAAATAAGAAAAGGGTTTAGTGTTTTTAAATCTTGTAAAACACTTCTATATTCGTATGTATTGTACAATATGTGCACATGCATGAAATTTTTTAAAAAAATATGTTAAAATCCTTTAGCGAAACATCAATTTTGACAAGTCGGTATAAGCTGGAAAATCTTTTGTTACCCCCAAGGTTTTTTTTTTCTAAATATAAATATACATATTTTATAAAATATAAATATATATAGTAGGAAAAGCTGTATGCGAAATTAATATGAGTACATATAAAAAATAAATAGATATGAGTACACACATCTAGATGTAAGATGTTGCGAAATAATAAATATAGAAAAAAATATGTATAAAATGTGAAAGGGAGATTATAACAAAGTGAATTCATATGTAGCATCAATTTGACATTTATGTGTTATCCTTTAAATCAGATGAGATCTGAAATTTACAGATATTGTCAGATGACATGATTTTCCGTTTTATTTTGAATTTGACTTAATATTATATTCCAACATATAAAAAATAGAAAAATATTTTTTTCTTCGTACTTACTACTTTGTGCTATAGAAGTATTAAAGTAATAAATATATAGGTACACATGTAAACATACAACACATGAGCAAGAAAAATATGAAAATGGAAATGTAAGAATTAATACGTATACATAAGTTATATATTTACATTTATTTTGAGAATGTATTAGTGAAAATTAAATCCTCTTGCACCGTTCCGCAAAACTCATGGCTTTTGGCCGATAGGGTACATACATATATGTAAATATACATATGTATATATGTATAAGTATTTAGCTATATAGACATATCCCAGTTGATGTTCATAAAAAATCTATCATTTGAATTAATTGGAAATTTTAATTTTCAAAGAAAAAAAAAATTCAAACACAAAATTTTCAAATTTTTCGTATAAATTATACAGCACATAATTTATAAAATGCATGTATTTGATAAAAAAAAGACAAATTTTAACAATGTTTGAAAAAATAAAATAAATAAAATTGAATTACAACCATATCTTTTTTGTTAAATTTGCATATACATATTTTATATTTCTTATTTTAATTTAATGTATGTTTGTACACATATATTACATATTAAATCAATTACTTACATCAGATGATAAAAAAATTTTTTTGAAATATAAGGGTAATCATCGTTGTCGTCATCATCATCATCATCATCATATTATATTATATGTATATTATTAGGAAAAAAAATTGTAATGTATATAAGCTTGTATAAATGGCATACATATGTATTTGTATGTACATATGTATGTACATATGTTTAAATAATAATATGCATATGTTTGTAATATGTATATAAATGCGTTACGTAAAAGGGGTGAATATTTAAAATAAGAAAAAAGAGCTGATCATCATCCCTTTCTAATCGGCTCCATACTGTCGTATAATGGTAATGAAATGTTATTTTGAAACTTGATTGTATAAAATACATATCTACGTACATAACGTATGTATTTATATAAATAAATGCTTAAAACTTTGTACACGTACATGTCAATATGTATGCATATGAATAATAAAAATAATAAGAAAAAAATCAAACAAAAAAAAAAATAAATGAAAATAAATGAAAAATGTTGGAAGAGCATATTTTTTGTGTCATTTAACTTGCATTTGGTTGATTAAATTGATGAATTTGATTAGTTAACTGAAAGAAAAATGAAAATAGAGAAAAAAATTGTAAAAAAAAAACATATTGTTCAAAAATAATGAAATTAAAATAAAAATATATTAAATACATTGACACATACATGCATATGCAATGTTATAAAGAAAATAACATGTTTATGAAAAGAATCATTTTAAATACACACACTGATTGAATAAAGTTCAAAACGTGTTATTGAATGTAGATAATTGAAATTAAAAATAAAATTCATTTTTATAATTAAAAAAATAAAATATACTGATTATATGTTAATTCTATTTTATGTAATTAAATATTCTTGTGGAAAATCTTTAAAAATAAATAATTAAAAATAATATAAATACATATTTTAATATGTATATAGAAATGTAAATTGTACACAATATATTTTATATTGAATTTAAATGTATGTAATTATATTAAGGTTTTTAACTTTGTTTTTTTTTCTATTTCAATAAATTTTCAATATGTTCAATAAATTTTAACAATTGATGTAAATCAATCAATTTACGTAGGCAGTATTATAATGTTTTTAACAATTTTACATGTATAGTATGGCTACCACTACTATAAATTTATGTACAATTTTGTTTTATAATAAATAAGTAAATAAAAAATCCTTAAATGGTAATACAATGTGTTGTGTAGTTTTCTTTGAAATTAAAATGACATAAATATTTCAGTGTCACATTTATGTATATGACATTTATCATTTTGTTGATTTGTGTGTTCATTGTTGATATTCAATTGATATAAAATAAAGAATTTTTGTATGACATTTAAATAATGTTGCATACAATACAATGTATTACTTGTAATAAAAAATTGTACTGTACTACTACAGCAGTACATACCAAGCAGCATAACATATTGTTAATATGTATGTATTTTATTTCTTGATGTATAGGCTCTACAGATATACATGTAACATATTTTTAATAAAATATTTGAATATTTCAAATAAATATACAATATATGTATGTTAATATTTAAAAATATATTTTTTTAGAAGTTCATTATTATCTACCTGTCATAAATTATTTTTTATTCATTTGAATGAACTCTTTATTATTATTAAAAACCTACATATACCTTAGTGTTTATTCATAAAACTTTTTTTTATTATTTTTGTACCATTAGATTCTTTTCTTAATTTTTTTTTTCTGGATTATGGCAAATTTAATTTTCTTTTTCAAAAAATGAACTTTTATTAAAACTCATTGAAGTATAAATATTAAATAAAACAATTTAAAGATCTAAATATACAACATGTAATATGTAAAAGTTTCAATAAAGCATAAAACCTCAAATTTATTGTTCATAATTATCAGGGTTTGCCACAAAAAATGTATATACTCATTACATATGTATGTACATATAACATTTTGATTCAAGAATTCAATAATATTAATATTCCTTCAAGTTCACTTATGTTTAATCATTTATTGGATGTTAACAATTGAAGAATCCTTAAGTGGCAAAATGTGAGAGAAATTCAAGTATTAACACTTAAAGATTCAATTTACTATGATGTACTTGTCTAATTATGTATAAATATTGTGATAAATTTGTGCATATATGTACGTATTTGTATAATGTCTAATATACATTTTCATGATGAAACAATAAAAAACTAAAATAAATTCATTGATGCGAATAATGCATTCTGCATTCAAGTACAATTTATTATGTTATGTATTTACGCGTATACATGCATAATTATATTAAATATAATGTAAAATAATTTTATAAAGACAATTTCATTTCAATTTTTATATTTGCAGTTCAGTTATCTTTCTAAAGCCATTATACTTTTATTATTGTTAAAATAGTAGCAAAATAAAACGGGAAATATCAAATCAAATTGATGTAAAACAACAAAAAAAATCGCATAAAGTGCAATATAATGCATCATAAAAATGCAACAAGAAAAAAATTTTCTGTGTATTAAACTCAAGTTTCAAGCATACACACATATTTTGATATAAACTCAGTAAAAAGGATGCATATTTTCGTGTTAATATAATTACTTGGGAAATGGAATATCTTACATCCGTTCTTTGTCGGGTTAAACTTTAAAGAGATAAATATTAATTTATTGTTTTTTTGTTTTTAATTTCTAAACTGAAAAAATAGATTTTTTCTATACGAATATGCATAGGTTAAGAATGGGACACACATATATTAGCTTGTAAATGAAAAAGGACTTTATGCTATTTTAGTTTTCTTTTTTTGTCTTTAATTTTAATACACTCGTAAAAATGCAACTGCATATATGTATATGTATACTGAAAATGTCATAAATAATTTTTGTATTTTGGACCACAATGTGAGATCAATTTTTTAATGTTTGTCTATATACATATATTTAACAGAACTATATTGATTGAAATGATGTCTGTGGAATTTTGACGAATTTATTATGGAGATGAATGGCGCCCACCAAATGAGAAATGCCAAAAAGTTTGACTTGGATATGACTTATTGTTCATTTGATAATTATATTGTATACAATAAAAATATACACAAAAATATAATATGCTAAAGTATAAGGAATATAAAACATTTTCTGTCCTCATATGGAATTCTAGTCATTCAAAAATTCCAATCATAAGGTCGTTCATTCAGAATTTTGATAGCAAAAATTTTTAATTGTTTCAAAAACATTCTTTTTTTATCTTTTTAATTTTTATTTTGAATTTTTGTACTTTTATTTATATTTTATGGTTAAATCTTTCATAATGTTTAAAAACTTTCTAATATAAAAAAGAAGCTTATAATATGTTGTACACACACATACATATGTATGTATGTACAGCATGTGTATATTAATTGTATGTTCATTTGTCATTTGTATAGGCATATATTACATATTTATATGTACATAAGTATATGACAGACGGTAACTCTAAAAAGATGAGTTAAAGAGTTAATTGATTGATTTATTTCTGAGAAGATCGTTTTTGTTAAAGAAAAAACTATTCCTTTTATTATTTATAATGTTGATACTGGTGGTCAGAATGGAGGCACCAAAATGAAAAGTATAGAAATGACAGTTTATATTAAATACATACTAATATGTATATGAATGTAGTTGTATTTATAAACATAAAAACAAAAAAAAATTATGTGATTGGAATTTTATTTCTTTTTCTTTATCTAAAATATGTAAAATAAAAAAACAAAATCTCATATAACATACAACACAAATGAATGTGCGTAAACTTCTGGATGAACATTGTATTTATGTTGATGAAATAAAATATGTAATTAAATAAAGATGTAATATTTTGATTATTTATCATCCTTAACAAATTTCGCAAACATATTGTGTAATGTTGATAATTAGGGATATTAAAGCAAATTAAAAATTGAAATCAAAATATTTGATATAAATTTATAAACTTAAGAAAACTTGTATTTTTTCGTAAAACCATAACGAACATTTCTTACAAAAAAAAATTTTTGTACATATGTACAGATGTGTTTATACTGTATAATATATTTTGATTTTAATGTAGAGATGAATATTTAAATTATAAAAATGCATGAAATAAAAAATTATCAAAAAACTCAAATTAGGATATTTTATTTGAAAAAAAAAATAAAAAATAAAAAGCAAAAGAATGAAAAAATAATCAGGCTGTTTCTATTCACATATTAATTACAAATACAAAATTGTGAATAAAATTACTGATTGTTTTCACTAGTTGCAGGAAAATATTTTTTTTTTATTTTACTTTATCTTAATATATTCAATTAAAATAATGTTAAAAAGCTGGTTTCTTTTTTCTGAATATTTAACATTATTATTAAAATAGAATAAAAAAAAACATTACATTTAATGTGCACAATTACACTATTTTACATACAATTAATATTGCTTTACGTTCGTAATAAAAGCAAAACTCATCTATTAAAAGAAATTATTACAATTTGTTAGTATTTTTGCTTTGCAAAATATCGTTATTAATATCATTATTTGTGGTGTTTGGTTTAAAAAAAATTCAGATGTATAATCGTAATCATTACATTATATTATGATATTATTAAGCTATAATTGGATTTAAGAAGATGGAAAGCAATAATACAAAATGAAATTGAGAAATTTAAATTCAAAGATATAATCTATAGGTAGAAAATTTTTAAACATAACCATATAATTATTTTTCTTTTGGAAAATGTATATACCTATACACATAAGAATTAATGTCAGTAATTATATCGAGAATCTAATTCAATTTATGAAAAAACATCATAAAGTGAAATTATTAAAATTATGAATAAAATGCCATATTAAAACAATTTTTTAGATGTTCGGATAAATAATTCTGATATACTACATATATAATGTCCTTCTTTTTTTTGTTTAAAAAAAATTAGTTAATACTATAGCAAAAAAATTATAAACATTAATTCTTCAATCACACAACTACATAACCATTATGAAGGTTAATAATATACTTACGTATGTACATATACATGTGTATATGTATGTACATAAGTACACACATCTGATGTTCTTACACGATGCAGCTTGGTGCAGTACTACAGTATAGTTTTAAAATACCATTGACTAAGTGCATGCAACTTGAAAATTCCTTGTCTTACCTTATACAAATATAAGTTTGTTATTCCAGTTTATCTAAGATCAAAGAGTGTTTACATTGAATAATTGTTAACATATGATTGCGACCTATTGAATTGATTCGATCTTTTTAGGCATATAAAGATATTATTTTATTTATAAATAATACAAATACGTATTTTATATCAATTTATTTATTTATTCTTTTAAATTGAATGGAAAGTTCTTTTCACATACATTTATATGTATAATAATTGTTATAAGATAATATTAAACCCAATTAAAAAAATTAATTTTTAGTTTATACTAGAATTAATTATAAATTATTTTATTTATTAAAATAAAATGTAATGAAAACAGTAATAAATCGAATGCAATATAACATAAAGCTTTGTAATATATATTTGTCTGCAATTCTCATATAGTAAAACTTGAGCTTAAGTGATAACGTCAGAGACATACATACATATACATATGAATAGAACCAAGTCGATGTTGACGATATCAAAATAGAATCATTGTTGAATTGAATAGAATTGTTGACATTATCAAATCAAAATAGAATCTATTTTAAAGGGGTAAAAATTATGTCGTCACTGTTGTTAATGCTAACACTGCCATTGAGTAACAAATATTATATTCATTTGAAACGGTAGTCATCGTAATCATTATCAGCGCAACAGGTAGAACTTGAGGAATAAACGTAGAATTAACAATTTTATCTTTTTTTTTATATATTTGAAAGATTCGATTTAAAGAAAAAATTAACAGTGCATTTATTTAGTGTAGAAAAACCAGATCTACATTATGTACATTTTTAATACGTATTTCTCTTTGCCCATCTTCATGTGTTCACATTTTACTGAAGATTATAAAAATTTCAAAGTAAAAAACAAATTTTCACTTTTACACTTTTTCATTTTTCAATTTAATCAGATTATCTAATAAATATTATGTAAATATGAAATCAGTATTTTGTTTAGATTAAATACGATAGAGATTGCTGTGCCATATTTTAACACTTCATAATATTCATCTTGATATTATCATAAAATTTGACAAATAAACATAACGCCTTCCGGCACGTGCCAATCTTTTAACGATATCCCGCTGTTCATCAAAACATTTAAATAATTCGTTCATCCCTAGTACATAAATACAAATGAGCATATACTGAAGTAATAATATGCTGTAAATGTATATTGTATAAAAATTATGAAAGAAAAAGACATAACACATGTTTAATATCACAAAATACAACCCCCCGAATTATGAAATTATTTTCCATAAATTTTTCCTTCCTAATTCTTAGCTACTGAATCATAAATGCATAATGTATACATTTATACGATTTGTGTAAATAGTGCATTTTAGAGCACGTGTCATCATTTAGGATTCATTAAATCAAGACATTTTTATATATACAGCCAGTTTCTATTTTTTCACTTATTTTGTTAAAGTTAATTTCTATTTTTTGCTGAATTTTTGAAAATTCTTCCTATCATATTATGTCATCTGAAAATTGATGTTTCCTGATTATCTTGCAAGGATAATTTTTTTCTTAAATTATACCAAAAATAAACAAAAATCTTTATGTAATATTATGTTACAATTATTAATATTTTACATATTTTTTATTACATGAAATGTTATGATTTTCAAAAAAAAAATTTTTCTTTGTTTTTATGGAAAATGAAGAAGAAAGTAATTTAAAAACGAACAACGTTAAATAATTAAAAAAGACACCAGTAGCAATTAAAAATTTTGTTGTTAAGGAATAAAAATTCAATATTAAATATTTTAACGAATGAAAAACACACACATACATACATGTACATAATATGTGTGGTTTTATTTTACATTTTTTAGCAGGTTATGATTAAACTTTATTTCGAATTTTATATTATACAAAAATGATGGTTAAGTTATAAATTTAAACTAGTTTTTAAATTTTTATTCATTTATTTTTTTAATTTTTTATATTTCGAACACAAAAATTCACGTTTTACGGTTATATTAAAAAAAAATTATATTTTTATATATTTTTGACTGGAAATTAAAAATATCATAAAAATCCAATTAGAAAAACTAAAATTTTAATTATATGAAGATATTATCGCAATTTAATTTCTTATATGGTGATTTCAACCTATGCAAAACAAATAAAATTAATAAAATTAAATATCAAATAAATACATGTTTTTTTAAAAAAAAAAAAAAAAAATTATTATGTATTGTACATATAAATAAAAATAAAAACTTATTGTGTCAACTATATAATTTTTTGAACATATCATTTTTAAAATATAAAAGAGATCAAAATCAAAAATTAAATATTCGTGAATGATAGGGTAGATAATTTTTATGGTTTATCATGATTTTTTATATGGCATATTATTGTTATTATTATTATTAATACACATATGCTACGGTAAAATTTTTCTTCTTGATATACGCGTATGAACCTGATAAAATGAACATTATTAAAGTATATACTTAAAAATATTCACACGATTTAAGATCCAATTGTTGGAAACCTTTACTCTACATTTAATTTTTATATATTCGATATTATTATGCTCACGTATTTGTGTACGTATGTACATATGTACATATATACAAATGTATCGTAATCATCCATAAAACAAAGAAGATAGTTAAAAGAATTATGGACTCATATAATTATTTTATGAGTTTTTGAGTTTTCAGTTTTTGAATGAAAAGCTCATAAACAATTAATTTACGTACACATTTAAACTGTCTGTATGAGCTATTATTTCATCAACATGTTTTTTTTTCTTTTTAATCATCATCCAATACAAATTTTGTTTACATATTTTACAATAAATTTTAATATACATACATAATATTTGCACAACATCATGAATCTGATCAACATTATTATTATTATTATTATTTATATGGTAGATTCATATAAGTATAATGAATCTTTACATGCATACAAATATTACTATATACTTGTAGTGCTTGTAGGTACGTACATACGTAACAAAGAATCAGTGTGGGAAATAATTCATTTTAAATCAGGTAAATTTCTATATAAATATATATGTAATGTATCAAATTTATACATAATGTACATGTATTTGTATATACATATGTACATATCCATATGTAGGTAGATGTAGTGTAAATCATCTGTTTTTGATTTTTATTTTGCTTTAAATTTTATTCTGATATTTTTATTGTTCATATATGTATTTCTGTGATATTTCTGATGACGATGATGATGATGGTAATAATGGGGACCAACCAGTTAGTCAGACATTTATTCAGTTGATCTTTCATTCATTCGGGCAGTATGGTATTTCTATGTATATTTTTGTATAAGCATCTTCATTTACATCGTAAAATATTATATGATAAAGTACATATACATATGTACATGTGTACTTTTTTTGAATTAAATATAACTTTGTGTGTATATATAAAGCTTGGGTGAAAAATTCATATAAAAATTAAAATAACTAATAAAAATGTGTTTATGACAAAAATGACTAACATAATGGTAGACAAATTAAATTAAAATTATAAGTGTACATTTGTATGGGTTTATATAATAAAATATTTTAAACCCAGAAATACTACGCATAGGTACACTGTATATCTATTATAAAACATTTTAAATTCAATATTCTAAAAATTTTTAAAAATATTTTAACAAGAATTTAATTTCCTTTTTTTTTTAATTTGTGTGAAAAATATTAAGATTTAAAAATTATTTCACTAAATTTATGAAATATATTATTTAAACTGAATTATGTTAAGCTTTTGTTACTATTTTTTAAAATCATTCGTCAATATTTATTGTATGCGTGTATACGTGTACATTTATACGTGTTTCAATTAAGAGAATGTTTATGCAACAGTTTTAATTTGAGGAAGCCCGTTAAAACTCACATATGTTTGTAGTGTAATGTATAATCGTTTATAAATCTTTGTAATTAGTAAGTACATTTTATTTTAATGTACAAATAATTTCATTCCAGTACTATGTATGTATATGTCTTCAATAATAATATGTATAAATAAATTTGCATTAAAAAATTTTTTTGATGAAAGTATACATGCACATATGTATGTATATGTTTAAAGTTTTTACTTGCTCTTTTTTGTTCTTGCTTAAATGCATTTTTTTATATTTGAAATTTAAGAAAGCAAAAACATTTCAAAATTTTTATGATGATCTCATCAATATGACAAATTATAAGACAAATGCCATTAAATAAGTTTCTTTTTTAAAAAAAAAAAACAAAAAAAGAATTTTTTCTTCTTCTTTTACATTTTTATATGTTTATGCTTATACATGTACATAAAACATAATAACATGTTGAGATGTCAACTATAAATTATTTTTGTTAAAGAAATGAAAAAGAATTTTTTAAATAACAGATTATGATAAATGTAGATATATAAATAAATATAAATATATTTATTCTGTATATAATAAAATGTACATGTCTTAACTTTAAGTTCTAATGATGATATAGTGTGTATTACAAAAAGAAAAAAGAAAAACAAAAACAAAAAACAAATCAAAACATTTATATGAAGAAATTTTGATTATAAATCATTCGATAACATTTTACTACAAAATGACTAAAATTGTTGAGTTTCATAGATACAAAATCTATCTTTTTAATTTTACTAATTCACATTTTTTAAAAATGACATAAGAAAATTTACATGTTTAAATGTACATGTCCTCACATTAATACAACATATTTATACTTAATATAAAAATAGGGTTAGTTGTATTATTTATTATTATACGCATACACGTATGTATTTATGTACATTAACGTATTCAGACATAATGGCACTTGCATTTACATTTAAAGAATTTTTCATATTAATTAATAATAAATTAAATAAAAAATAAAAAAATGTGTTATTTTGAAGAATTCAACTATACTTTTTTGTTTTATGTACACAAAAAAATTCTTGTTCATATATCAAATAATATTTGTTGTTTTAAATGTATAAAATATTTTAATGTCATTTAAATTTGATAAGAAGAAAATTATGTATTTAATTACATATTAAACGTATTTATACGTTTTTGTGTAAAAATGACACAATTTCGTCTTAAATTTAAGTTAGTAATTTAAAGAAAAATACTATTTATATTAATAATAAAAACTTTAAAGCAGTTCATCTACATTTTTCTGAGTCATTGCCTTGCACAATTGATTTTGCAAATAAAATATGAAGAAATAAAAAATATATGCTAATAAGATATTTTTGTTTTATTATCGAAATTTTTATGTTTTGTAGATACTGCGATTGTAAAAAATTGTGCAATTTGCAATACAACAGAATACAATATACCTATTACAAGTTCTAAATATATACATACATACATACATATGTTTTTTGTTTCGTAATTTTTTGTTTTTATCTCAACCACTCCTAACGCTACATTTTTTTTTGTGCAATTTAAAATGAACACGAAAAAAAAAAAAAATCAAGATATTAAAATTTAAAAATAAAGCAAACCATCAAAAAACAAATATTTAAAAAATTCAATAAAATGAAAATTTATTGGAATCGTACATTTATGAGACATTTTAGTTAAACAAATTTTGAAAAAGATAAAATTTCATAATTATCCCTTATAATTGAAAAATGAAAATCTATAAACGAAATTGTTACAATTTAATGTACTTCCTTTTCCTTACATTTCCTTACATTTACCTCACCTAATTTCTTATGCAATTTATTTTTAAATAATATGACAACAAGGAAAATTTTTCAAAAAAAGATATTATATTCGTGAATTTTGAAGTATGTATAATGTGACAAAAACAAATAAATAAAAATATAAATATGAAGTAAAGAAAAAAAAATATTAAAAAATTTTTAAATGAGTCTGCACTCATCTTTCGACAGATTTATGTGAAGTTAAGGCATTTTTCATGAACCTCATAAAGGTCAATAAATCGAAGAACATCATTATAAATATAAAAATTTTCTTTTTGTTTTGGAATTTTCAAATCTATTTTTAGATGAAATATCAGCTAAAATATGTACATATAGTATGTATGTCTTTTGGATAAACGTGTGTATATTTAAAAAAAAATCAACAACTGAAATATCATTGTTTAAAAGAAAAAAAATTATATCCATATACATACGTATAAGTGTACATATATGTCACACAATAATAATACATATATATATGTATGTACACATACAGACCTGCTAAATGTATATGAAGTTTGTAATTTTTTTTACATTTTCCTTAGACAACTCAAAAGAAAAGTTGAAAAGTGTACAGTATTAACATTATGTACATACATATATGCATGTATTTTTTTGTATTTATAGTGCATCTAAGCAAAATGCATATTGTGTTGTGATTAAATCAAGAAAATTTTTCTTTAAAAACATACTTGAGCAAATGTTAAGACCCTACCAAATTATATCCACATAATACCAAATATATTCCATGAACTTAGTTTTGCCCTATATTGAAAAGAAATTTCTGTTTTCTTTTTTGTATAATTTTCTTATTACATATTTCTTATTTTTGTTTTTAAAGGGAAAATACTTTTCAAATTAGAATTACAAAACACGCATACATACAAATATGTAATATGACTGTATACAAAAATAGTATGTAAAAAAAAAAATAGAAATTTTATTTTAAATTTATACAACAAATCAAAACACATATCTACAATTTTTTATTTACATAAATATACAATATGTGTATTTTTTTATTACTATTTTTGAAAGCAAGTATGTGTGAAATTTAGTAAAATTAAATCTTTGAGGGCACATGCACATACATATGTATGTATATGTCGTAATATAATTTAAGTAAAAGAAAATTATACAAAACAGGCATCTGTTTCATTGCATTTAATTTCTTTTATATATAATGTATTGACATTGAAAATGTTGTATAATGAAGTGTGATAACAAAATTATAAATTTTAATTGAAGATAAAAAAAAATTACAAATTATGAAAGATATTCTATTAATACACTGCATTCACGTGTCTACCATTTTACTGATAATGATGATACTGATGATATTGATAATGTTTAAATATAATATGAAATATTATAATTCAAATTGTATTATTGTAATACTAAATTATAGAAAATGTTTGTATCAGTATCGGGAAAACCCAATCATTATTTTCATTTAAATATACATACATATGTATATTCAATATTTTCAATATTCTATCATTATATCAAATTATATTATACATATATGTATGTATGAACTATAAAATTGTAGGTACATACATATGTTCATACTTAGTATTCATGTATTTTATACGTACTATATTTTAATACCACTTACGCGGCTTTTTATAATGAATTAGTATAATTTTTTGGTTATATTTATAGATACGGTAACCACACTTTTCCTTTTATTATATTATATACATACATATGTACCAAACAAATATTCATATATGTATGTACATATGCGTCCATGCATGTGGATATAGTATACATTTTAAAAAAGAAATTGTTGCGTGTAATTTGTCATTTAAAGTGAAATGAAGGAAATAAGACCTTTCTTTTATTATATTGTCATAGACATATCCACCATTTACCAAGGGTGGATGATTTTGTGATTTTCGTCTAGGATTATATTTAAATATTATTGTAAATGTACAATTTAATGTAATATTGAATAATAAAAAAAAAGAATTTAATTACTTTTTTGTCACAAGAATGAAAATTTTTGTATATTTTAGGATTATTAAGAAATTTTTCTTTTAAAAACGTGGCACTAAAAGTCATTTATGAGTTTAATGTTTTTGACATTAAAGTCATTAATATAAGAAACTGTATATATATAAGTATATACTCGTATAAACTAGCATATATATACTTACATATGTATGTCTTTGAATTATATTTTACATCATGATGAAAATTTTTATATCTCGAATGTATATGTTTCATAAATTACACACGCGTGGAAAAATAAATTTTGGTTTACAATAAAAATATCATTTTATTCATTCGAATAATAATTTAATAGGTAAAAGTACACAAGATAATCCATTTATATTCCATAAAAACAAGTATTTGAGTTTTCTTTTTTGGGAAAACGAAAAATAAAACAAAAAAAGGAAAAAGAGACAAGAGCTGAAGGTAAAGGCTGAAATGTTTCTGTATGATGCTTCAGTGAATTTGAAAATTATAAAACAATTTTAAATAGAAAATCCTCTTTTGATATATTATCCTCGTAAATATTTGCGAAATGACCACTGTACAAAAAATAAATTAGTTTCAAAACATATTATAATTCCCATATTGTACATACATTATATTATTGTTATGGATATATGTATGTACATATGTAGATAAATTATAAGTACATAGAATACAAAAGGTTTAATTTTACAACTTCTAAGAAAGAAAAAATATAAAACATATTTGAATTTTAGAACAATAAGTGAAACAATTTCAAAAAGTGGAAAAAAGGATGATTAAATTGTAAATCTTCCTTTTTTGAAATCGGTTATAGAACATGTTAAACTCTTATTTTATCCTAATGTAAACATACTTCCTAATTAGTTCCCAAAATATTTGATTTTATTTTTCTATTATTTTGTGACAAACGTATGTATATGTATATACATATTTTCTAAAACGTGTAGGAATTATGGTCAAAACGGATCATTTACACACTTAAGAACTAGGTCATCATGTATATTATATGTATATGTATATCAATCCATGTGTACATAAATATGAAGTGTTATACGGTTATACAAAACAATGTACATTAGCATTCAATATAAATATGTATGTGTTTGTGTAAATTTCTTATTTTATTATTTTTTAAAAATCATAATACATAACTTAATTTGTCTTCTTATACATAAAAAAGGTAAAATTTTATATTGCAAATTTACGTTATCTGGCAACATTTCCTTTGAAATAAACTTATGATTATGTGAAATTGTCAAAAGAAACACAAATATATACAATAATTAATTCACGGTATTATAAAAACATCAGTCTTAATATCATCGTTCATGTGAAACCCTTCAATCAGAAATTATAAAGAAAGAAAAAAACAAATATGTACTCCTATTAAGCTTCAATTGCACATAATACCATGTATTACTTAAAAATAAAGTTAAGATTAGTTTGGTTTCACATTCTTTGGTCGTATGTACCTTACTCTCCTCTAAATTTTTTTTAATTTAAGTTAAGGTTGAATCTTTCATTCTTAATAAAACTTAAACAAAATAGTCCTTTTTTGCGGTAGCTAAAACCAAAAAGGATTTTAAACACTAAAAGTAATAAATTTGTAATAAATTTTATCTTAGGACAAATGGATATCTTTGTTACAATTTTTCTGTTCTGTTTGGATAAAAATATTTATATACAAACATTATATACATACTCTTAATGTTAAAAATTTAAACAAACACATGTACGTTTATACATATGTATGTACATATGTGTTACACCGGGTCAAACATTAAAATTTTTTTTACCTATACGTAATTGTTATTCCCTACATTTTATGTGTTGAAAAATCAAGGAAACTTTTATTTTTAAGATAATCCTTGAGCTAATTATCGCACTACACGCACACATAATAATAAAAATGCATACATAAATAATATACATTGTATACATATTCCACGAATATATATGCACATTTAAATTCACAATTAAAAGGACATACATAGATAAATACATATGTATGCACATATATAGGAATATTTATATACATATGTTAACATTACTTTTATGTGTTTATGAAGTTTTTGTTACCTTATTGAGAAAAACAAATATAATACCCATCTATTTGGTTTGTTTGTTTACTTTTCCTTTTATGTCCCTTAATTTTATTGTGCATTTTAGATATACATATGTACATACAGACACATATGCACATATATTTGATGTTCATGTAAGATATATGCATATGTTTGTTTAACTTATTTTACAATTTTATCAAGGACTAAATTTTATTATTTTAATTATATCATTGACCTCTAAAATTTGAAAATTCAAAAAATTGATTTTGTTTTATTTGATTTTTTCTATTTTTTTATTTTCTGTTTTGAATTTGTTACATTTTAAATTTATTTTAGGTCAAAAACCTAAATGTAAGTACGTGTACTTGTATGTATAGATATCAATATATTTTATTTATTAAAAAACTGAAAAATAATATTTATATCACTTCCTGTTTTTAGAAAAAAAAAATATTTGTAATAAATTATTCTATATTTGTAATAATAAAGTATTCTATGTATGTAAGTTAAAGTATATTCGGTTCGTAATACTGTGATATCACAATGTATAAGAATAAGAATATTTGTATGCAACATATAAAAGCGCGTACGTACGTATGTATGCGTGTTTGTAACAATCTCTCATCATATTATCATCATTTTTGTACAACGTATCAAAATATCAGTTAAAATATCAAAAAATCAAAAAGGACACATAATATTTTTATGTTCAATTTTTTTTTATTAGGCGCCAATGTCAAATCAATGCCCTGATAACATTTATTTATATGTCGGTGTGCATTATAAGTATGTATGTATATATGTATATATGTATGATATATTTAATGTTGTACATACAACCAAAATCATACATTTATACCTATGTATATTCATATGAACATAAATATGTATCACGGTATCACAAAATATAAAATAAAGCAAAAAACTTTTATTTTAGAGAATATTTTCGTGAGCATATTGTATATGTATATGTATGTGCAAAAAAAGTACCGATATATATTTTTCTAATTTGTACATTTATGGTCGAAAAAATCCAATTCGTTTTTCATTCTGGCTAATTTAAATTTTAAGTGAAAAAATTGAAAAAAAGAAAATATAAAAATACCAAATAAAAAAAAAGTTCAATGAGATATTTTTGGTTTTATATTTATGCAAAATAAAAAAGGAACCCTCAAATTTTCAATTCATTTAATCATGACGATGATGATAATCGAATTTCCTTTCAGAAAATGAAATATTCCTGTATACATGTATTGTACATTAGAAGTATATATATTTCATTTTCATATAAATTGTAATACGTATATACACATGCACACAAATTCGTACATTGAATATGTTTACATGTTAACGTATGAAATGTACATCTATTCAAAATTTTTATGTACAATTATAGCGAAATAACCACCATTTCTTTAAAATTCAAATTTTCATGTCTCCAAATCAAGCCACCCTTTTATATTTTGAAAATTATATCATATGGTTAATATTGACAATGTATGATGATAATAATAATCATGATGAGAAGAAGAAGAAAAAGGGATAACATTGGTATCAAAAAGTAAATTTATCACGTTAAACGTTAACGTCTATGTATTATAATATTTATACGTATTTAAACTTTCCTTCATCCCGTGATAATGTACGTTATATACATACGTATTATATATTATGACTTTGTATCCATGTACATATATACATAGGTACATATATACATATATGAGTTATTCGAGTAGAAAATCATACATATACAATTACACATCATTGTACACCTACTATGGATACATGTATAAATATTTTAATGCCTATTAATTGTAAGGGTAACCAAGTTGGGGGTTGGTTATTTTAAACTTCTACATTTTAATATGTATACACACATATAACATATACACACGTGTTTCACAGAAAAAAGTTTAAAAAAATTAAGATAGTATTTAGAAAGGCAGATGTTTACAGGTTGATTTACTTGTATATATGTAAATATTAAGTGAATTTTTACATACATACATATATGCCATATGTGTCTATATTTTTGGATTATGTATAGTGTGTAATCAAATTTAAGTTTTGTTACACATAGGTATCTGTACAGGAATACATATCCCATACTAACAGTTATTGATAACAATGATAACTCCACATTCTATGTATGTATATGTAATAAAGTACAGGCACTTCATGTAATAATAACTGAAATGATAAGAAAGAGGAGGAAGCTTTCAAACAATAAAAAGTTGATTATAAGATATTATGATGACAAATGAAATTACAAAAATTTATTACATATGAGTGGTTGAATAAAGTGTCTTCTACCTATACTCAATAGACATGTGAGTTTTTTATTTTATATTTCTTCAATTATTCTCAGTTTGTTTCATATTTTCATTAAATGCTAATCTTAGCAAATCTTAGTTTCATTTTTAATCTTCTTCTACGACTAAACAGTCCTGAGAACGACCTTTGCATCCATTTTCTAACAAAAATTAAATAAATTCAAACGTACGTATGCATAAAATAATTGATTATTTTATACCGAAATTCAGTATAAAATGTACAAATATTCATCATATACCTACCTATATATGTATCACATATGTACTTTTATAACCTTTATTGACTTGATTTAAGGTCATGTTACGTTGAAAGTAGAATTGTAATTAAAGAATAGGTATTTACCTTTGTCAAGAGTTATACACAAGAAAAATGTAAGTACATATGGAGGTATTATGTAACTCATCTTTCATTCATCATTTTTCAGGTGCATGTAATATCGCGGGAATACGTATTTGTAAAAATGTAGATTACTATATAAACAAACATACATATAATATGTAAGTATTAAGCAGGAATAATTATAAATATAGGTATAAACAGTTTAGTGTAAAAAAACAAAATTTATGATGAAACTTAGTTGTTAAAACAAATAAATTAGTAAAAAAAACAGCCTTTTGATCACTACACAGATATCTCTACATCTTCTAGTATGTCACGTAATGGATATAATAATTGAGAAAAGTTTTGTAGAGATTCATATGTAACTAATTATTTGCATAGTAGGTCAATTATCTCTAAACCATAATTATGAATTCATTCATGTTCATGCTCATGATTGATACAAAAATATTTGCAAATACAATAGATACTTTCATACCAAAATCGTATAACAAAAATAAAGATTGTAGGTACATCCAATTTACATCTATGTATGTATCTAACATAGAAATTCCGATGAACCCAGCAAAACATTATTAGATCAGCCAGTAGGCTGATTATGGGAGAATAAAATTTTGTAACTAACTTTCTTAAAGTACCTACATTATTTAAAATCTTTTTGTCATTTCTACAAAAATTGAACTTTTAAACTACATTTAGTCGAAATCTCTTGCATTTACCTAAGTTATTAATTACCATTGTAATAAAAGCATTATTGTTATGTACCTATTTGACCTTCAATTTTGAATAGTTATGAATTACATTTATGTATTAGGGTATTAGATAGGTATATTCAGTGCCTAAGATTGCATGTTTTACAGAATAATTAAAGTGTGTTTATACATGTTATTTAAAAGAAAAAAATCGTTTTACATGTGCAATATTCAAATAGGTATACCTATTTATATGCATCTAAATATTTAGAACTGGTGTAAATATGTATGCACAAAAGTTTGCACTTGTTTAATAAGTGTTGCAGTCACAGTAAGGTCCTGTATTCAAATTTTCAAATTAATAGATACATATATATTTTTAGGATTCTGTTATGAGGAAGTCGGTTATACATGTTCATATGTGTGTGTTTTTACAGTTTTTAACATTATAATGCAAAATAAAAGAAATAAATTAAAATTCATAGAAATACGTATGTATACCTATTATCTTTCATTGTTTTGTACACTTTTATAAGTATCTTTAAATAAAAATGTATGTATGTATACATACTTAATAATGTAACAATTAGTTAAATAGGTGCTTAGAAAATCTTATTTATAGGTATTCATATTTTCAATATTTCATTAATCTATTTAAGCGAACATGTTCATTTCTTATAATTTTTGTTGTAATATTTCTACGATTTTCTTTTTATATTTTTCCTAAAGAAACGATTTTCTTTACGATTTTCTTTTTAGTTCATATTTTTATTTATACAATAGCAATATTACATAAAAACATAAAAATTACAATTATTTATAAAAAGAGATTTGTAATGAGTTAACATATGTAAAAATGTAAATGAAATACATAAATATTTTGTGTCTCTGGAAGGGGAGGAAAGATATTCAATATGAAAAAGATTTTTATATTGCTCCGCCTAACCTTGTCATAACCTTATAAAAATTCATATTAATATTTGTTGTATTTGTGAATATTTGTATTTTGTATTGGGTTATGTGTGTATTACACGTTAAACGTATGAAAGTATTGAAAGAATGCTCTTTTGAAAATTTTTTATATTCGCTCACTCACGAACACAAACTTATATTTCTAAAATCTAATCGAATGCTCTTATTTACTGCTTGTTTTTGCAAATATAAGTAAATATTTAAAAAAGTTTGTTGTAGCATCTAGAAATTGCAATATGATTATGCGCGTGGCGTACGGATAACTTTATATTTATGTATGTAAACTGTACAGTACGAAAGTGCAATTTCTTGCAATTTATATTCATATATACTTATATATGTATATACCATTCATTATGTTTACATTATCTTCTCCTGTAATATGTTTATAAGTATTAACTATTAAGGGTACTTTTTTTATTACAACTGCAAAAATTAATTTAAAAATCTAAAGGACAAAGAGAATAAAAATGTTAATTTTTTTAGCTCTAATAGCAAATCGCAATTCTAAATTTCTAAACAAATATAAAGTTTTAACAAATAAAGAGAAATATAATTTTACAGAAAACAAAATTTTCGATTTCGAATAATCGGAAATCGAACTAATTGATAAAACCGTAAAACATGATTGCATTTTGACTTATAAATTAAATTAACTCATTAAAATAGAATACTCTTATATTTATGTAAATAAGCCCCTTAAAAGAGAAAATGTATGTATTTCTGTAATAAAAGATAGTTTGTCGAAGTTTGAAATTCGAAGACTGGCAAATGACAATTTAACCTGATCTCTTATATTTATAATTCGAAAATGTAATGTAATGTCGGGTTGAACTGGTCAATAAAAGTCAAAGTCTTTAATTTTATATATCAACCACTCACACTTACGCAAATATAAAGAGATTGTTTTGAGTGAGCTGAGAAAAACATTGTAACTGTGATTTGTGAATAATGTTGAACTCATTTCTCTTCGAATGGTGTTTTGATTTAAAGATCAATGTTGGACAAAGCAAAGTCACACAAGTCACAATTTCTTGTAATTTCGAAATTTTTTGTATTTTATGCTGTTCTCTGTTTCTGGCTGTATGTATTGTTAACTTTATAGTAATTGTCAGTCGTTGTATTGTAAAAAAATGCAAAGCTTGGAGTAAATTTTGTATTTTCTCTTTATATTAGGGTAGTTTTTTCGTTATTAAAATAATATACGTACATTTGTTGATATCAACGACTAACGTATTTTGACTCAATACTACTATGTACTATGTCATTAAATCAGGATGTACTTGTACATACATATATGTCCCTGTGTACAAATCTTATGTGTGTATGTACGTATGTGTGTGTGTGTGTGTAGTAAACTCGAATTATAAAAATTGAATGAGATTGGAGAAGAATGAATAGATGTATGAATATGAAATTGTACACGGGATCGGGAAATATCAGAGCCAAAGGTGTTGCTTCTTGAATTGTTAAAATCATATTATCCTTAATATTCTGATATAAAAATAAAAGTATGAAAATATAAGTATTCATCATGCATGTATGTATGTACGAATACGTGTAAATCTTTTTGTTCATATATTGTTATGTGTAATTTCATGTTTTCGTATAAAAATTTTTATAGTAAAATGATTGTACGCATGATTTCAATATCAAATTAGATTAAAGGAATGAATATGTACACATATATAGTATGTAGTAGTAGATATGACAGAATTATACAAAGAATATAGAATATTATTAAATATGCTTTGAAAACTGAGAAAAAGAAACCAAAAAAAAAAAAAAAGATAAATTTTATATTTTTATTATTCTGAAAGAGTCAGGGGAAGTTTGTAAAGAATTATGACTTATGTATATACAATAATTTTTTTTCTGTTCGAAATAAGTAGATACATATATGTATACACATTAAAGAAAGAAAGATAGAAAGAAGAAGGCGGATTTTCAGATATACTTGTAGTTGAATTGAATAATAAAATATGAAAAGTGGTGGGATTTATGAATATTATTATTCGAATATGGACGATATGTAATCATAATTTTCGAAGTAAGATATATTTGCCATTAAACATTAAAAACAAAATACTTAAATTAAATATAGGTTTTGGTATTTCAAAAAATAATTTTTCATAATTTTATATTTATAAAAATGTCATTTTTATTTGATTGAAAATGAATCCATATCATATGGGAAAAAATGATATTTTTGATATGTGGGTAGTTATAAGTTATAATAAAGGCATTCATATTTTTTTGAATTAGACATGTATTGTTGATTAAAGGTGTGTTAGTAAAGTTTTCGAAAATTTTTCTTTTATTTATATCAATTAAATAAAAATGATGATTTACACACACACATACGTACAAATATTAGATATATTGAGTACATACATGGAATATAATAAAATATGTTAAAGGTAATGGCATATATGAAGTATAATTCATATATAAAATTTAAAAAAAATGCATATAATAATGTAATTGTATAAATGAGGTGGGGAGTTAATATGATAGCATGTGGTAGACCCATTCACATTCATATACATTTGTGTGCCTGATATAAAATTTCATATTGCTTTTTCTTTTTGGCGTTTTTGTTAGTTTTTTTTTTATTATTATTTTTTATTTTGTTTTTATTTTGATATATATTTTTGCTTTTCTGTGTATGTAGTTGGTATAAAAATTGTTTGTATTTATTTATATTCATATACATATATTGTATTTGTATATTGTCTTATAATTCGATGTATTTTACTAAAGATTTTTCATTTTCGAGTGATTTTTCTTTGCTTAGCCGCTTATTATTGTGTCAGTGCTATTTTGACGCGCGTTGTGAACATATCGAATGGGAGGGTAATTTTTTGTTTTTTTTATTTATAAAATGATATTGAAATATTTGAATATCGTGTATATTATATACATAATTGAAAAGTGTTTTGTTACGTATTACATATAGTACATAATACATGTATGTATGTTTACTTGCATTATTGCAATTTTGAAAAAGTGATTTAATTTATCAAAAAAAAAAAAAAAAAAAAAATTGTGAAATAGTGATTGCAACAAAATAAAATTAAATAGGTAATAAAAATATTGAATATAAGTCTGCAATGCAATAATAAAAAAGCTTTCGTTTGAAAAATAATCTAATAAAAAAGAATGGAAAATTGTTAAAAATGATAAATGAAAATAATGTATGAAAAACCTTTGAATAAAAATATAATATAAAATACTATAAAAGTGTTTTGTTGTTCATACGGGTATATATATATTTACGTGTATTGCAATATTTCATACATACATACATAAACTGTGCATATCACCCGCCGGTACATTACATATATACATATATGTACATGTACATAATGTTCTAAGCATGTACAATTGTACATTCATATATTGTATATGTATGAATGATAACAAAGGTGTGTATTTTATATAAACGAGACATACCAATAATAATAAAATACAAAAACAAAATATTGTGCTTTATAATTTATACATTCAGTATTGATATTATACCTTTATATATATACGTATATCCCCATACATATGTATATATATACAATAAATGCATATACAATGAAGTATATATATACATAAATCTAATATGAACAAAATAAGAGAAAAGAAAGGGAATAAATTTTTCTTTTTTTAAAAAGTCAAAGAATTTTTTTCTTGAATATTTTTTTATGTGTACGTACATAATATTTTATAATTTATGTATTTTATTTCGTATACGTATTTTTATTGTGTGTTCAGTCATATTATTACATAAATTGAAGTCTCCATCAAACTACCCATCATATTAATAATATGATTTGGTCAGCTGTATGGACTGTAAAGCTGTTGTATCATATTATGTTATTATAGTATCATAAGAGCAGTAGTAGCGGCGGCAACAACAGCAATAGCAAATGTTTTATTTTTATATTACTCGTTTGTTACTCGATGACAGTTGATAATTGTATAGTGTACGATAAACAATTATAAATAAAAAAATTATAATATTAATAACTATAAAAAAAATAATATACCTATTCGATAACAATAATTTGTCGTTCAAAGTAACATCTGAATTCAATTTAGTTCAAATTTAATTATGAAAATAGTCACTCTTAGAATTATTTAAAAATAAAAACAATATTAAGATTTTTTTTTTTTTTTTAAATCAAAAATTTAATAATTTATTATTGCTATTTATCATTATTTTTTTTTAAAATAAAACACAAATGATAATGATAAATACATCATTTATAAAATGCAAAAATATCTAATATTCAAAGAAACAATAAGTTTTCTTTTATTTAAAAATCCAAGGCATTAGTTCTTTACTTAATGGTCAATATACTGCAATTAGTTTAATTTAAAAAAACAAAAATTGTGTATATTTTTCAATTGTGCAATATTTTAACATTTTTTTCCTCGGGTTTAAAGAACTATTTATAAAATTTTGATTTAAATATTTAAAAATGTTTAAAAAGTAATTTTTAAAAAAATGTGTAAATGTTTTCAAAATATTGGAAAAAATAGTAAATTTAGAAGAAAATTTCTTTTCTTTTTCATCAATGTACAAAAAGTTTTATGTGAATAAAAAAAAAAATTAAATTCAATCGAAATAAATTTTTTTTTTAAGAAGTGCATAAAAATTTTATATCATATGAATGCATATAATTGTTTGTTACGTGTGGTTTTTTCAAGAAGATATCTGAAGTTCTTTAATTATAAGTGAAAAAGAAATTTTTATTGTGATTCTTTAAATAGGCAATTGATTTTAAATAATTACGTGAAATGCGAAGTGATTTTAAAGATAGTGCAGATACTATCAATAAAATGATACAATTTGGAACCGTTAAATATGGAATTGTTAAACAGCTTAAAGATCGAACAAGATCAGAAAGAGGTAAGAATTTTTTTTTTTTTTTTTTAATTACATATTATTATAGTGCATATAATAAATAATAAGTAATTTATTACTTGATTATTTATTTTGTTAACAACGAAGAGAAAAATTTTCTTCAATGTGAAAATGATGAAAGAAGATATGGTAATTTAGATAAGGTACCTACCTATACATTTTTGTTTAAAAAAAATACCAATAATATGTAGTACTCATTTTATATTTTATTGATTATTTTGTTTACATGTGTACATATACTCACATATTTCATGTATTTTTATTCTTTTTTTCATTTTTTTCTTCTCTGTATTGATGTTCTGAATATTTAATAAACACTTCTCTATAAACCATACATATTGAAATAAGAATATAAATTGATTGTAATAAAAATAATAATCGTGTGTAGAATATGATTTATCATCATCTTTTTCCTTTTGTATAATATACCTATACCTACATATTTATGGATCTTTAAGAAATTTAAAACACATGATATTTTAATGTAGACTACATAATAGGTACAGTAGTTTAAGAAAATAAATCTAAGACTGACAAATACCTATATTTTTACAGTTACTGAACATTGACTTCTATTTATAGGTATATTATAATTTTTGTTTTTAAGTTAAATATTAAAACAATTTAAAAAGTATTTTAAAGTGTAAAGTATTTTTATGTATTTAGGTATATAGTATGTTATATAAATGTGTCTATTTGAAAAAATCCAATTTATTATTCAGCACATGTTTGTTTAATATAACGTATATATATACATATATACATATATATATATATATACGTATGTACATATGTATACAAATAATTCTTTTATAATTTTCTTTTTCTTTCTAAAATGCAAATTAGGTAATTTAATAATTTGTTTAATTCAATCTTGAATATTTTGTTACAAATTTCGAACTGGATTTTTAAATTAGCTTAAGTTTATGCAATAATAAAAAAGAATATAGAAGAATTAAAAAATTTTATACCTATTTATACATTTTAACTTATGTTGTATTGTACAGAGATACTTGATGTGATGATTTTGTTTTTTATAAAATCGATTTATCATGTGTACAAAATTTTGAACAAAAATAATAATTTCAATTTTTATGTCTTTTTATAATAATTATAAATTCCAAAGTAATTGAATAAAATTTATTTTAAATTACCAATACAAAATACTGAGGTATGTATGTAAAATTTTTATAATGCAAAGAAATTTATACTATGTTCGTGTTTTTAGTATATTGTATGCTGGCATGTATGTGTGTTATATACAAAATATACGTAAATTTACTAAAAAATTAAATTTAGGTATTTTTTTAAATTGTATTATATCCGACGGGAATTGTATTTAAACTAGGTATATTTTATTCTTATAATAAAGTTATGCTTATGAAAGGTTTTGATTAAAATACATATTTATGTGTGTATATTTAATAAGTTTTTAAATTATTCATTAAACGTGTATCATAAAACTTTAAAAAAATAATAAATAAAATAAGCAAAAAACAAAATATAAAATAAAAATAAAAATTTTCAAATTATGTTAAAAGGTTAATATTATTCTAAATCACAAAATATGCTGTCTCAGTAATGAAACCTTTTATTGCTTTATATATATATACAATGTATGTATTTTGATTAAAAATATGTTTAACGTAAAAAAATAATGCACATTGTATACTACACATACACATTTTATTGTGTAGGTATTTAAAATAATTTATACTTCTGTATACGACAGATATTAAAGGACAGAATGACATAGTTAATTTCTAAGTGCAACCTCATTATAATTAAAATTTTTAATTAAATAATCAAAAGTTAGGTATACATTTTATTTGTTTTTTTTTTTTTTCATTATTTAATTATTTTGGATAATTAATTTCTATAACATATCTAAATATATTGAATTAAAATAATATAATATTCAAATTTGCTCGTTCCTAACATGAAATAGGTTTTACTGTAATTTATTTTAAATTTGAATTACATGTACTTACTTATACAGATTATTTTTATTTGTTTATTACTAGAATACATTATTCTTAAAAAAAGATTTTTAAATTTAAAATGTTTTGAAATAAATAATAAATTCATTTGAAATTTGAATTGACTTTACTGGGTACAAAGGATAAACGTATATTTAATTATGTAATACCTGAATAATATATACATGTGATTACATATGTATATATATACGTCCTATATGTAGATCAATTTTTGGTTAAATTTTTAAATATGTAAAATATGTACATACATAAATAGGTATATATATATTTCTAAATATAGATAGGTACTAATTAATTTATTTTACCTATAACTAATATTTAAAATGTTCAAGTTTGTTTTTAATTCGCTTTATTTATTGTCCACTTTTTGTTAATCACGAGAAAACTACAAAAAAATTATATAGAGCATGTTAAAAATAAAATATTTCAATTTTCATTATATCCTAATAAAGACAAATAATGTAACTTATAATCTCATTTTTTTCAATATATTGATTTAGGAATTTGTAATTTAAATTAATTTTTTTTTTATATACGTACAAAACACTGATTTCAACTTATTTTGCCATAGATGCTTACATACATACTACACGGGTAAAAAAATGTAACATTTTCATTTTTGTTAGTTTGATTTCCTTTCCCTACTCCCTATAGTCCATTGTAATTCAAATTAAATCTATAATAAAAGATTTTTAGAAAAAATTTGTTCAAAAATAATTTAATTTTATTATCTAATTTATTTAATTTTATATTTTTCTTTATTTTCTTTTTTTTTTTTTTTGTTTTGTAATTTTTGCAGCTTAAATTTTGTTATAAACTAAACTTTTTTTGTAACTTTTTGAGTTTTTAATAAAAAAAAAAAAAGTTACATTTTAACGATGTTGAATTATACCCCATACATGATAAAATGAAAATATAATAAATAACTTTTATTCACATAAATAACAATATAGTCATTTAATAAATAATTTAAATTTTGAAAGTTTTGCTCCAAATCACTAATTTTTTAACATCTAGTTATGAATATCTGTAAATACTGTATAATGTATATTTATGAATAATGACGATACATTTATAAATTTAAATTCATGCTGTGAAATAATACATAAATTTATTATTAATTTTGTTATTTGTATCCATATTATATTTGAATATAGAAATTCATTTATAATGATTAAATATGTATGTATATGAACAAATCATATTATTAAATACCTATATAGATATTCAGATTATAATTTGATAATGGTCTAATTTATATTTTAGTCGTTGGTCTAGTTAACCAATACATTTACTGTATATGTGTCCAATTAATATTTACTATATATATAATTTACATTTTATATAAAATGATAAAATGCTCATACAACTCATATATAAAAATTTCCGGAGGCCTACACAAATATTAAAAATGAATTATATTGTACATTACCTATATGAATAAATTTACAAGGCTATAATATTTCTCGAAAAAAAAAAAACTAGTATGAGAAACAAATATATAAGCAAAAAATGTAAAAAGCAAATTATACTAACAGGCAAAAAATTTATTTGTACACACAAACATATAAATATTATAATTGAAGAAAAACCTACTCAATAGCTCTTAAATTAAAACAAAAAATTATATACATACCAAAAATTTAATAACATAAAAATATCAAAAATATAAAATTGATTTAATTTTTATATTTGTACACAGGGTAACAAAAACTTGTGCAATTTTAATTTTATGATAATTATGTACATATATACATAATACATGCGCACACATATTATTTATACACAAAAATAATCAAAATAGTGTAAATGCAAAATATACAATTTACACATATTATAGTTATGTAGAATACCATTTGTGCATATTAAATCAAAATTAAAGATTAAACTCAAGTTAATATTCTTTTTAGAATTATTTTTTAATATAGCATTGAGCCTTAAACTCCCTGTTACAAAGTAATGAAAAAAATTCATAAATAAACTTTATGCGTCACTTATAAAATTTCATAAATCAAAAAAATTAAAAAAAATATTTTATATACACAAAGAAATAAAAATTTTAGAAAAAATGACAAAACAAAAAAAAATGGAAAACATTAAAGATTTGCATAAATTTTACATTATAAGCTTGATAGTTTTTAATATGAATTATGTGAAAGATTTAGATGACATTATAATGATATTCATATTTATATCTATACATGTATATGTATGTAATTTGTATAAAAATAAAAAATGAATTTTTAATTTAATGATGATGATCAACTTATTATTTTTTTAAAAGTGAAGATAAAATGATAAAGTGATTTTAAATATAACTGAATTTAAGAGGAAAAAATGAAATTAATATTGTGGAACATGGCACTTTTTAGATTATTTTGTTTGTATTAAAATGTGGTTTAGTTACTTTGCATCGAACAAAAATTCCTTAGGTTATTCATTCATGTACATACATTAACGAGCTATTTTGTGTGTATATGTAAATATACATATGAATATAGTATATGCAGTTATATAAAATGTAGTTATTTGAATATTCAAAAATGTATACAAATAGATTATTTTGATTTTTTATTTTTTTTCTCTATATGGTATAAAATAATGCTGAACATTGTTGTATTAATGAAGTAATAATTTACACATGTATTTGAAATGAATTTTCAATGTGTTAAACTATTTGTATGTACATATGTTTACGATGCATGTAAGTTCATTGGTATATATATTTAAATATTCAACAGTTCATACATATACACATATACATATAATTAATATAAGATATGAAATAAATTATTACGTTCATGTATTATTCCATTTTTATTGTCATAGATATAAATAATAATAGTAATAAATAGTAATATGAATTATATGTCTGACATTTTTCTTTTTTAATGTAAATCAAAATTAAAATGGAAAATGTTTTTATATCTATACAAAATTCAGTTTTTCTTCGTTTTTCTTTTCTACGTTTTCTGAATGAATACAATATAATAGAAATCATTAAATGTCTGTTATTATTCTTCTGTTGTGATTCTTCAATCATAAGCTATAAAATAATGTTTTGGTCAATTAGCTAAAATGTTTTCTTTTTTCCTCGTTTTTTTTAAGTTGAATACAAAATATTTTTAATTTTACAGAAAAAAAAGAAAGAAAAAAATATTAAAATATTTTCAATTTTCAATATGAACAAAGAAATGATTAAATACAAAAACGATTTAATTTTATTGATCTGAATATTTTTAATTTTTATGATCTTTATATCTTTTTGAGTCTGAGTATTTACATGATTACGTATATATGTATAAGATACAGTTCAAATAAATAAATGTAAGCCTAAGCACACAGAAATTAAATGATTTAGTGAGAGGCAAACAAACTTTTTTATTTTAATTAATAGAGAAATTATAAAATATTCATAATTATTTTCAAAATAAATAAATTCTTATATGTATGATTTTTCTGATTTTATAGTCAAAATTGCGAAAACAGCCAAGATACAAAATAAAAAAATATAAAATATTTTTTTGAATTTTATTTCTAAAATGTTTTTCTAATTTCTTAATTTTATTAAATACCCGAATTTTCCAATTTAAAATTACTTCTATAATCTTTATATGATTACACTATGTAAAATCAACTGATAACATTTTATTTTTACCTGTATATTTGTAATGTATATGAAAATATGTGTTATTTTTTTTAGATCACTAATGAAATGTAGACATACTGATTATTTACGTATGCATGTGTATAAAAAACAAAATGATAAATATTAGATTTTGTGTGCACATAGTGGTCTCATATTTATCTGGTGGGCATTTTTAACTTTTATCAATACATAAATTTATTGGTGCCTAAAAATTTATTATTTCCATTATGATTTTGACAATAATTTCATGTTTAATATTTTTGAATTAAAAAATTATCATATATCATTTTGTGAATGAATACCCATATAAAATAAATATCTTATAAAACATATTTACGGATTTATTCATTTGATATCTTTTCAAACGTTGAATATTATCGTAATTGGTTTGTTTGTAGCTATTAATAAATTTTACTTTTAAATTAAATAAAAAAATAAGAAAACGAATAGATTGTAAAATAAAAACTTTAGAATCCACGTTTATGAATACATATTATATTGGTATACATAAATTTTATATTTAATAAGATGCACACATCGCGAAGATATATACCTATATAAATGTGTGTGTTCTATACAAAACACCTGTTTTGTTGTGATAACACCTACATAAATGTACACTGTAAACATCAATGAGAATTTGTTGGTAGGCTAGGAAGTAAGAAATTTAATTTAAAGAAAAAAAAAAGAGAAAAATACTTTTAAATTAAATGTATTAGAAAGACCACCAAAATTGAATTATGTTGAACATTTTTATCATTTTAGGCAGATAAGTTTCAATTTAGTTTCTATTAAATGTGACTATTTACATTTGTACTCCTATACATACATACATACATATGTGTGTATATTGTTATACATGTAGATAAATTACATATTTTTTATGTTAAAAATAAATTTAACTTTATGGAATACAGAACAGAAATAAGTATAATGTAGGAAAAGCTGTGTATTATAATGTGTGACAACTATCAATTATAGATTGAATTATGTGAACACAATTTTCACTTTTCAGGGTAATATGGAAAGCAAAAACATGGATAAATATTTATGTATATGTATGTACATATGTATATATGTATATAAAAAAATACACTGATATAAATAATATCTATTTGTACAATTTTTCCTAAAAGAACTATTTTTTTTACTTTCGATTAATCTTGTTTTATTTTGGTACATAATGAAAAAAATAAATGTATATTTTTATACTTGTTTATATGTACATATGTACATATATATAGACATAATATTCTTTATGTATGTTAAATAATACCTTTGTGTATAATTTAACTTTTATCACGCATAAAGTTTTAAAATGTTTTTGTCATATTTGATTAACTTGTAAACATATATACATGCGTTATTAACTGTAAACATATAACACATGCATTACACACACATTAAACATATAAGATGGAGAAAAGAACAGTCGAGTTTACTTATTATTTTATTTAATCTATTTATTTTTTTTTTTTTTTGTAATATAGATATGTATAAGACATTCCAACCTGTAATTTCACACTTTAACACGTTCCATTATTGTGCAAAAGTGAATGTTACACTTACGTAGATTGTACATATATATATGTATGTACTTATTTAGTATTTATTAGCAATTGTAATAGTTATATTATAATGCTCAAGCAACGTATAGTAAAAATTGTTATTACATTAAATAAATAGAAAAGTATTATGTATATGTACACTTTTACAAGCTTCTTTTCCATTTACCTGAATTACATCATTTAATATAGATTGATACCAATAATTGTACAGAAAATGAAGAGAGAGGAGATAATACTAAATAGTAAATCATAGATTTTGTTCAATTATCTACATATATATATATATACATATTTACAAGACTTTTTGTAAAGTGATATAAGTACATACATATAGTGTGTAAGTACCAGTATATTACAAGAGAAAAAAATTTTTTGACTGGTCAGTTTGTTTACTGATGTTTATTACATACATAAGTACTTTTTTTAGTATAGAGTATATAAATTTTGTAAAAATATTTTGCACAATTTACGATTAGGTACATTTCAAATTTATAAGATGTAAATTTGTTTAATGCATATATTAATATCTATTCCTGTTTGTAATTTGTACATTTCTTCATTTTTATTACGAGTAATATTTAAAAGTAATTTATATGTTGTAACAAATATTTTGTTATAACAATTATTTCTAGTTTTGAAATTTTTCTTTTTATTTTGAATACCATTTTCAGATGTGACAAGTGACCAGGAAGAAAATGCATCCTCGTTACCTTGTTCACCAGTACTTGAATGTAAATCAATTAGTCCAGAGATTCAACAAACAATGTTTGATCATCAGAACGAAGATCATAATCATAACAATAATGTTAGTGAAAATCATGATGATCTTTGTGCAAGTAGTCATAGCCCAGTTAAATCTGAAAATTTTGAAACATATCCTGAAGTTGAAAAAAATCATAGAATTCCTTCGCCAATAGTAGTGCAGCAAGACGAATTGCAACTAAAACAAAAAGAACAATTACAAGAACAAAAATCAGATCATCAATTATCAAAAACAAAGGTTAATAGTCACGACGACGATCATAATATGTCTGATGTTGAAGATGACCGTATTAGTATTCATTCAGCTAATCATGATTTAAATTTAGAAAATCAAGATCATCGTCGTCATGATAACAAAAATGATGAACAAAATTCGACAGAAAATGTATCAGCTATTAACGAGAATCGAAGCAATTCACCTCCAACACTGCCACAATTTCCTGCGGCGCCGGTGACACTTGAAGCAATACAGAATATGCAAATGGCGATTGCACAATTTGCTGCAAAAACTCTTGCAAATGGTGGTGCAGATAATGAAGCTGCCATGAAACAATTAGCATTTTTACAACAGACTCTTTTCAATTTACAACAACAGCAATTGTTTCAGATACAATTGATTCAACAATTACAATCACAATTGGCCATGAATCAAATGAAGGGCGAAGATGGAGAACAAGAACAAAATGAAGAAGAGGATGTTATAGATGATGAAGATCAAAACGACGTAGAAAATGTATCCAATGATAACTCTGAAGAACATAATCATAAAGATATAAGCGAGAAAATGGATATAGATACTCACGAATGTCACGAAACGTTGAAGAAAACAGAACAGAATGAGGAAAATTTGAAAAAGGAAAACCAAATGTTGCATCAAGAACAGGAAGTTCAGCAACAGTTAGTGCAATCACAACAACTAAAGCCACAACCAGAACAAGAACAGGAAGAATCACAAGAACAACCTCAGGAGCTACAGTCTCAACAACATTGTCAAGAAGAACAACAAAAAATTGAAGAGAATAAAAAAGTGCAAAAAGAATTGCCTTTACCACTACCAAAACAAGATGAAAACACTCCATTACCATACGGTTCAGATCTAGCATCTAGCATTATAACTAATCATGACGACCCTCCATCGTTAGACGAACCCAATTCATTAGAAATGCTTCAGAAAAGAGCACAAGAAGTACTAGAGTCTGCTTCTCAAGGTATTTTAGCTGGAAATTTAGCAGATGAGTTTGCCTTTGGAAAGGATAAATCAGGTGACGGGAAAAATCGAAACGAACCCTTTTTTAAACATCGATGTCGGTATTGTGGAAAAGTTTTTGGTTCAGATTCAGCTCTTCAAATTCATATTCGATCTCATACAGGAGAAAGACCTTTTAAGTGCAATGTTTGTGGTAGTAGATTTACAACAAAAGGGAATTTAAAAGTGCATTTTCAGAGGCATGCCCAAAAATTCCCTCATGTACCTATGAATGCGACTCCGATTCCTGAGCATCTGGATAAATTTCATCCTCCACTTTTAGAACAAATGTCACCAGAAACATCACCTCAACATCAACCTCAAATGCCCCACCCTAATGTCCCAGTTTCTTTACCAATACCATTCCCTCCTGGAGCCGGATTTCCAGGTATACCAATTTATCGCCCACCATTAGAAATTTTAAAGACATTAGGAGCACCATATCCAACTCCATTTTTTGGGTCTCCAGTACCACCTTTACCACCAAAACGTGATCAAGAAATGCCGACTGATTTAAGAAAGCCAACTACAGCACCTAATTCACCAAAAATTAAAGAAGAAACTAAGGAAGAACCATTGAGTTTAAGAATTAAAGAAGAACAAGATAATGAATCAGAAAGCACCCCTAGGCCGAAGAGTTCAACACCTCCACCTCCACCGCCTCTACCACAAATGCAGTTGCAACCAACACGACCGCAATCGCAACCGCAACAACATGAACAAGAACACCAACGTCAGCAGCCACCTCCACCGCCAGATACATTGCTTCAATCCATTCCACCTCTGCCACATATGCCACCAGGACCACCACATTTACCGCCGACTATGCTGAGAGAAGATTTGCCAGATCGCCTGCCATTAAATTTTGCTAAATCATCACCTGAACGAAGATCACCAATTCGAAGTCCAGCAAGTATACCCCGCTCACCATTTTTAGGACCTCTTAAACATGAAATGGCACTTCTACCAAGACCTCATAGTAATGACAACTCATGGGAAAATTTTATAGAAGTCTCTAATACTTCTGAAACATTAAAATTAAAAGAACTGATGAAAAATAAAAAACTAACAGATCCTAATCAATGTGTGGTGTGTGACCGAGTGTTGTCATGTAAAAGTGCTCTTCAAATGCACTATCGAACACATACAGGTGAAAGACCATTCAAATGTCGAATATGTGGAAGAGCTTTCACCACAAAAGGTAATTTAAAAACTCACATGGCTGTTCATAAAATTCGCCCTCCTATGAGAAATTTTCATCAATGTCCAGTTTGTCATAAAAAATATTCGAATGCACTGGTTCTCCAACAACATATCAGGTTACATACTGGTGAACCAACTGATCTTACACCTGAACAAATTCAGGCTGCAGAAATTCGTGATTTTCCTCCTTCTATGATGCCTGGTTCTTTTTTGAATCCATTCGCGTTTAATTTTGGAATGCCCGGTCATAACGGAACACTAGGCTCAGAATCATCACAGGGCGATAATGACGACAATATGGATTGTAGTGATGATTTCGATGATGATATTTCAGATCATTTATCAAATGGTGGTGATTCGGATCGACCAAAATCTGGAGATGAAATGAAAGGCATGTTGTTTGATCAAAAATTAAAAATTGAAAATAGACCAAAATCTGAAGCTAGTACTAGTTCAGCTCCGACCAGTCCAATAAGTACAATGAATAAATTATCCCCAACCCCATCAGATACATCTCAAGGTGCACTTGATTTGACTCCAAGATCTGCGACATCGATTCCTCAGCCACCGCCACCAAATCCTGCACTCTTACCAACACGACCACCGTTTGGCATGTTCCCAAATATACCATTATTTCCGCCTGTTAGCACAACAACACAAAATATGTGTAGTGCTATGAATTCAATTGCACAATCTGTGATGCCATCAGCACCATTTAATCCGCTGGCGCTATCAGGTTAGTTATTTATAAATCGTATGAAAAATTTTATTTTCCATTTTAAAAACCTATTGCCTTTGTCAGATCATCCGAAACTTATACCAAGTCTCTTTCTGCCTTCTCAACAGGTGTTAGAGGTAGTACAACGTGCGGCATTTGTTTCAAGACATTCCCATGTCATTCGGCGCTCGAAATACATTACAGAAGTCATACGAAAGAAAGACCATTTAAGTGTACCATATGCGATCGGGGATTTACAACGAAGGTAAACTATAAAAATTATTATTATTTTTTTATTGAAGACAATTTTTTTCTAGAATAGGAAAATTTTATGCAAACATTCAATTGCAATTTTTTTCAAATATTCAAAAATAATTTCCATATTTTTTTAAACAGAAATTAAAAAAAAAAATAAAATAAATTTTGTTTTCTTTATGTAAAATTATATCGGTTTCTATAGAATTGACGTATTATTTTGATTTTTAGTGTGAACTAACGTACAGGAAAAGTTTTTCATTTTCATAAAATACAATAAACAATTGTTATTATTTTGATTACTTAATTTTATGTTTTATTAAATTTCTTTTTACGTATATTTTATTATTAAAATTTTTTGAATATTGATTTTAACAAAAGTTATATTTATTTTGCAATGACACCGGATACGTGTGTACATCAACATTATTACTTTTTTTAATGTGAATAATATATCTATATGTATGTTTGTAAATTTCTATAATTCCAGAATAAACAAGAAACTAATGCAAAAATTAATTCTTTTTTAAATGAAAAAGAACAACTATACAAAGTAAAAATAATTTTAAAAATAATTAAATTTTAATTATTATTTGTTACTACGTGGTTATATAAAAAGAATATTTATTTATTATTTTGATATTCATTTTTTTATGCGTATATTTGAATTAAAAATGCATATAAATTTACATACAAAATATAGATATTCGTACATAAGTACACATGAAAATTTATAATATATAATTCTCAAATTAGTGTATATATACTTTATTTCATTATAAAATGAATTATTTAATAAATTAATAAATTTCAGTATAATGACCTCATAAGTTGTTTTTAAATCATAGGTATATTATTTTCTTTTAAAATTAAAAATTCTTTTTTTTTCAATTTGCATAAAAAAGTGTTTTGTTTAAAAATTTTTGAAAATTTGAATAAATACGAAAATTTCGTTAGTCTAGACAATTGAAATTAATTTTGAATAATAATAATATAATGCTTAAAATAAACGAAAAATAAAAAAAAATAGCAATTTTCATGATTGATTTTCATTATTACAGGGAAACTTAAAACAACACATGTTAACTCATAAAATTCGTGATATGGAACAAGACGCGTATAGAAATCGAGCAGTAAAGTATGTAAGTGTTAATTTTATATAAAATTTTTTTAATTACATGAAATCAAAGTACATATAAGTAAACAAAAGAAAAAAAAAATCTGCAAGCAAAAGACAAACACAAACGAGAAAAAAAAATTTGTTTTTGTTCTTTCAGATGAGTGGTTGGAAAGAAGGATTCGAGTAATCATATTATTTTTAAACTTTTAACTTCGTTTTAAAGAATTTTTTTCATTCTTTTTTTTCTTTCGTTAATGTATAGAATATCATTCTGATATTCAATATTTGAATGTAAAGTATAAATTTCATAGCTTTTTTACACTATACACTACAATCATTAACAATTTTTAAAAGCTGAACAATCAAAAGAACAACAAATAAATAGAAATAAATGAAAATATTTGAATGATATGATTAATTATAACGGAAATATATCCAAAGAATGGATTATATGTGATTATTTTATTTATATGTTTTTTAAAAAAATACATACAAATACAGACAAATGAAATCGATTTATGTTGTCATCAAAAATAATGTTTTAATTCTACAGACTGATTTCTTTTTATTTTAATATTTTTCCATAAAATATTTTAAATTGAAAAATCAAAGAATAAATAAAAAAACTTGTAAAAAAAAAAATGATATAAAATGTACTTAAAAAGAAATGTATTATTTTGTATATTGAAAAGGGAATAAAAAGCAAAAGTATGAAAATAATATAATTTGCTCAAAGTCAAAAATTTGATAATCAAAAATGTTATTAGCAAAAATGAAACAATTGTGCATTGCAAAAATATAGGTGCAAAACATTTATGGTATAAATAATGATACTGAAAAAAAAAAATCGGATTTTATTTATTCTCAAGATAATTTCAAATTATGTATTTCAAATTTCAATGAAATTTTTTTCTACATTGTACAGAAAATAAATTAAAATAAAATAGTAAGAGAAAAAAAACAAAATAAATGATGACTATATCAAAATGCAGATATACGATTACTACTTATTATTATTATATATGTATAAAGACTATCTTTCTTTTTGTTTAATTTAGTTGATTTAAAAACTGTGTACATATTTATATTTCGTAAATACATACACTTATGTGTGTATATTTAAATGTATATATACTTATATATAAACAAATAATGTAAAATTAACTTCAAAATATAAAATAAAACAAAAAAAAAAACATAAATGACACAACTGTATATCTAATTAATTTAAAAATTCAGTGGTAATTCATTTCGTTATTATCATATTAAAATAGAAATAAAGATAAAATCATAATAATAATAATGAGAAAAATTTGAAGAAAAAAAAACCATTTGTGATATTATTCCTTATTATATAAAATGAATAAGAAGATTAAAAAAAAAAAAACGAAAATAAATTTAAAAATAGATTATAATTAATTAAATCAATTAAAAAAGAAAAGTGAACAAAGAAACATAATTTATTTAAAAATTTTATGAAAAGAAAATTATTTAAAAAAAAAAAAATACATACATATAGATACAATATAGAAAATGTTCGTTGATTCGAACACAAAATTAAAATGAAAATAAACGGTAATAATGGATGAAAAACAAAAACATAACAAAATTCAAACTGAAAAACAATAATGGTAGTGTTAAAATAGTAATTATGTTCTATAGTGTAGTATGTATGGTATGTTTACGAAACTAAACAAAGTTTACATACTTAAATATATAGAATCATTTTAGAAGAAACAAATTTTAACTAATAACTTATAATATAATATGTAATAAAATGTAAATTTATAATGCAAATAAAATGAATAAATAAATACAGAAAATAAAAATTATTAAGAAAATATTAATTATTCTAAGTAATTTTAAAAATTTCATTGTAGAACAGGAATTAGAAAAAAAAATATAAAGGAACAAACTTAAAATTAAGAATATAAAATAATAATTTTAATAAAGTGAATTATAATTTTAAAAACAAAAATCAAACAAAGAGGAAATATTACATGTTGTAATGTAAAAGCGAGAACAAAAACAAAAATTTATTAGATAAGAAAATAAAGGAAAAAAAAAAAACAAAAATGATCATACACATACTTATGTACGTATACGTATATATACTACATGTTAAACAAATAATGTAAAATATCTAAATTTATTGAAATAAAATCAGATAATCATAAAAATAAATTAAGAAGACAAAAAAAAAATAATAATAAAATAAAGAACTAAATAAAATTTTCATTAATTTATGTTGTACTTGTGATCTTATTTTTAGTTTTACGTGTAATTCAATTAATTTCTTATTGATTAATAAAAAGAAATACAAATTCTATACTGTAGTGTATCATATTTAGTTCACATTTCATTTTTGAGTTATATTTTGTTTTATTTCTTCATTCGAAATTTTTTTTTTATTATTATTTATGTATGTATATTTACATGTTATTTAAAAATTTTGTTTTTTATTTTATTTTAATTTTTTATAAAAAATTTATATGAAAAAATAAAAGTTCAAATTTTGGTAAATTTTTATGTTTCTTTATAAATAAGATTCTGTAAAAATCATATTTGTACTATACACACATACATACTTACAATATACATTACATTATGAATAAAATAAACAAATATATATATATATACATATATTTAAATTAAATTAAAAAAAAGAAAACACAAAGAAATGCAAATCCTGTTTTTTAAATATACATATACATAAATATCTATTAAAAATTGTAGTTTTTTAAAATAAATTATGTAATAAAATGATATAAGTATATAAGTATATGATAGAAAATAAATAAAAAACAAAAAACAACAAAATATTGTGAAACATATGAGAAAATTAGATGATAAATAAATCAAATCAAGAAAAAAAGAACAAAATTTCTAAAATTAAAAAAAAAAGTAAAATAATTATAGTAATAATAAATTAATGTTTGTAATAATAAATCAATATGTTATTATTACAAAAATATGGAGAAAAAAAAAATTAGAAAAAAGAAAACAAAAGAAAAAAAAACAAAAAAAAAATATAAAAATAAAATAAAATTGTATGGAATTGAAATGAGTGCGTTTTAATAATTAATTTCAAAATTTGCAAAACACCGGATACATTAAAAAGGATAATAAAATATTTTACATTGGAGGAAAAGTATTGAAGGATCAAGGTAAATTTGATTTTTTAATTTAAAAATAATTATCGCAGGCCTAACATGTAAGTATCCATTAATCCATTTATATTGTAGTATATCTATATATGTATTTACAAAATAAATATTTTCACGACAAAAAAATTACGTGAAGTGTAAAAAATTCACTAAATCTTGTAAAAGGTACAAATGATACAATTTCATTTTTTCCATTACTACATACATATGTATGTACATGTTGTATCAATAGTTATGTATATTTTTATAACTCATATTAAAATGCCTTTCAATAACAATTTCATGTATAAATGAACTGTTGTAACGGCTAGCACCCTTATAAAAAGAAATAACCCTTTTAAAATACTTTATACATTTTACTAAATTAAAATACCAAAATTATTCACATACATTATATTTGTTTAAAAAGAGTCACGTGTATCATTAAATATATACTATAAATATGTAAGTACACATTTACATACATATTAGTACGAGCGTGTAATAATATACAAAAGAGTAATATTTATTTTTGTATTATGCATTTTGTGTCATCGTATCATCATAAAATTATAATTTAAAAATATAAGGTAGGGGTGTTGAAAGAGCATATTTTTGACACAAAACAATAAAATTATAATTTGTCATTTATTTCCTGGTGTTATGTGTATACATACATACATTGAAAATGTGACAATTTAAATGCGATTACAAAGTGAATAATATTTTGTTGTTTCATCAAATTATTATTGTTTCTTAATCGACTTAAAATATTTCATAACGCTATTATATTGCTATGCACAACACATAGTTATTATATATACACATGTAGATATATGTATCAGAAAACTAATGTATACAGCCCTCATACTTTTAAAAAAAATTCACCACAATAACTTTTTAGACATATTTTTGTTTTGCTGATAATATCATTTTAAAATTTATGAAAAAAAAAAAAAAAAAAATTTTATTCAAATTATGACGGCTCATATTAATATAAAATGCATGTAATATTATTATTATTATTATTATTAAAGAGGGAAAATATTAAAATAAAATATTTTGTTACGACAGTGTAAAGTATGTACATGTATTGTGAACTATTTGGTTCAATGGATACAACAAATATGCATGAATTTAATTGCTATAAATAAGAAAAATGTCACGGATATAAAACTTATACATATTTTAAGAAAATTAGAAACAATTTTTCATACATATGTAAAATGTTAAAAATTAATATAATATAAAAGTAAAAAAAACAATAATAATTTAGTAGCTGTAGACACCTGTTTTAAATAATACTTTTACTGCGGGTTACGGGCTTACATTATTACACTATACAATATACATTCATCTGTATTTATGGATGATACATTTTATTTGTAATAATTTTATTTGATTAAGTTTATTTGTATTGTTTTTAATCGTTATTTTGTTTTCCATTATAAATTTTTTATACCATAAAAACATGAACATGTTTACACTTTTTGTAATTCTAAGTGGGTGGGTGGATAATTGTACTTAATGTGTATTACGTATATACATAAATATACACATCACATATGTGTATACACATACTAGTAATAATAATAACTGCATATAATTTTGTATAACAATTGAAAAAAAAAACATAATTATTACTGTTTAATATATAAATAATTGATGGATGGATGATTGTATGTATTTTAATAATAATAAGCAGGAAATTTAAACGTTACTTCTCATCTACTTTTTTAAGGAGTGGCAAATAACAATTGAAATCAATTTTATGATCGTATACTTGAACATGAATGCTTCTTTTGTTTGATTTTTAATTTTAATTGATAATACGAAATCAAATTGATTGTATCAAATTTATAAAAGTCATTTAATATATCAAAAAAAAAAATCATGTGAACAATTATTATATGAATATTAAAAATAATTTTTTTATTTGTACATACATACATACATACATATGTATATTAATTACTGTTTTCCATTATAATCAGTATTTTATTTCTTTTCAAGATATGAATTTTCAACGTTTAAAGGAACTGGTAAAATTTAAAAAAATGCTTACATTTTGAATGTTTTCATGTTTAATTTTTATAAACCAAAGTTTATTCTTCCATAAGTTACATATGTACGTATACATCTCAGAAACATAATTTTAAAGTGACAAAGTTTTTGAAAATTTTTTGTTTTAAAAAAAATTAAAAATTTTGTATGATTTAAACTCATCCTGTTTTTGTACATGAGTACATATAGATAAAATGAAGAATTAAAAAAATTTCTTTTCTTCCTGTTATTATTTTAATGTCAAAATATTTCTTAGAAAAATTTATAAAAATTATATTCAAGTAACATGCAATCTAAAATGAAAATAAAGTGGTTATTTTGTAAATGTTGTGTGATATTGTTAAAGTATACATTGAAAAACATGCAGTATGATTCAGAACTGCATTCGTTTATGAAAGTTTTTGACCATCGTTTGAGGATTATGTTATCTATATTCATTCTTTGTATGAAGTAATTCGTGTCTTTTATTCGGAAATCCTTGTTTTGTCATTTTTTGTATTTATGTGGTATGGGCTTTGGTACATTATTTATAAACGTATTTAAATACAAATATCTACATATACAAAATTCATACTATTTTTTATGTACATGGGTATATATGTATGTGAGCATATAAATTTATTTTGTGTTCAAAGACTTGATATAAAACTTACAATAATATTAAAATGACATAATATTTTGATAGTTTTCAATAGTTAATTTTCATTTTTACATTTAAAAATATGTATGCACGTGTCATAAATATTGTAAAAATGTTGCAATTTATATGTAATACAGTATATGTATATATACATAAATTGTGGATATTTATGGTTATATACATATGTATGTATATGTCGCTCCTTAAAATTCACCCTTATGATGATATCGATGACAAATTCATACATATGAGATATAATATGATAAAATGATATTGATATTCCGGGGAGTGAATCTACAATAGGGCAGTAGTTAAATATGAAAACTAAATATCCACAATATGTGTTTATTCATGTATAAGGATTTATTTTACTTACTAAATTTCTGATATTAAATTTATTGTGCACAAATATGTGTAATGTATTTGTACTACATACGTATGATTGTGCACATAAAATGATAATAAGAAAACAAGCTACAAAGTTGAAGAAGGTGTAGCAGAAAAAAAAAAATCAAAAAATTTCTATTCTTTGATTAAAATCTGTAAATTGCTCATAATCCTGGTTTATTTATTTTATTTAAAATAGACAGTGTGAGAATAATTGTAAAGATTATATTATTAAACATACGTATATATATATATGCGTAATATAATGAAAGGAATTGTTATGAATACAGTTACATTTAATATATTACAATTCAGTATTCATTTATTATAATAAGGGTTGAAATAATCCTACTTGATATTGGTTTGAAGGATAACCGTGTATTAAAAATAAATGGTGAAATTATGCAATTTTATATTTATTGTTTCTATCTGAATGCATATTATATCTAAAAAATCGAAAATGTACGATTGCATGTTCGTTGTAATTCATTTATATGTACACCATATAAAAGTTGTAAATATTAAATGATTGACTATGTCTGGTAAGGATTTTTATGGGTGTGCATTTGTACGTGCATATTACAAATATACCATCTATCCGTGATATAACGTTTCATATGTGGTAGAAACCTTGATAAATATAGACAAACAATTTTTTAAATGTATTTTATTTCACAAAATAAATTTTTTGTAAATTATTGTGAAAAAGCTTTTTGGCAAAAATCGAAAAATGCTTCATTGCATGGAATATAAAACGAAAAATGTTAACCAAAATTAAGATTAAGGTCAAAAAACAGTAAATTTAAAAATAATCAAAGTTAAATACACATTTAGTTATAATTTTCTATTATAACATTATGTATTTATCGAAAATTTCATTAAAATTAATTGATTAATATTAAACTATTGAATTTTCGAAGGTCAATCTAATTTTTCAAAGTGTACAAAAAGAGAAAATCTTATGTGAATGAATATACGTTCACATGTATTAAATAAATACGAAATTTTTTATATTAGAAATATTTTTATATCTATTATGAGAAAACATCAAATCAAAATATTATGACTAATGTGCCATATAAAATCCTTTTATTTAGAATGTTCGTTATTCTTTTTATTATTGTTATTATTATTTTAATCTTCCATTCAAATCGATACCGTCATTAAAGATTATAAAAAGACAACCGCGAAGTATTTCATTTAGCTACCGCATTATTAACCTGTAAGTTTTTTTTATACATTCATGACAATATCATTTATATACATGTAGACTGGATATATGTATATATGTTGATATCTAAATTTTTGTACTGTATATAGATTTATGTAGTATGTGTATTCTACTAACTACAAATCATTATCGTCATATTCACCTTCTGTGTATCCCATGTATGTATAAAAGATTTTCAGTTTTGATATTATCGTTTGTATCTAATCAGTGATGATCAGATTTTCTATGAGATTCTATTGATGAAATCGCATTGGTCAAATAGATACATACACATATTTATAAATCTTCGTACGGGTGTATGTACATACCTGATGTGTATTCTACACAATTAATTTTTTATCATATTATTTATTTAACTAATAAATATATCTATACTTAGGTATCTACAAATATGTATAGGTTTGTTTAAGTGTATGTCAGTTCTTTTAAGAAAGGTCTCTAACAAGATATGACATCACATAATCATGGAATTTGATTTATTGCCATTTCAATATTATTTTGTATTATGAACGATCAGAAAAATATGTAAAAAATTTTCATTTTTTGTTTATATAATTTCAAAATAAAAACAAAAAAGTAAAAAATAAGAAGAAAGATAAAATTTTCATTTAAAAAAAAATCTTTTCTACTTTAACATGTGTACACGTGTGATGTATGTGTACATGTGAAAATATATGTATACACCTGTATTTGAAGAAATATGTATTTTGAAGTTCTTGTGAAAAAAAACATAAAAAATTATCAAAAAGCAAAAGGAACATTCGACGTGTATACTAATATACATTAACCTTTATGAATACATGTATTATGGACGCATACATATAATTATAATTTTCTGTATCCTGTGCTCCTTGCTAAAAATAAATTTATAACATCAGCTTAAATAGTCAATGGTATAAAATTGAAAAAAAAAAAGAATACCTCTCACTTTAGGATTTACTGTTTAACGTTCGAATTCAGTGAATTTTCCAAATTTTGGTTAAAAATCTGGATTTTTTTTCTCCTGTCTACGTCTACTCAAATAAATTTTACGAAAAATTATTATCCAAACTTTTCGGTAAAGAAAATCACAAATTTTACTTTTGCTTACAAATAAAAGTTTTAGTTCAATAGTATGTACACAAATGAGCTTTCCACTATTATATGTAATTATGGGTGTACGTGCACACATATAAGTATAAATGTATGTACATATGTACTTTACGTTGAGGATGTGATTTGATACATATACACACATACATAAGTACATACAATATATAATTCTGGTATATGCAACTAAAAAAGATTATTTGATGCTTGAATAATTTTTCAGTCATTTCATGAATTATATGCCTAACGTATTAACGATTAATTATCCCCAGAAGATTCGCGTGAGTTTATTTTTGATTATATACATATGTAATTCTTATTTGTGGTAAAAATAAATGCATGAATATGTGTACAAATTTATATGTATATGTATGTATATTTTGATATGTGAACGGGATTGTTTTTTTGTTTTTTTTTTGTGAACAGGATACGATTATTTTTATAATGTGTGATTTATAATTTGAAAAGTTACATTGCATCTTATATAAAATGCACTACTTTTTTTTTCAAGAAAGAACTGATGTTAGGGACTAATATCAAAATGGAAAAGTTTTTAAGTTAGAAATATATTTCTTGAATGGTTTTACAGTTTTATATTTAAATAATATATGTACATCTGTATTTCTCAACATTAAGGTTATTTTGCTGGCCTCATGCTATCAGTAATGAATTTTATAAGTATATAATGCAGTATATAACTTCGTCCTGTCCACTTCGTCCCTGTAAAAAAAAAAACAAAAATTTATTACTCTCTTTTGCCAATTTTCTAATCCAATGTTTATCTTTTCTGTCATAACTTTGCTAATATATAGTATTATTATTCTGTTTTTAAAAGTACACTTGTAAATGTATTGAATTTTAAGTGATAATTTTTATTTTAAAAATTTATTGTTTTTATTATTACTTTTTTTTTCTGTTTTGGTTTTCAAAATTGCAATTTCAAAATTTATTACTAATTTCTTGGATTGAAACAATTGGAAATAATCCAAGAATTAATACATAAACATTAAAAACAAAAATTAAAAAAAAAAAAAACTTAATTTTTCTATTATATATGAATTATAAAATTTTATTATTGACTTGAATTAAACACGTAATTATTTTTATATTCTTTTTTTTTTCTCTCACGCCTAGATTTTTTTTTTGTAATTCGCAAAACATAATCAAAATTAAAAAGAAAATAAACAGAATTTATTATTATCACATGTCCATACATACATATGTATATGCATGTATATTTTTGTTTATTTTTTTGAATATAAAGTTCATACATACAACATATGAATATAAATTATTATATTTTATTTTATTTGTTTCAACATGTAAATAATATATAATATATTTCATTTTATATTTTATATTACTTTTTTTTTTTGTAAGTTACGCATATATCATATTTTTTGTCATTTTAACTTTTATCCTAATTCTTTCTTATTATGAATATAAAATATGTATGTTTACCACGTTTTAACTTTATGATTATTTCTTTGTAAATACATACAATAAATATTATGATATGAAACATTATTAAATAACAGATTGTATTTTATGTTCAGTAGAGTATGTAAATAAAGAATAGTATATTTTGTATTATATATGTATGTATGTATGTTGTAAGACATATGAATAAAATACATAAGGTTGGTTGGTCGGTATTCTTTTTTGTTACAAGAACTTATTTCATATTTAGATCAAATAAACTGATACGTGAAATGATAATGTTTTCCGGTATAATAATAAGAATTTGTAATATTTAATGTATACAATATAAATAATATGTAAGGGTCATACTACAATTGTTTTAAGCCGTATTTATTATCATTTTAACAAAAGGTAAAAAAAAAAAAAACATTAAATAAATAATCTGTATTAGCTACTGTTTTTTTTATAAGATTTTAAATATAGATTTCATGATTAATAAAATATACTTTAAAAGATAAAAGATATAAATTGTTAATGATACTTTACAAACATATGATATAGTAAAGTATTTACAAGGTATCAAAGTATGTTTATAGCGATTGCAATGGTTTTTACATAGGGAATTTTTTTTTTTTTTGTTTTTTTTAAATAATAAAAATAAATGTATGAAAAATTCAGATCACATAAAAATGAAAATATATAATATTTTTTATTAAGAGAACATTTTGTACGTTTACGTAACTTAAGATCCATATAGATTTTTTTGTCAAACTGATGAAAAAATCTAAATTAATTGAAAAATTGATGTGTACTTTGAAACTCATTTAATTCAAGTAATATTTTTCAAATTCTAAAACAATTTAATAATTTTCACATAGAACAAACTGATAACAGGTACATAATTTTAATAAAAATTTTATTTTTTATAAAATTTTAAATAAAATTTGTGAAAGAAGTCTTTTATTAATTAAATTATTTTTAAAAAAAAATTTTTTTTGGTATTTAATTCTGGTCAGTTAAATTAAAAAATTAAAACAAAGTCAAAAAATAAAATGAAAAAAAAAGTAATAAAAATGACGAATTATAAAAAAAAAACTGTCAACCATCTGCCATATATGACTTTGAACCTCCTGTTGGCTGTGTACGATTTACAGTATTATATTATTATATTGTACATACTGATCTGTAGATGAGCACTGATTTATGATAATGCGTGTGTATGTAGAAAACCACCCACTTTTAAACTTAACTTGAAATTTTACAAGGTAATTTTGTACATATTGTACGTATTGTGTAAATATACTACTAGACGTACCAATCACCCTCAATGTTGTGTGTAACAGTATAGCAGTATGCACTTACATATGTATGTCCTTTATATTTTTATTTACAGAAAAATACTCGGATAACGTAGGTAGTAATGTCTGTGCGTAATAATGTAATGTTGATAACGTCGAAATATTGTAAAAGTAGACTATAGAAACATGACAGTAATCATACACCGATTTCGATATGATATTGTAAAATAAATGAAAATAATTTATTGTTGAAAATGCTTTAATTGACATCTCATATTATAAAATTGGATTTTATTTATGTGTATGGATTTTCCCTTTTTCCTTTATGACATACAATTTGATTTTGTTTTCTGTTTTCTTTGTTTTTTTGTTTTTGTCTTTCAGTTTTTGAAAAAATATTATTCATTCTTCATCATATAACAACAAATAATATTGTTCGACGTAAGGATCTACCATGTCGTTATACATATGTGTACGTATCAATATTCAATACAATGTAAAATGTTTATAGCACTTTATTTAGAGTGCTGCCGTTTTTCAAAATTTCAAACCATATAAAACGTTCGAAAAAAACGCTTTTTAGATTAATTTTCTTAATTACAACACTTTTAGTACATCCTTTAAAAATAAGCAATTTTCTTTTTTAATTTTTATTGTAGACAGAATTCTTAAACAAACAAAAAATTTTATAATTTCTATATAAAAACTGCAGCTTCATGTATGTAAAATTAATACAACAAATGATTTCGAAACAAACTAAAGTTTGCATTATCAGTGCATATTTTGTGGAAGTGTTTATGTACGCATGTATGTCCTTTTTCTTCTCTCATTATTTCTAATAATTTATTCTAATTATTTTCATTGAGACGACGGTATTGCGGTACCAGACATCAAAAAGCAGTTAAAATACTGCAATTGCAGTAAAACGATAGCACTGTTCATTCATATGTACTGTAGCAAAATTTACAGAGAACATAAACAAGTATATACTAATTTACGTGCATACAAATATGTATATATTACATCCTGATTTTGCAGTTCAGTAGCACATACATATACAAGAATATTCACAACACAAAAATTTCTGTAATTATTATTATATCGAAACTTGAACATACATATAAATATCTACACTTATACATATGTATATGTACATACGTGCATTGGTAAAATTTTACAATTTTGACCATTGTCCATCTGATGCACCCCCAAAATATTTTTAGCCCATTATGTGTTGTCTCAGTATGACTGCTTTTGAATTTATAGGAAAATGTCATTGTTGCAATTTTAATAAAATGTCACAATTTACTTTAAATGGTTATTTCCATTACTCTTGGTTAGTCTCCTAGACTGTATAACAAAATATACAATTCACCTCATATGTCTATATAGACACATTATACATATACATACACATTGCACACATACGTATCGTAATGTAAGTGTGTATGTATGCGTGCGTTATGAAAATAAACCAAGAAATACATGAAGAGGACAATTTTATTGATGATGACGATGATGGTAATGATTATAACTGAGAGAATGAGAATTTATATTTGTGAATCATTTTGTAAAATTCATATATGAAAGTTCTTTTTTTTTTGTTTTAATACAAAATTCATATGTGTATATGTGTTCAGATGAAACTTTATTAATGTTTGTAGGATTTGCAATAAACGTAAAGTTAATGTACAGAATAGGGAATGCAATAATTAAACTGAAAAGCGAAAAGAAAAAAATAAATGAAACAAAATAAAATTAAAAATTATTGATGATTTGGTAAAAAAATTTAATAGTGAGATATTTTCATTTTAATTTTTATTTAAATTAAAAATGTGTTGATTGTGCAGATTCTGTCTCGAGGGATCAACTATAACGAATCAGTCATCTAAAAATAAAAGATAAAAACAATAAAAATATGAAGTTTACACGTATGAAATGTATGATTGTATTGAAAATGATTTAGTTCAAAAATGAAATTAAAATAAAATGTAAATTGTACATTTAAATGTAAACATATTCATAAATGATTTCTTTTTTCTTATTAAAAAAAAAAGTTAATGATAAGCATAATTAATTTGAATTGAAATTTCTTCAATAATGAAAATGTTTTTATTTAATTAAAACAATACATGTTATAGTTTAAATACAATAATTATAATCTCATCATTATCATTAAATGATTGTCTAAAATTGATAGTTTTAAATTTTTCTTTAGTATAAATTAATTATTTGAATGTCTTACGTCACAAGCATAATATACAAAATGTATTGAATATTTTTTTTTTCTTTTTTGTAGTTTCAATTGAAAAAGTTAATATAAGAATTGATACTTATATATAATGTTGTTAATTTATTATTTTAAAAAGCGAAAATCATTGATTTTTTGTCAATATATATGATAAATATCTAAACGAAATGTCTGACTTTTTAATTTCATAGCACTATGAACAATTTTGTAATGCACTTCATATAAGTATGTACATATGTATAAGCAATTGCAATATATAACATACATATGAACATATGTATGTATATCTCATTTACATATTCACTACTTTCAACTTACTTAACTGTTGTTGAATTTCAAATATTAAAAATAAATCAATAATATTTTTATTAAAAAAAAAAAAAAAAAAGAGAATCATACCGTAAACTATATTGGTACGTATTACATTATTATAAAATAAAAATAATAAAAATACATTTATAGACGAGGACTAGAAAACTATTAAAATACTAACATACAGTCAGTATACATAAATACTAACAAATCGGAAAATATATTCGAAAAGTAAAAATATACATAATTAATTACATCGTTTTAATTTAGTAATTAGTCACGATTTACACTATTTTTAGATGTGTTAGTTTAGTGGTAGAGTTTATAACTTATTATCTCAGTTGGAATATACACACGGATAAAATACGTTACATTCATATATGTGCCAATATAAACACAATCGCATACTCATAGACATTTATTCGATTAATTTTGTTCATTTGTATCTGTTTGAAAATTTTAATACAAAATTCATTAAAAAAAAAAAAAATTAATGTATGTATACATTGTTATTTATATATACATATATATAAAGTTACTATACTCGAGTTTAATTTATTTAACTATCAAATATTGTCAATTTCCTCATCAGTTTTGGGCTTGAATTTATATATCATATTATATGTGCATTATACAACTTTGATGGTGTCTCCGTAATGGTTATACCTTATTTTATTTAGAAACACATACATATACATTTAAGCGAAAAGTATTACCATTACCAAGTAGTATCTATTTATTTAAAACGGAACATTATTTGTTTTGAATTATACAAACATATCTATGTATGTAACCGATGGAATCTATTTTCATTTACCACAAAAATCTTAAAAATATTTCATAGTAAAATTAACTCAATTTGGTTATAAGGTAATAATACAAATTTTTATAAAAATTCTAAATTCATGATAATTAATTTTCTTAAAATTTTTTAGGACAAATAATAATTCATTCTAATTATAATAAATTTCGTACATCCTACACAATTTGAATTTTGTAGGATAATTTATTGGATTATCAAAATTCGTATACCAAATATTCAATTAATAATTTTAGAGGTACCATTTCGTTAATTTTTTTTTTTTCTTTATTTTGACTTGACACGGAACTGTACAAAGGGATAATCAGATAGTACACTGTTTAGTACAAAGTTATACTGTAGTACAAAGTTTAAATATTTACAATGTACATTTATTTTGTATAGAAATTTATGATAATTAAAAACAAACTAATTAAAAAAATTTCGCTATGTAAAATTTGAAAGTAAATAATCTATTAGATTTGAAATCAATTTATTATAATTACTCGTATTACATTTTATCAAATTATTAAAATTTTGGATTGTATTTGTTTTTTAATATTTCACATTGATATTTAAATAAATAGCAAGTATATACTTATGTATGTACATACGTAGATGCATGAACATGCATACATACATATGTGTATGGAACACGTAACATACACGACTGTATCTTAGTGAAGGGATTTTAAATTAATTATTTTTAAAAATAATGAAATAACCAGAAAAAACCTTTAAATTATGAATCTTTTGTAGTAATAAAATTTAAATTCGTGAGATTATGTATTGTTGCGTTGTTGTAAATATTTGTATAAGATTCAGTACGTAAAGTAATCAAAGATATGTGGATATATATACACATACATACATTTTATATTTACACTCTGATTCTCAATATTAAACAATATCTTTGTATTTTATAGTAATTAATTTATTTGCATTCATTTATGCAAGTTCTTAATTCTGTTGTCATGTTTCAAGTAAACAGTAATATACCAAATAGTCACTTATTATTCTGTATATTTAAATAATTATATATATATATCCAAACGTATGTACATAGCATTTACATACATATGTACATTTGTTTTAAATGTTGCAGGAAGAAAGTGCAAATAACGACAACTACGAAATTAAAGGAGTATATACCTATAAAAAGGGTGAGGAGGGGACGGGTTGAGGAAAGGAGAAGTACAACAACATAAAGTTGTTAAAACCGAATTAAACTTTTAATAATATTCGCATATTATACAACTGTGTACAAAAGAATATACATACATATGTATGTATGTATAATCAGACGTGAACCTTGTTTGGGATATTGTTGTCTTCATAATGTTAAACTTATTAATGGCCTCATAAACTATTGACGACCAGATTGGCACTTTACTTCTTTATTATTTCTTATTTATATACATGTGTAGGTTTTTATTTTTTATTTTTTAAAGGTAAATGTGTGTATTTTACATTCATATTCTTTTCTTGTTTATTTAAGTATATTTGATATATTTATAGGATTAAAAAATTTTAACACCAGAAACAAAAGTATGTAATTATGTTTAAATTTTAAATCACTGATAAATGTTACAGAAGAATGAAATCAAATAACAATATATGTATTTATAAGGGCCGTTGTTAAAAGATTTGTACAAATAATTTCTACTAATTGAGAGAACATTGAAATAATTCTGAATACAAGAAATAGTAAAAGTTTTGTCATAGCATAAAAAGAGTGGACGACTTAATCTAAACTGTATGAGTTCTAATAATTTGCTTTTTATTATTATCTGTACTTTCATGTATTTAAAAAAATGAATTTAATCATTATCAATAATTTTCATGAAATCAAAAAGAATTCTAAAATGCAACAAAAAGAAAAGAATTTCACTGTATCTTTACTGTTAACGACTTCTACGTAATGTTATTTGCATTTTCACACTCTGTTGCCAACTACATGTACATACATATGTTTATACGGTATGTATGAACATATAGTATACACTATATACACATAACTTAACATTTTCCAACATTACATTATCCTGAGCTTTTTTAGCATTACATTGATGTATGTATTTAACATTTTCAGATACATTCAAGAAAAAATCGATGGTAACAAAAAATGTGAAAATCCAAGAATTATTATGGGTCTTCAAAAATTTTTTTAGCCGATAGAGCGGTTCGGGCGATGAAAGAGGGGACGGCATGAATGATGGAATGATTTAGTACATTTGTTGGTAGAAAAAGGGATGTCGTTTTTTCGTATAAGAATATTCAAAATAAACTCGAGAAATTTTAAGCCATGTACTTATTATATATATGTATGTATACATATGTAATAATATATTACATACGAGTGTTTGTAAATATTTTCATACGAATTTGGTATTTTAACTATAAATACCGTCATCCTAAACAAACATAACTTTCGTTCATAAGAACATTAGAACACAATTTTGTAATGGTTCTATCATATATATGAACGTGAATTAAAGATCAGAGACTAGGATAGTAATAAAAAATGTGTAATTTCAGATTAACATACATACATACATATATCGTACAATATTTCATATACATACATTACTTTTTTTTTCACGTCGATTTTTGTTCATATTTCACACTTTTCTTTTACTTTTTATATCAGATAAAAAAATATATACAAGTACGATCTATAAACACATAAATTTGTATACGGTCGAAAGATGTGTACAGAATATTGCACGTATGTATGTATATATTGTATTTATAATTAACAAAATCAAGTCATTATTTTATGGTACAATATTTGTACAGGGACATATATGACTCCACGTGGAGTGTATACTTAAATTACATACTTACGTATACGATATATAATGCATTCATACGATCATATTTTTATTTATCATTACCTAAAAAGTATGAATTTTGAATACCCAAAAAATCAAAATTTAACATTAAACCGATCGTATTCAAAATATATTGTATTTCCCATACAATACATTACAATTTGAATTTACATTTTGTATTTCTATCCTCGTTTCTGATGTAATGAAATTTATGACCCATATGATCGTACAATTATGAAAAAATTATATTTGTTTAGGACGATAATTTGTTTGTTTAGGATAGAAGTTTTACACACGCATATATACGATAAATACGTACATTACAAAATATTCTTATAAATATTGCGCATAATATGTACACTTAAATTACATACGCACGTATGTGATACATACATCATAAGGTTTACATGCATACATATTCACATTCTATGCTGATTCATGGGTATTTTAGTGGGTATTGAATGATTTCTTCTGAAATAATATGTACACTTAAATTACATACGCACGTATGTGATAAATATGCATACATATTCACATTCTATGCTGATACATGGGTATTTTAGTGGGTACTGAATGATTTCTTCTGAAATAATATGTACACTTGAATTACATACGCACGTATGTGATAAATATGCATACATATTCACATTCTATGCTGATTCATGGGTATTTTAGTTTTTTTACATGGGTATTTTATTCTGAAAATTGCTTGCTTTTTTTATATATTTCAATACATTTTCTTATTTTACACCTTATTTTTTGAATAAAACGGTAGCACTGGGTACTGATATCAGTACCCAGGAAGAAAAATTTTTGAACGTCGAATTTGCACTGCTTGCAGTATCTCCTAGTTTTGGATTTCTGATGGTAAGAATTTATTTATAATTTTTTTTCTGATAATTTTACATTGCTTCAGCTTCAATAATCATGAACATTAACATGGTCAAAGAGAATGGGTTATATAGAATTAGTAAACAAAGGTGCTTAGAGTAAGGAAATAATATATAAATACATACGTACGTGTACGTATGAGTGTATGGGTATATGTATATATATGGACATGTGTATATATTTATGTATAATAGGTTACAACTTACATATATGTATATGAAAATATATGAAACATTGATTACCATTCCTTTTCTCATCTTTACGAGAATTTGATAAAAAACGAAAATAATTTATCGGATTTCTATTTTATGAGATGTCACTCAGATTTCATTGTAACAGAATTGTAAGCATATTCATAGACTTACTTATTGATTTGTGTATGAACATATGTGTATCCACTTCACAGGTAATGTTGGAGTTAAACAGGTATCTAATGTGTACGTACATTCACATATATACATATACACATCAATGTGCATAGTACATAAGACAAATTCGTATATAGTATGAAATTACATAAGTATTATTACATATATATTTATAAAATATTCATATGTACCTGTATAAAATATGCTAAAATATTTTATGTTTTGAATGATTTGCAAATATTCATAAAAGATTGGAGACAATGAAAAAACTTTTATCATACGTACATATATGTATGTATGTACGTATACATTTATTAGTTTTATGTGAAAATTATTGTATTCGTGTACATACATATATCCGTATAATATATACATACATAAGTATATGTACTTATATATATATAATGCATAGGTGTATGAATATTAAAAATGAAAAATAAAAAATCATTCATGAAGAATATTGAAGGTACATATGCATAAAAGAAAAAATCCCTACGTTATATGTATGTCGCCAATGAGACATTTTATGATGTCTAACAGGTTATAAAATACTTCAAAGTGAGATTTAATCGGTTTCTATACAAATAATAACTTGTACCATGACAGTTGTTATTGAATGTTCAAATTGGTGAATGGAATTAATATTTGCTCATATGACAACTATTCTTTATGGTTACTTATAAAAAATATATGAATTCAAATGTAATAGAATTCAATATAGCAAAAGTACATGCATGATGTTTATGTGTAACGTTGCATCGTGTGCATTTTAAATATATATACTTACATATACGACATTTATGCACATAGATATGAATTAACACGCGAATTATTGAATCTTACAAATTTGTACATAAATCACGATACCACATATTTATGCAATGCTAAATATCCGTGTCCATGTTCATGTGATTGTATTTACGTGCACGTACATATGTATATATATGTATGTATGTAAACAAATTAGTACACATATTTTTAAGTGCACTAATGCATGCATGTCCTGAAATAAGTAAATAATTCTTTGATTGTGAATACTATTATCGCTATTATCTTGTATTATTTCATTTTAACTTTCTCATTGTTTCTTTTTCAAATTCCTACAAAGTAATTTTTCTTGAACAATTTTTTCAAATTTTGTCCTTTTGTTTTTTTATTTTCGAAATTTCGCCCTTAATTGAATTTATGTTCATATTTTAGTTGATTCTTTATTTTTTACTTTCTTGAAGAATTACTGTCTTTTAACTGCCAAATTAATTTACATCCTTGAAAATGAGATTTGTATTCAATATACAAAAATTTTTCAATAAAAACGGTACTTTTTCTACTGTTCAACAAAAAAATTTTAATTTGTTATATAAATCTTTTTTTTAACAGAAATTTGCACACATCACGGAAGAGATCAAACCATTTATTTAACATTTTTCTGATTTTTTCTTAAATTTTTGTAAAATTGAAACGAATTTTTTTTTTTTATTAGTATAAATTATGTGATATTAAGTAAATGTATATTTTATATTTTATAAGTAAATGTAGAGTAATTATATTCTGAGCACATTTAAACTTCTTAAAATGCTACTGTTTAAAAATTACATACTTATATAACAAATAATAATAATAATGACGATAATAAAATGTGCACGTAGCTTTATAGTTATGTATTCGTAAATACGTATACATATGTATATCTAAACATAACCAAAAATGTTTAAAATAATAACAGTAATATTACTGTTTGATGTGTTACCTTTTCATGTATAACTTAAATTTCTATAAAAATTCGTGCCAAAAATGCTTTTCAGTACATACGTTTTACGTGTATCTCTCTTTTATGACTCTTTTTTTTTTTTAAACTTTACTTTTTTGACCATTTTATGGTTAAAATCTTTTACAAATTTATGAATATCACGATTTAGTCAGAAAAAATTTGAAGTGTTGGTTATAATGTGAGAATTTTTATTCTTTATTATTATTATTATATTTTCAAATAAATAAAATATATGTTATAGAAAAA